>JADKLZ010000687.1:14795654-14835111 GCA_021533235.1 Biomphalaria straminea
TGGTGTGATGCCACGCGAACTACTTACACTACACAAAATAGACTGATAATATGGTGTGATGGGAAGCTATGTATTTACACTCACAAAATAGACTGGTTTTAGGAGTTTTTTTCTCTACTCGGTAAATACAAGCGGGAAAGAGAGAGAGAGAGATGGACCACTTAAACGGGACACACATTTGAGACTCATTGGAAGAGTCCTTGCCAAAGACAGGTTAAGACATCTTGTCATACACACACATACAATTAATAAAAATATTCAAGTTCATTAATGCGTAAAAAAAAAAACGTTTTAAATAATTTGATGGTCAATAAGAGTACGTTGACAAAGTTCGTTGACAACGGTCAAAAAGTGTAGTTGTGTAGTTTTTAAGCCCAAGGTAAAAGTACGGTAGTAAGAAAAAAAGGCCAATGGACCAAAGATCTCAATGTAAAAAAAAAATGAGTGGAATGACAAAGCACTTTTTGATAAATATTTCTGTCATCAATTTAATACAATGTTTACAAATATAAAAAGTGTAATTCGAACTGAACTTTCTCATTCGATTTTTTTTCCACGCATAATCTAAATTTCGTAATTTTCTGTTTGTCTTAGACGTTGACTCTATTTACTTGCTTGGAACATGAATGAAAGAAAGTTGGTTAGATGCTGTCTGTTAGTTCATCAGAAACATGAACACAAGAGCAGGCAATGATCTGAGCGAGGGCTAATGGAAGTAGCACAAAATCGGGGCCTGAGCAATACGAGCTAGGAGACAATCGAGGCTCCAAACTTCAAAGAGGCCGAATGGTTGGGGGCAATAAAATAGAAAAGATCAGACGATTGTCACCTATTTTCAATGAGCTATTGTCCTACTGGAACTTCACTAAGATCCTAGAAAGAGTTTGATTGTACGGAGGATCTCCTGCCTAATTGGAGTTAAATAAATTAACTTTTAGTGTCAAACTGTAAGAGACAGTCTCAGCAAGAAGACGTAACATTACCAAAAGGTGCCCCCTAGCGATAAAGTTGGGGGTGAAATAAAAAAAAAAGTTACTCTACTACTTTGTAAGTAGGTACAGTCGTGTTTCCATTTGTCAATATCTTAGTAGAGCTCTAAAGTTTGTTTTTAAACTGTGATTACATAGACATGGAGGCGCGGTGGCTGAGCGGTAAAGCGCTTGGCTTCTGAACCTGGGGTCCCAGGTTTGATTTTGATTTGATTTTAGGCACATCGGAACAGTTTAGGCCATGTCGTGCCCGCAGTTCCTTAAGGACTACTCTCCTGGTGAAGACTTTGATTTTTATTTCGGGACCCTTGGGCGCCTCCCAAGGATCCACCCAGCTCTAGTGGGTACCTAACATTAGTTGAGTAAAGGTAAAAGCCGTTGGTCGTTGTGCTGGCCACATGACACCCTAGTTAACCGTAGACCACAGAATCAGATGACCTTTACATCATCTGCGCTATAGACCACAAGGTGTGTAAAGGGAACTTTACTACATAGACCTAAAACTACATGCACATCAAACCCAGTCAACATTTCCTTATGTTTAGTCCAAACAACTTTACACATGACTATGACTCAACTGGCAAGTTGCAAGGAACTAACGACAGTGACCGAGCCCGGCCTTCCCTCCCTGAACTAACTGCTTTGTACAATCATGAAAGAGTGACCGTCACGAGTCCTAGCACCCAGACACGAATGCACTCTGAAAGTGGTTGACAATCACGAGGTGGTAACAACAATGAAAGAATCGGGAATGTTTGAAGAGAATTCTTCGCAGCGCAGTTTTCACCACTCCACAAGTCAAACTGTACAGTGAATCTGAACGGCAGGGCGTCTTACAACAAGCCATTAGATTTGACCAGTTAAAAATAATGTTGAACAAATTGACCTACTCCTCTTCGTCAGACTAAATCAGTGATGTGGGTCAAACAACATCCGTTTCTATATTTATTCAAGTGTTTGTGCGTTAGGAAATAATCATTAACAGATGTAATGATCAATACAGTGGGGCCTCGTTATCAATATTACGGCTTAAAACAATCCCTGACATGGCAGGCTATCTCCAGAGAAGTCACTTTCTTTTTAATGCAAGGTGACTGAAGAATTAGGACGGTGATGACGAACACATCGAGCTGATATAGAAAGACCCCTAGGTATCACAAAAACCGCACCACAAATGAAATTCGTAACAGTATCGTAAATGGGACCCACGATGACCTGTTGACCAACGCCCACAAAAAAAAAAAGGAAACTAAAACTGTATGGTCATATCAAGAGGTCCTCGGAGGCTGACAAAAACTTTCCTGCGGGAACAAGACAACATCAAAGAATGGTCGGGCCTGTCATTCAAACAGATTCTAGTCAAAGCAAACGACAGTGAGAAGAGGAGAAGGATGGTCGACAGATCATATGTGGTGCCCAAACAGACTAAAGGATGCATGGTGGTGGAGGCGCCTCCAGTCGTGTACAAAGGGTGTGTTAAGAAGGTTCTATTATACGTCACTAAAGTATATAGTTATCTACTATGCTATAAGACATCCCTCACAGCACACATTGTCATGACTATGGGTATTTCCAACTACATTTTAATTCGTGTGTCTGATAAGAAATGATGTCTGTCCTACATGTAACTGGCTTGAATTCATTCAGGATAAACTGGTATTTACACTAGACATGTTTTACAGACTTGCAAAGCAAAAAAAAAAAAAAAATTAACCAGTGTTAATGACCGTTAAACATCGTAGATTTTAAAAAGTACTATGAACAAGCCATACATTATAATTAACTTATGTCTACTCAACGAATAGCCTACGCGTGTTGTAGAAGAGTGCAAGTTGTACAGGAAAGCTATTTATTTTCAGCGTCTAAGAAAGGGGAGAGAGAAAGTACGTATGTGAGTTGGGGGGGGGTCTGGTGAAAAACTTTTTTTTTAAGAAAACAGTTGCACTTTTTTAAGCAAACGTTTTAATCCTGTAGGACATGCTGGCACATATAACTTGTGCAATGGCCAGGTAATAATAACAGCCATTTTCAAGAAAACAATATTTTCAATTTAGCTCTGGACTAAATCTAAACGATTTTTGAAGTACATTCTTGTAAACCATAAATATTTGGGGGAATGTCACAAAATCTCGAAATGCCCTCATAAAAAAAAAGATCTTTGGCCTTGCACAGAGGTCACTGGCAAGACGCGTGTAATCTGTGATAATGAACTGTTATCATCCTATTACGTCAATGGAAATCGTGAATCAGAACTAATTACTATAGCTCTCAACAAGCATGTATAGAAAAAAAAATGACATCCAATGTTTGACAATTATATAACTTGCTTTTCGTTGTTGGTGCTTTTTTTAAAAAATTTAAATAAATAATGTAAGTCTTCAGGTTATGTTTAACAAATGATCTATATAAAAGCCGTCCAGGTACGAAGATAAGGTAAAACATAAAACAAAACATGTCTATGACCACCATAACTGCAATTAATGAAGTTGGCTGGACGGCATCGGCTCTCTTTTCATAAGCCATGCTAGCATTCCTGTCATTGTTTCAAGAGCTTTTGCTGAATAAGTTTTTCACTTATCAAGATCTTGGGCTTAGAAAACAAAAAAAAGTCTTGGCAGTGAACATTCACTTCAGAAAGTCCTTGTTTGTGTTACAAACTGGCCCGCTAATTTTCCAGACTTAAAATAATAATTCTTATGTATTGAAATTTGTCTCAGAAATTGTGAATTTGAACTTACAGAAAGGCCAAGGACCAGGCGATCTGAGCTCAAAATAGCCAATGCTTAAAACGACATGGCTTTACATGGTCACACAATGGAAATGAAATGGAGGAAATGGGAAATCTTCACAGTAAACCGTATTTGTGGTGGTTGTTTTTTTTCTAGGCAGAAAATTTTCTTTGAGTTGTTCAGAAGCCAGGAGCCAAGTCAAGTAATAATATCACAAAAAAATAAAAAAAATAAAGCAAGTTCTAGACTTTAACCTTGCGAGAGAAAAAAAAACAACACAGGATTCCCATACAGTAGATCTGTATTGAATAAGAAAACAGAATGAAGCAGAAATGACACTTCACGATAAGAGGTCGAATCTATATTATATTTCACAAAGAATTAGGTCAGACGGGCAACATGCAACAACAACAAGTAATCTATTTTTAGCTCCATTAATCATTTTTCTAACGCATTGGTTTTACTTATTTTATAATGCGAAAAATTAGAACCATATTTAAAACTCGAATTATTTATGTATTTAATAGTCAAAGAGAAAGTTTTATGGAGCGCAAACACTCTATAATTCTTTAGATAAAAAAAAATCCATTGACTTGCAAAAGACCTTTAATACGAGTATTTGTGAACAATTGTGGTGGAAAAAAAAAAGCATTAGCAAGGTTAGATAGACAAAATGACTATATTTTAAAATGTTAAAAATGTGTTTGATTTTCTTTTAAAGCAATAGCTTAACAGACAAATAATTATAGGGATGTTAAATCGACAGGATGGCGCAGGGAATCTGTTGTAAGTAATAAAATGGCTTAATTTAATAATTTTTTACACTTTAAATTAGAGCGGGTCCTATAAAATTGCGGGTCCTATGAAATGCGGGCCCCACTGCGGTCGTTATAAATGACTATATTTTGTTAAAAATGTGTTTGATTTCTTTTAAAGCAATAGCTTAACAGACAAATAATTATAGGGATGTTAAATCGACAGGATTCTAAGTCTGAGGTCAAACAACAACATGCAAGCAAGCAACAACAAGCAAGCAAATAGGGAAGATCCCATGGCGTACGCACCACGGTGTGAATGGACCCAATCCGCACTATTTCATTCACAAAATAGCATAGACATAAATAAATATAGACCGGAAAAAGGAAGTAACTTCCTGTAACTTGAAAACACATGTATATATATCTACTATTGAATTATGATTTCTAAATTATGAAAAAAAAATAAAAATTGCATGATCCTCAGTCTTAGAGATTAAACACAATTTAAAGACATAGATTCTAGACATAAAATGAAGTACAATGCACAAATATTTGTTTCATAAAACTCTCTCTTATGAATTTGTGTAGTGAATGGAAGGGAGGTTAAAAAAGTGGAAGCCGGAAGAGATTATAGGCCTATTGTGTCGTAAGACTCTTGAAACTAATCTAAATCGACATTTAATAATTTCCGGAGATTTCCAGGACTTTTTCGTAGGCCAATATTTAATAACATTTCATGAGATTTCCAGGGGCTTCTGGTAAATCAAATCCAAGAGGCCACGGGAAATCTGTTATATGCTATAAAATGGTTTAATTTAATAATTTATACACCTAAAAATTAGCACGGGTCCATAGACATAAATAAATATAGACTGGAAAAAGGAATAGGTCCAATGAAAGTGCGGGACCCACTGCGGTCGCATATTTTGCAGTGCTTAAAGCCTGCCCTGGAAAATAGCGGCGTATGCTATGCCGCCGGTCGTCAAGAGGCCGCGGGAAATCTGTTATATGTTATAAAATGGTTCAATTTAATAATTTATACACCTAAAATGTAGCACGGGTCCAAAGAAAGTGCGGGACCCACTGTGGTCGCATATGTTGCAGTGCCTAAGGCCTGCCCTGGAAAATAGCGGCGTATGCTATGCCGCAGGTCGACTAGTTTACATTATTTAACAAAAAAAACATCTTTGATGCAAGACAGTAATAAGCTATCCAAGAAACTGTTCTACAAGCGATTATCAAAACTGCAGTGTAGCCTGTGCAACTGATTGAGAATCTCAAAATGGACTCGACGACTAGACGGCTTAGGATTCCGCGGCCTAAATAACAATGATGATAACAGTGGCAATAGGTAATAATGGGTCACCTCTATCAGACATTGACATAACGCTGGATGACGAGTGATTATGTACTGACTGGCATAAAGGACAAATACACATACACACTGTGGGCGATTCTCGGGTGTTTTATTTTTAGCAGAAATGTGAAAGCCTAATTTTAAAACATTACGGAAGCATTTCAAGGCACAAAGAGTGAGACTGCATCAGCCAATGACGCAATAACATCAGCATGTCAAATATTCTCAAAATTTGATATTTTGGAAATTTGCACATCGGCAACATGTAGGCCACGTCGTGACCCTAGTCTCTCAATGATTACTTACATTTGAAGTCCTAAAGTTTTCTAACTGACATACAGAGAATATGGTCAGACCCGGAGTAGCATTGAGAAGAAGTTGGAGGAACTACAACACAATTTCACACTTGCTTCACATTCAACCCTTGATGTAGACCACCGCGTCAATTTGCAAAATTTTTTAATGAGTCAACTTTTTCAACGGGATTTAAAATCAGTGAACACCGATAAATGACTTACTGACCATTGGGAAGACATTGCCCTTAGAGGCTTAGATCACACTAATTGGAGAGAAACGGCGACCAAGAAAGCTATGGACAGCGAGAAAACATGGGCCTCAGCTCTTAAAGAAAAGAATGACATCTCCCAACAAAGCGAAAGCCACATTGACCTGCAATATATCTGGACGTGAGTGTCTCTCCAAAATAGGGCTCTACAGGCCACAGTCATATGAACAAGTGTTCGAGATGAACCACAGTCGTTCTACGACTGAAGGGGGCCAATATATATATATATAAATACACGCTTGTAAACGGTTTCAAATGAATTTATTTGCTTACAATTACACCAACACAAACGTATAGCTTGGCCATGACCTCAGTGGTGAGCACTAAGTGAAGACTCCACTTACAAAGCATGTCACCGTCAAGTACTAGAACAATGAGTCATCAAGTCCAAACGTATTCGACTCAACTACAACAGATCCCTCGCAGACATTGAACCACATTATCACCATTTGTTAGGCTCACTGAAAGTATACTTTGAAGTATTAGAAACTTCTGTTTATTAGTAATGAGGTTTGACATTTCTCAGATTTTGTCGAAGAAATGACAAAAGTTGAAGAGCGTGCATCTAGCTGTCCAGTAGCTTTTATCTGACCAGAATGCCCTTCCAAAAGCTGGAAGAAGACAATGCCAGACCCACTACAACAGACAACTACATAAGACTTCTAAGAAAAAAAGATTCACTCACTGGAACATTATCTAGACTCTCGACCATTCTCTCGAAAGACCACTGACATGTTAATTTTGTGAGGCGATTGGGGGGGGGGGGGGGCTAGAATGGTTTTTTTTGTGTAGAGAGGGGAAAAAGGGGGTGGGGTTTAAATACAAAAGAAGTACTAAAATGTCATCAATACGTCTTCAGACCTATTAGGGATGTCACAACTGCGTGTGATTGCCGGGGATTTTAACTTGAATTAAACAGTTGAACAAATGATGATCTAGGATTCACAATAATTAATTCTTTGTTGAGAATAAAACTCTAGAAACTTCATTTAAACAGAACGTAAGTACAGCTTATGTACAAGGTACATATTAATAAAATGAGAATACAATAAAAAGGCTTCTTTTTTCAATAATATTTCAGAGCAAACTAGAAAGACAACATATCATTAAAAAAACTCGCTCCAGACTGAATCTGGCGCGTCTTATTCTCGCTGGCGCTAACTTTAAAAAAAAAGGTCTTTTTATTTTAAATCAACCAATAGATTTAAATTCTAGAAGTCTATAGACAAGCTATAAATAACTCCCGGGCAAAACCCTTACAGCAATCAACCCAGATTCTAGGTTTTCCTAAGTGGCCTTAATAAATAAAAAATACATAAATAAACCTAGAATGGCATATGTGACAAGGGATTATGCGATGCTTCTAATTGATATATTCGGAGAAAAATTATCACCATCATCATGACTATACTCTTTTAAATGTTAGTCCTCGTTAAGAGAAAACACGTCGATAAAAAAAAAATACATCTAATGGTACATTTTATTCCAAGTGTGATAAATTATTGGATGTGGTGATAAGAATTCTAATGTTAAATGTAGGTGACGATTGGTTACGGGACAAGGTGTCACAGAAGTCAACGCTCAATTAAAGTGCTTAAGTTTGTGATGCCGTGCTCGGTTTGGAAAGCATCAATTGGTCGGGTCATTAAGAAAACCTGGAGACAAATTGGACTTTGCGTCAGTGAATGATTAGGTGGAGCCTAGAGCGACATATTATAGCAGCGGTGGTGTTGACAGTCGTTGACGTGTATCATCAAACTGCTGATAGACTAAACCGCTAAGTAGTCGTATTATACTTTAACTTATAAAACTTGAAATAACTTGAAATAATTTCTTTATGAACAAGATTATATAATACTTTTAGTGCAATATAGAAAAATTCTTTTTAAGATGAAGTGAATCAAATGCAATAATATAAAATATCATTTCGAACAAAATCTTACTAGGAGAACATCTTTTCACTCGGGCGTTCAGGAGTAGTCTCCTACCTAAGACTGCTGACGACACTGGCGCTTATCTTGCATCATTCACAACCAATCGTTAACCTCTTCCTACCGTCACCATAGAAACACAGACCCCATAACAAGTAGTATGGAGATTATTTACCCATATTTCTATATGATCAGCAGGAGTGGCCAGGGTCTACAATTCTTTCAGCAAAACTAAAAAAATCTCGATGACGAACAGTTCAAGAACTTCTACATTGGCTCATCTTGTTTGTTTGTTTTTAAACGACCACTTAAAATAAAAAATTGGAAGTTCTCCAAATAATAGTTAAATAGAATCTATATATCCTACCAACAAAGATACTTTGGGCAATCTCATTTTCAAATGATTGTGTTAGATTCGGAAGAAAACTGTAGCTTTAAAATATTAAAAAATATCTAAAACATGGCTAATTGACAACTAAACATCTTATGGCTTTTCAACCGTTCCGAGTTAATATTTAAGTAAGCTGGTGAAGGAATAGTAAAGTATTTCTTACATTTTATGTAGACTTTGAAACTCGACTAGATATACATGTAGACCTCGAAACTCGACTAGATATACATGTACACTGAAACTCGATTAGATGTACATGTAGACTTTGAAAGTCGACTAGATGTACACTTTGAGTTAAACCCTTCCATTTGTCAATACAAAAAAAAAAAAACAACAACATGTTGTAACGTGAAAGTTCTGGGGTGGGTAATAGGTTTAAGGAGTTTGACAATTGCTTACATTACCATACCTACAGCCTCATTGTCACTTACAAGCTTAGTGTATTCAATCGATACCCCTCTCTCTCCAAGTTGGAAGCCACTTGAAGATAAGACACCTAGAGTTCTTTTGTGTCTCTGAGCAAAGGAGAAAACCTAGGAAGTAAATTGAGTTGTCGGGGGGGGGGGGGAAATCCAGCTATTAGGGCTAACATCAGATATATGTGTCAGAGGTTTGGGGCACATGGTACTTCTTACTTTATCATAGAAGGCATCGATTGTACATCAAGTACATCAACTACTTAACACAAGTAGAGAAGCTGCATTCATCGATATCCTGCATTATATGATTTTTCAGTACGAGCGGCAAAAAAAAAAATTGGGGGGGGGGGGGAATTACCAGGAGCAGCAATAAAATCTGAAAGTAGGCCTGGCTCCCTTTTAATACACTAGTTCCGACGTAAGCAGTGACAACAGACGAGGAAAACAAGCTCAATGAGGTCAAAAGGTGTATATATTATAAAATACAATTTCTATAAGTAATGAGATTAGTGTCTTCCTCTTGAAAGAAAACTAACAATGCGATTGACACAAAATTTAATGTTTTCCAAATACACATGTTTGTGACAAGCTTTTAAACAAACCAAAAGCTGTAAAGAAGAAAATGGGAATTCTAACGGTTACAGTCAAATAGATAGAATAGCTACACAACTGGCAGACAAGTGGAAAGTCCCAGATCTAAATACAAGACCAACTGAAGATTAGGGTTGGTATTGAAATATCAGGGATATATTTTAAGAGACAACTTTTGTGGTGGAGTACTGCTTGATAAGCTTGTAGGTCACAGGGGCAGGATCTTCAACTGCCCTACAAACCTTTAGTCACTAATGAGAAACTTTTCAAAAACAGGCCACACTTATATCATTAAACAAGATTAGAAAACAAAATTAGAATGATTTTAAAAAAGTTAAAACAATTTTTTAAAAAATAAGTCAATGAATAAAAAATATAGACAATGGCGTAGCTAGAAATTTTCCATCGTTTGGGGGCCCGGGGGGGGATTGACCTCTTTGGAGGCTCCTGCATTTTGCGTAATGCTTAATTTTTAATGTAAAAAACACTAATTTGGGGGCCCCCTTCAAGTGGGGGCCTGGGGGGATTTTCAAATTCTCCCCCTCCTCCCCACACCCTAGCCACGCCACTGAATATAGAAGAAAAAAAGTGTATGGAAAAACCTTTATATGATAGTCTTGCATTAGTAGTGAAATAGTTCTAGATCTATATTTTTTTTTTAATCACAACACCATCTTATAAAAAGAAATTTGGTCACCACCCAAAAGAGGTGTTTAAAAATAAAATTTCAACATTTGGGTTCAGAAGTCTTTAGTTACCACATGGGACCACACCCAAGAGTAAAAAATTAAATTAAAAATTTATTGAAGAATGAAAAGAAATTCTATTCTATGCTACTTGTTGTTAACGCCTTCACTGTCTTGAGTGGAGTGTTGACTCTATTCTAGCAAAGGTAACAAATAATTCCAGCTAACCAACTGAACACAGGCAAAAGGCCAACAATGAAATGAGAAAATCAAGATGTTGATGATCAAAAAGATTTAATCCGGTACCGAACGGAATCTGTCTATGTGGAATCTGTCTATGTCGTCAAAGTCACTAACTAAATAGTTATGTCAAAAAAATTCTCAATTAACCAAACTTGACTGCCTCCAAAGACACTAATATTTGAACTGTTTTTATTTCATATCTAACTCTTGTCTCTGTTTTCATGATGACATTAATGTCACTCTATAAAACCTAACCAAAAATACATATAACATAATGAAGAAGGTGTAAATGAATATTATGTTGAATTTATTTAAAGAAATATAAATAAGAAATAAAAGGACTTACTATTTCTGAAAGTTGATCATAAGCAAATCCATAGATAATTATTGGCGTGGCATTCTCCGCACATTTTTTAACAACCTCCTCAAAAGTGTTCTCTTCATGTGACGGTGACACAATCACCTGAGTGCCATACCTTAATAATGAATTGTTTTGAGTTACTTCCAACACAGCTAAGCCATTTGCTATATCTGATTTATTACTCTCTGGAATCTCCAGGTCTGCTCTGGGTATGGTATTCCAAGGTCCATTGTAAGATTCTAAGTTCTCTACCAGGTCAAAATCATCTGGCAGAGTCAAACTGACTGTATTTGTATCACCATGGAATATTCTTACCATGCGTAGATTAATGTCAGAATCTTCCTCCAGGGGTGGAAAGACAGTTTTATTAAAGAGTTCGTTGACAATACGAGATTTCACATAGGGCGTCTGCCCAAATACGATAATTGTAGGGGGATGTTCAACTATTGATGTTATTTCCAATTCTTCCTCTTTGAGAAGCTCAGCATTAATAATTTGAGCTGGAACAATAATAATTATAAAGTTAGTTATCATAAACTTATGAAATAAAGGATTATATAAAGGCTATTATAAAAGAAAAGATCATTTCTATTATAGGACATAATATTGTAACAAACTAAAGGTGCAAACTTAAGAGCATTTTCTGCTTCTTTGTTCACAGTGGGTATATATAGAAATGATGTGGTTTCACTGGTTTAAACACAACACGGCACCAAAACTCTGTCCAATTAGTTTCAATAATGATTAAAGCTCAGAAACTCTAAGTTTTCAAAAGAATATTTTTTTGTTCACAAGGATTCAAACTCAAGATGTATTCTACTTCAATGAATTGCTTCCCCACTGGGTTAATTTAAACTCTAACTATAACATTTTTTAACTTAAAATTTACAACTTAATTCTAGAAAGTTGAAATATTACTAACCTTGGTCAATTCAATAAGTAATAAAAGAGCTCAATATTAACAATTTTTTTTTATGTAAATTGTGAAACAAAATATAATATTTATATAGTATAAATAAAAGGCTTAAACCTCAACTTGGTTAAAATTTTATTGATTATCATTTAAAATACTTTATCTTGTCCATCACACTTCAATTCATAGCTTGTTACAACAAAAAACACTGAAAATTAATCTAATTGTGAATATCAACTGTGCAAAAAGAAAATGAGAATTGCATATAGATTCTAGTTCTAGATAAATCTAGATGATAGAATTAGATCTAGAACTAAATCTAAATACAATCATACACAACTAGTGTGGGGAAGGAATGGTCCAATGGACCTCATTCACCAATTGTAAATAAACACATTTAGCCACGCCATAAGATTGATAAAATAATGAAAATTACGTATCATGTGACAACCTTACGTTTTGCGTAATTTGTATAGAACATATAGATTATAGTGAAAATGTTGTTTGTTTACGTTTGGTGAATGAGGTCAATTTAAAATATCCCCTGGGCCACCACTAGAGGGGAGCCTGAAAATGAGTGTTTGAATTTATTTTTTTTTACATTTAAAAAAATATTAAATATTACACTGTTATCTCATGTCAGAATGTGTTGATTGTCAAATTGCAAGGGCCCCTTATGAGACCAAAGGCCCCAAATCCCTAACTACGCCACTGATGATACAATGTCAAATGTGATACACATAACGTAAAACACATACAGCGAGCATACAATTATAATTTGTAACAATACATTCTTATATAGATAACACAAACATAATGAGCATACACTTATAATTTATATTATTTATAATACTACAATACATTCTTATCATAGTAATAAGTCATAAAAAATCATAATGATAATGACAATAATATTAATGTCAACAATTTAAAATGTTTTTAATAAACATTACAAAGCCAAAATGAAAATATATAATATTTATTAATATATATATATCTATATATATTTATAGTTATAGAATAGATCTCGGTTTAGAAATTAGAAAACTAGATTCTTATTCTAGATCTATATAGAACTACTTAAAGTACTTACTTCCATCGAAACGACCAGAGTTGTTGATATCTTCAAAACACTTTTTTGTTTCTGACAAAATCTGTCGTAATCGGTTTGCATACCCACAAAATTTGTTTAATTCGTTTGAGACGTTTGGTAAAGTCGCAGGCATAATGGAAGTTTTCAAATTCTTCGCCTTCATTGATAAAAAGTTTACTAAACGTTGACTATTTAAGATATAGTCTAGTTTAGATCCAGGCCTTCAAATAAGGTTTATTAATCACATCTCACTTTCGTAGAATTAACACATCTCTTGCGTCTGTATGTCAAGTGACACAGAGAGAAAAAAAACATAGGCCTACATATACAAACAGTAGGAAAAAATATCAACTTCCATGTCAAAGGTCAAATGAACTAATCCAAAAATATCTTGGGTTAATTATGAATTTTGTGTTTTTCTTTTCTTCTCAATCTCACAAAATAAATCCGTTAGATCTAGATCTATATTTAGATATCTCCATAAATTTAGAAGAGTCCGTTTAGTTATACAAAATAATATTTTACTACATTAGCTACATTACACAGATAAGAAAAATCTGTTTGCATGAAACTCAAACTGGTGGGTAAATTAACGGGAAATAACCATTTATTTTTTTTAACAACGCATTATTTCTGAGTAAGCGCTCTTGATTCTTCTATACTTGTTCAGACGACCTCTCACTGGTTATACCCCCTGTCTGTATGAACGTGGCATAATATTTTGTTGGTAGCTTACATATATTATCTATAGACTGAAAGGAAGCAAAAGCTGGCATCCATTTAGCTTGTCATATATAATTTTAAAACACCAGACAATATCCAACAAACTACTAATGTCGCACTAGCACCTTGCCTGCAAAATAATCTTGTCTAGTTTAATGGGGAGGGGGCGGTAAGGAGAGGGTCCGTAATTACGACCTTAACTTTCATTACTAAAATCTGTTACTTCGCTCTCCCGAGACTGCTTTTCGTCTCTCTCTCTCTCTCTCTCTCTCTCTCTCTCTCTCTCTCTCCGTAGCCGTAACTCAGTAACACATTTTTTTTACATATATCTAGTGAGAATTAAGCAGTATATCTTTCAAACTCTAATAACCCGGGCATGCTACCCTGCCTTATAGTGGCGCCCGGGTGGAAACGATCGTTGGAGGAAACGATAAGGCTAAAGGGTAGCAAATCAAGACTCCCGTGGGGGTGCAAAAGGGTGTGCGAGCGCTTCCTCATTGCACTGCGCGGAGATGTAAAAAAGCTCTCACAGCCTTGTCACAACCCAGACGCTGTTCCTCAAAGGGCCGTTACATAAATTGCGTGTCCCGCACAGTTAGCCTTGTATAGAAAAGGAAAATGGCGGGGGTCTAAGTATACGTGGCCTCTTGCCGCGAGTCTGACCCACCCACCAGACAAAACAGTTTACACTGTTCTCATTCAGGCCGGTGAGAGGGAGCTCCTGTTCACTTTTGCTGGCTTAGAGTTCCAAGAGCCGAAGGCTCAACTCTACCTGACAGTTTAAGAAGAAGAAGAATCCACTAATAAAATGTATGTCATATACCAGGAAAAGAAGACCAATGAGTTTGTACTTCAACAAGTTTACACTCTGGCTGACAATAGTCACACACCAGGTCAGGGGTCGGCAACCTTTTGAGTCGAAAGAGCCAAAAATTACAATTTACAAAATTTTAAAGTTTTAAAGAGCCGCACTTTTTTGTTGCAACAATAAATAGTACTTGCAAATTATTTTTTTTTACTAAAAAAATCCGTACATTGAAATATAAGTTGTGTTTGCCAACCCCTGTACTAGAGTCTAGGTCTCCTGCAGTGTGTGTGTGTGTGTTAACGTGCATGAGTGTATGGGGTTAAATCCGACTATTTACATATCGTTGTATATATATATATGGCGTTGTAAGATAATTATTTTTATTTCGAAAACAACTAAAGGAGTTAAATATTTTCTTAAACACTAAGTTGAACTTATATAACAAACAATTAAACAAACAAATTCAATGGGAACGTTGGCTTCGCGTGGTTTTAGAAAGTTAGATACCTTTGGTTCATAACTTGTTGTTTTTAGTTTCAAACACTACTCTAATAACTTTCAATTGTTATTTGGCTTTTTACTTTGCTTTTATTTATATTCATGAAAATAAAAACAACGCTTTCTCATACGAATATGTCGATCTGGAGATAGTCAGCAATCTAAATGGCCTCACTGTACTACTGTAGCAATCTGGAACATTGTTCCATGCGCCGAATCAACTCGCGGCATTTCATACATTTCTGGAGCTCTAACTTTTCTAACTGAATTTTTTTAACTCTGTAAATTTTCCATTCCATAAAGCTAGAAATCCCGTATCGATTCCAAATGGATCAATGTGGATTTTGTAACTTTGTGTTGAAAGGATTTACTAGGAATGGTAAAATGGTTTTGTTGGTTTTGAACTGCTTAAATCTATCAGAAAATTATTTTTGATTTTTTAAACTGTGCTCAAGTAATTCGTGTTAACAGTAGCTCTAATTTTATTGCGATACTGCTTTAGACATTGAAAATGAAGTGACTTAACTCTCAATATCTTCTGCGAAAAGAATTTTTTAACTCTGTAATTTTTCCATTCCATAAAGCTATAAATCCCGTATAAATTCAAAATGGATCAATGTGGATTTTGTAACTTTGTGTTGAGAGGATTTACAAGGAATAGTAAAATGGTTTTGTTGGTTTTGAACTGCTCAAATCTGTCAAAAAATTATCTTTGATTTTTTAAAACTGTGCTCAAGAAATTCGTGTCAACAGTAGCTCTGAATTTTGTGATACTGCTTTAGACATTGAAAATGAAGTGACTTAGCTCTCAATAGCTTCTGCGAAAAGAATTAATTTTTCTTCAAAACAAACCAATTCTTCTACCAAAACATAGGATGGGTTTCCCCTTCCTTGCAGTTTTAGTTTCAGCTCATTTCATTTCTCTTTTATATCAACCATAAAATAAAATGTTTGCAAATATTTGTCGTTTTCTAATACAGGGAGATTAATGCCTTTATCATTTAGGAATGTATTTATTTCATTCGAGCACAAAGCAAAACGTCTTAACACCTTACCTTTGGCAAGCTATCGCACTTAAATACGAAGAAGGAGCTCAGAATACTGAGTCTCCATTTTGTTTAAGAATTCTTTAATTTGACGATGGTAGATTGCTTTGGACAAGATGCTGTTAATAATCTTGATTGACAAATTCATTACCTCAACTATTTTTGGTTCTAATCGTTTTGGGTACATAGTGCTTATTGAAGTATTATTCAGTGAAACGTATGGATTTCGTTGTTTAATTTTTATTAAGAATCGTTGTTACCCTTTTTTTTCTAGTCATATTTCTGTCTCCATCGGTTGCTATTGAAATGATTTTATTTAAATTGATCTTAATGTTTTCAATGTATTATTGTACGAAATGCCCTATATCATTCCATCCAGTTTGTCCCGAGGTAGCAACCTTTAAGTTATTCTTTTGGACAATAAGAAGACATATAACTGACTAAATGAGCAACTTGTGCCGTGTCTTTGATTTTTTGTCAAGATTTTTTGGTCTGTTTTGAAATCGCGAAACAGTTCTTCAGATGCACTTAGAAGCAGTCTTTGACATACTCACCATCTATAAATGGTTTGCCTTTTTGTGCAATTTCTAGTGGTACCACAAAGCTTGCCCGATTAGCATTATTTGTAGATTGCATATAGGATTGAGAAGATAAACGCTTCTAACTCATTTACTTGAAAAAACAAAATGTACGTCACAGCCAAAGCACGCATTCTTGCGTCGAAAGCGAATTGAAACCTACATAGAAACATTCGACGATGGCGTCCATTCGGGAAGGAATGTGGTGAAAAGCGAGTACAAGTAGGTAAGAGATAGAATATGTGCCTAACCCTCTTTAAACTATTCAGAACTACTTTAAAAATGTTTCGATAAAATTAATAATAATTGCGTGTAGAACTAAAGAGCCGCAGCTTCACATGCAAAGAGCCGCATGCGGCTCGCGAGCCTCGGGTTGCCGACCCCAGCACTAGGTCAGTGATGCCCAAATACGGCCCGCGGGCCAAATTCGGCCCGCGACGTGGCCTTATCCGGCTTGCCTAAGATATGCGCTATGTGAAAAAATTTTCTGAAAAGGTTGACAAATATATTTTTAATTTTAGATACTTTTATTAACTTTTTCTTGGATCGATTTAATTCTAATATAGTGTATTCTAATTTTCATATTCTTTTTTTTTTTTTTAATAAACACGAACTTTGTATTTGTCGATGACAAGTGTTCGAGTTTCTTGGATTATTCCGCTGCTGTCTTGATCTAATCGTGTTCTTAACATTTTGTATGTAACACATGGCATCTATTTTGCATCATAGTTAGTTACGTTCTTTTGATATCAAAGAGAATGGTGCGTTATTTGGTGCGTACCATTTTAATATTTGTGCATTTAAGAAATGGTAGAGCGAACGAAAACTAGATTCTGAATGCAGTGGCGTAGCTACCAATGTGCGGGTGGTGCGGGCCGCACAGGGCACCAAGTGGAGAGGGGCCCTAAAATCCCACCAGTGTGTATTAATTTCCTATTTCCCTGAGCTTTTCAGTAAAAACTACTAAGTTTATGGACACGAACAAACATAAACTATTGTATTCAGGGGCGGACTGGGTGCCAAAATCTGCCCGGGCATTTCTATAAAATGTGGCCCACAAATTGTCAGCCATAAGAATTGGTTTAGATAATTTTTAGACTTTAAATTGTAAAAGATCTCTTAAAATAATTTACTGACATTCATGCGACCCTCTCTGTGGCTCTACCGGCCCATTTGGGTGACGGCCCACCGGGCACTTGCCCGAATGCCCATATAGCCAGTTCGCCCCTGACTGTATTTAAAACATGAACTTACGGTTTATAAAACTAGTCATGTCGCTATTTTTTTTCATCTCCTTAACGGTTATCATTGAATCCTGAAAAAAATGATGAGACGGCATGCTGAATGATGAAAAAGAAGTAAAATACTTCAATAACGCAGGTTCTAGCGACTAAAAGACAGCACACAAGCATGTCTTTAGTACACTCCTCAAAAATTCATACTGAAGAAACTGAACCATCAGACAGTGTAAACAATACAGAAAGTAGGATAATAACTCTATACTGAACGACATTGGAGATTGGCCTGATGTCATCACAGATAATATTCGCATTGATTTCGCATACACCTTGTCACTCAAGGATCTGAAACAGTTCAGCGTATGAACAGTCAATTCAGAGAGGTGTATAGACATCAAGAATCAGCAAAAGGAAATCCTTATTTTGCTTACTCTGCACTTTCCACAACAAGATCAAGTACCAAATATTTATTTAAATCCAACGATGGATTCAATGACTGGTGAAGGTTATCCCCGAAAATAGAAAAACATGAGACCAGCAGAGCTCACATTCAGTCATTTCTTGCTTGGAGGAAACTTGAAGTTCGACTGAGAGTAGGGAACAGTATTGACAACAAGATTATACAAGAGACGAAAACCCGAAGAGACTACCTGAAGAGAATCTTGGACATCATTAGTTTTTCCTCAAATCAAAATCTGGCACTTCGTGGGCATCGCGAGCGAGCTGAAGAAGTGTTGGAAGGGCAAAATCTAGGCAATTTCTTGGAATTAGTAAAATTACTATCAAAGTACGATCCACTCTTGAGGGAGCATGTGCTTCGAACTAAGCTTTGTTCCAGACCGAATAAATAGGCCTACATATCTCCACAAATACAAACAAATCATACAGCAAGTAAAACAAGCCAAATATTTCTCTATTATTTTTGACAGTACACCTGACATCTCAAAGCTGGATCAATGTTCCCAAATTTTACGGTAAGTTGTCATGGATAATGACGGGGTGCAGGTCCGTGAGTCTTTTAATGACTTCATCAACACAAAGGACAAGCATGCTGCTGGAATCGCTGAGATGATTCTAGAGAAACTGCGTTCGGATGGCTTAGACATAATGAACTGCAGGGGTCAATGCTATGATAATGCAAAAATCATTTGTAAAACAAAACATTTTTAAAAATATGGCGTCATTGTTGGTTAGTTAGTTCTAGTTGAGTGATTGGCGAAAAACAAAAGGGACAGGAAATGTGTCCACGGTAAGGGCAAGCTATAGAGTTGCCCAAATTATGAGAAATGAAGCGTAAAAAAAAGTTCTTTGTAGCAGTGCTGAGAGACTTTGTCCTGGTGATTAAAGTAATTAAAACATTGCAAAACGAGTGGACGATATGGGTAAAAATGTCCATTTAAAACTAAATGAAGAGCAGCAGATCTTGGAATGTTTTCTTTTGCCACTGAGGACTGTTCCGATAGATCTGCAAGCGGAACTGATTGACTTAAAAAGCCAGACATCCCTGCTTGAGAAATTTATAGTGATGCAGACAGTTGATTTCTTCGAGGAGTTGTATGAAGAGAAACTTTTCGAATTTCTGAAATTAAGTGTCAAGGACACAATGTTTACAAGCACTTCATTCATTCACTAATAAAACTCATGAAACCAATCTTATATAATAGCCATACCTGTGTACGTAGGCCAAGTAGTGCTACAAGTTTCTAATACAACTATTTAAAATGGTTTATTCTATATTTTATTTTTTGTATCTATTTGATGATGTGGCCCGCGACACGAGTGTCGGAAATTAAAATGGCCCGCCAGCCGAAAAAAAGGTAGGGCATCACTGCACTAGGTAGTGATGTGAAGAAACGAAAGCTGAGCTGGTACGTACTGGTTTGGTCATATTGTAAGATATGACACACCGTCAAACGGTCAAAAGTTATTCTTCAAGGGACAGTGGAGGAAACACGGTACGAATAAAGGGTCAAACGAATAAAAGCTGTCTGGACATCGTAAAAGAAAGGAACGCCCTCTCTCTTGATATCCTGCTTAGAACTGAAGCTGACAGGGAAAAGTGGAGGCAGTAGCGGCCCTAGGGGGTGGCAAATGGGGCCAGACCCCGTACCTGAGAGGGGGGCTCGCAATCGTAAATTTCCTTGTCACCTTCAGATTATTCGCAACCCAGATCAGTTCTCATTAAATAAGACTTTTTACTCAATATTTTGGAAGCTTTTCTGGCATCTATATGATACCAATTACCATGCAAGCTCTTAATCGTAACATATTTTTGGTTTCAAATACCGTTCAGTTTCGGTCGATTCTACATTGGCATTAATGAAAAGAACATCGTTTGTTTTGTAAATAAAAGACAACCAATCGGATTTAAATAAGAAAACCCGTAGTGAGCAAGTTTCAGCCTGTAATATGGCTATGGTTTTTTTTACATGAAAGAGTCATATAGGTCACTTACAGTATTGTAACATAAACACAACTTTTGAAAAATTGATTTTTTTAAATGAAAATAAATAAAGAGTTATAGTGTTTTCTTGACTTTCAAAGAGAATACGTTTCCCAGATCGCCACCGAAGTTAAAATTCCCGTGGTATTTAATCTCCTATACGTACTCTATTTTAGGTTACGAACAGTATGACAACACATCCCCTAGCAAGTTAACAATTTCCCATTCTCTAAATAATCTTTACATGGTAACTGTTTTGAACATCACACCTGTGACATGGAGACGAGCCATTGGTCTACACAGATTACGACGTCGCTGGTCAGTTTTGAGTCCTACTATATACGATTGGTCTCGATTGAACCAGTTAATATGCTATAGGCTTACTGTTATTTCAGCCAATCAGCATCTAGAAAATTTAGCATATTCATTTTTTTAATAGACTACTGTGCATCAGGGGCGGACTGGGAGACAAAACCGGCCCAGGCATTTTTATACAATCCGGCCCACAAATTGTATTCCACATGATGAGCGTCCAATCATACCTGACCTCAAAATCATTGTGTAAATCTTAATAATGTATCGGAAGTAGTTAGTATATGAATAATTTATTAGATGATTTTGAACAAATGCAGTTATTAAATGAATAAAGTATAACACTTGGAATGGGGAATCTCTTATTGTGAAAAGTTCTTGCTACCATATACATTAGCATTTACATTCAAGACATCTGAACATCCCCTATTAACGAATACGGTGCTTAGGATTCACTTTCACTCCTCGAAATTTTCTCAGACATCTGAACTTCAATTTACAAATACAACTCGTCATTCTCCATTATTTTCACTGTATATCTCACAAGGTCGTGGGGGCGCGGTGGCTGAGTTGTTAAGCGCTTCCAAACCTGGGCTCTTGTGTTCAAATCTCAGTGGATACTAGGATTTGGGGATTTTTAGGGATTCCTTAGGTCGACCTAACTTTAACGGGTACCTGTCTTTAGTTGAGAAAGTAAAGGCTGTTGGTCATTGTGATGGTCACATGACACCCTGCTCGTTAGCCATTGGCAAATAAACAGAAAAAAGCTTTCTCGATAACTTGGAAACCTAGTTTGATTGCATCTTAAAGCTTGCAACACACATACACAACATAACATGTCCACTTGTTTTTAATATCCTTACGTTCAGTAAAACAATTGCTGTCCAGTTCATCTCATTTTCTTGCAAAGTTTCTTTGTATTTCGACCTAAGTCAATAACTTTGTTGTTTTGGCATTAATGTTTTCTATGGCGTTAAGCCTGTTCATTCGTAAATGCTGTCATCATAAAGTTGGTGAATGACAATAATCTAAATTAGATTAAATAGAGGCCAGACGTAGATCTACATTTAAATGTATTAAACAATTTGAACTAAATTTACATCTATAAATTAATAAGATATAGATTATCTTCTTACTGCTTAAAGGGGTGCAGATTTATTTACTATGTAAACATTTATACGTGAATCTGATGCAAATCGCATAGTACACAATTACCCAGTAATAAAGTAAGTAAAGTTACCCTTTCAGATCTTGCGGTCTATATGACAGATGATGTAAAGGTCATCTGTTTCTGTCGCCTACGGTTTACGAGGGTGTAATGTTGTCAGCACAACGAGCAACTGCTTTTCCCCAACTAATGTCAGGCACTCATTAGAGTTCTTAGTTGATCAGTTAACGATACTCTACTTATCCCAGAAGAGTTTGAAGAGTCTTATCAAAGTGTCGTCCTGTTTGTTTTTATGTGAAAAATAACGTCAAATGATTTTAAAAATTATATTACTTTAAACGATCAAAACAAGACTATGGCTTGAATATTCCTGGTCCATTGGTGAATTCGGTTAGAGCCGCCTCTGAATTTGTGTGATAACATAATCTCTGTTTATAATATTGTTTTGCACAGCATTTCAGCAATAGTTGTTACTTATTGACAATATTGTCTGCTCCTTCGTTTCCCTTTTGCATTTTGATTCCAATCAACACATTTCAACACTGTTCATGATAATCATTGTGATTTGTGAAGGATTTCGTAGCGGGCCAACTCCATAAAAAAAAAAGAATTCCTATGTGACTTGACATGTCCTCTATAGGACTTGGAAGGTTGTTGTTGATCCTTATAAAGATTCCCACTAACGTCGATCTCTATAAGAAATAAAGGCCTTAATTTTCTTGTTTAGTGACGTCTACTAGAAGCACCGTAGACCAGCGGTTCTCACCCTTTTTTAAGTTCGGCGACCTCTTTTTACAATCCCCCACTCTGCCGAGACCACCCCACACACATACAGCAATAGAAGAATAGACAATAACAATCCATATTTTTATGGTCTTAGATGACCCCTGACAAATGGTCAATCGATCCCCAAAGGGGTCGCGACCCACAGGTTGAGAGCCCTGCCATAGACGGATGAAGAAGGGAATTTACGACAATGCTTTAGATTAGTATTAGACTTGAAAAGTGTAAAATGTATATGCATTTAATCATGACGCTCAAAAGTGTTGCCTTTTAAGAGAATAATACGAATCTTTAGAAAATTTACTGGCATTCACGCGGTCCTTTCGGTGGCCCTACCGGCCCACATGGGTACCGGCCCACCGGGCATTTGCCCGAATGCCCATATAGCCAGTCCGCCCCTGCTGTGCATATAGGCCTACATCGAGAGGCCTTATAAAAGCCCGAGTGAAAAAAAAAACAAAAAAAAAATCAACAACCAACAAATATTACATAAACCATAACCACGGAAGTATTTTTTTACATTATTTATTTTGAAAACCCGTGGTATTACGGTGGTAGACCTATTGCCCTTCCGCGAAAGTCGGAACTGCGAACTTCAAGGGTCAACTGTAGCTCACATCGAACGCATATTGTTCTTAAACAACACTAATTTGGCTTTGGGATTTGGACCGCGCATCGATAGATATGATACAAAATATTATTATTAGTGCAAAGCGACAAGCCAGGAAAGTTCCGTGACCGACAAAGAGCTCAAACAACCCCTAGTTGGTTCACCACGATAGGGGTAGTTACGCACAAAATGACCTTTTTTGACCCTCCTTCCATGTCACAAAGTGTCACAAATTCTCAGACCCGCCCACCTCCGCTTCACGTCACACAAAAAATATTTATTTCAAATTATTTATTTCTCATCATTTTTTTACGCAAAGAGATTTCATGTGCTCATCGGGAAGATTTTATTCTTCTGCTTGAGGAGCTGACTCGAAAATGAAATTGTCTTCAATGAGATCTTCATCTATCCATTCTACACTCTCCTCACCTGCGTTTCCCAAAACTAAAAGGACTTCGTTGTCTTTTTTTTTAAATAATTCTTTTGGCTTTCTGTGCTCGTGTTTGGACGGTGGGATAAACTTTTTTTTGTGATAAAAAAATAAAAGATGAAAAAAAAAACAACCTTTATTTGTGTTTTTTTTTTTCAGAATTTTAAATTTGTGACGTCACAAAATCGCTACCCCCTTCACCCTTGTCACAAAGTCACATTTTCTCAATCCCCCCTGCCCCCTTCCCTAGAACTTGACGTCATTTACGAAGACACCATAATAAACAATTGGCAGTATTGCGGGGGAATAATTGACGGATTTAGCACTTAGACTAACTAAATTCGATTCCGGTTATTGCATCTGAGGTTTCAGAAAGAAGAAAACCCCTGATTAAATTGAAGAAATCAAACAGCGAGACTATACTAACAGCCGTAGTTAAGCAAACTACTTCCGCATCACCCAGAAAATGTCCTCAATGTTTATAGAGATGAATTCGCAGGGCAGGCAGCTGAAGACAGTTCGATGTGTACACTTTTGGACGCATGCAATGAAAAGCAACTAGGTGTCGAAAATGTTGAATAGAGAGGATCTCGACTGCATGAATCTTCAACGACTGGACTCCTACACTATCACGATCTTTTTGTGTCTAAACAAAATGGAAAGAGAGAGAGAGAGGGGGGGGGGGGAGAGAAAAAAATCCCTGCCCCGAAAAAAAAATCCTCACTACTTCCATGCTGAAGGTTATTAGTGTTATTACGAGTTAACCCATAACATACCGATCTCCTCTTCTGGGTGTGTGTACCACGGTGCCAGGCTTAGGCCTGTAATATAAATTGATTAAAACGTTATAAGTATCATTATATGTAGTTTACGAATATGGAAGCGATCGGGCTTTCTGCCAAGTGTGTGCTATAAGTTTGTTGTAGGTCACAGCACACATTCAAAGTGAATGCTGTATTACATTTTGATAGTTGCATATATAATGAGTCCTATATAGAGCCTGAACATGTGATATGAGCTTTGGACTGTAGTGTAGGCCTAAACATCGTAGCTCGAATCAACCCGTCCTTATCAAACTATCGTCTGCTAAAGGTTACGGCTAGTGCATAAAAGTCTTCGAATTCGAATTACTGTTTGATAGTTATCAAACAATGCTTCCCCTCGATACACTACCCAGTCAGATCTCAATGAGCATAGTGAACTTATATTAGAACGTCGTAGCCTACATAGTTTGAAATTATGTCACGTAACTGTGTCACGACCTCCAAACTAGTCAAATGAAATTCGGCATTTTTTAACAATTATTTTTGTCTCGTTAATTTCTTTATTTTTTTGTTTCTATATAATTTTAGCTTGCTGTCTAAAATATTATTTATCTACTATATTTAATCTAGACCTTTTCTTAATTTTTTATTATTAATCTCAAACGTTGAATATCAGTGAATCAGCAACACGAGTTGCTACCAAGGCGATTTACTCCCACGAATGTGTCCTGGTTTAATTTTTTGCAGTCTGTAGTCTCAAACCCTCTAGACAGTACGGTCTAGATAGAATTTATAGACTATTCTCTTTACTTGCAGAAACATTAAATAAATCATGCTTCCTAAATTCAATATTTTTAGTCAATAAATATTTTATCTTATTTTTTTAATAATTTTATCTTCATTAAAATATTTTTTTAAATTTTTCTATCGAGAGTAGTACATTCTAAAAATAATGTGCTGTGCATCATCCCAGCACTTGTGTATCCGAAACATGTCAACTTTGTCTTACAGAAATTCTCTCCCACCTTCTTACTGCTTCCTCTGTGAATACCATATACGTTGGCTTATGTTTATAGACAATAGTTTAACTTGTTGGACTTATTTTAAAACAGTGAAATAATGCCCAAGAATAAAGTAAACAAGAAAAGAGGAGGTAGGTGTAAATATTTCATTTATTGGCACATGTTGCGCCATCTTTGGCCGTGGTGGGTATCGTCAAAACATGTTTTCGTCACGTTCCCAAATCCATATGGCTGATGATATGGCATATGTTTAGTATTTTTCCCCCTGTGCTTTTTGTTTATTACTTCGTTTGATTAATATTATTCATATCTAGATCTATGTAAATCAAATTAAATAGTGATGTATTGATTTATTTAGACAATAAACAATGATCTTACTCTAAACTAGTCTAACTAACTCTTACACTCTAAATCTAAATCACTAATAGTAAACTAAAAGTAGATCTAAATACTATTAAAAGTAATATCAGTCTTAGTCTCAGACTTAGATGACGTCTTCTTCTATTTAGATCTAGATCTAGTACTCTTACTTACTCACTGAGTCTAGCCGCGCAGTCTAGATCTAGAGTAGCTTCTTATGTTTTGAACACCCATTTCGGGAACTAGGTCACATTTTTATTTTATTTTTTTATTTGGTCAAGGTTAAACTTACAAAAAAACGGAAAGCAGATTCTTATTCTGCAACTAAAGGACAATAAAAATAGATGTGTTCCTTTGTATTACTACCAATAGTCAAGATTTTATTTTAAAATTAAGTAGGTCACTCCATGCACCTATTTTGAACACAGTTTTTGGGCTTTCTCCTCAGTTGAACGGTGAACACCGGCATGGAACACCACTATGTAATTGCTAATAAATTATATCTAATAAATATTTCTTCATCCCTTATATTGCATTATGGGTAGAAGAATTGCCGGGGAGGTTAAAACAACAGCTTTACATACATGGGTACCAAGAATCTTAAAAACTTCCATATTCTTTGAAAAAACGGAACAAAAATACTGGAACTTATCTAAAATTGGACATGCCCAGTCCCGAAACATAATTTTTAGCTCCAAACATAAAAACAAATGAGTTATAAATAAAAAAAGAGACCCGTTCAAGGCAGGTGAATTCTATGTGGTGTTCAAGACATAAGGACTTCCTGTAGATCTATAAATGATATTAAATCTAAGACTTCTTAAAACTTAAATTAGATTTTATAGATCATTAGATCTAGATGTGATGTCTTACTTTAGTTAGAGAATTTAGTCTTAGACTTAGATGAAAGAGTTTAAGAGTCATTAGAGTTAGAGGTAAAGATATGATTGATACATTAGTTAGTCATTACCAACATATGTTGTTCAGTGACACAGATAGACAATGAATTGTTATTGAAAGTTATTGGACTTGGTGTAGGCGCTGTAGCCTAGTTAGTAAGCTAGATCTAGTTACAGTAGCACTGTAGTGTAGTAAGTGTAGTATCAGTATGGACAATTGTTGATTTTTTGAGTTATTGTGATCTTCACAATTACATAATTTTTGAGTTGTGTTACTAACAAAGTGACCAAAACATTTATTAAAATATTTTGAGTCAATATCATATGTATATCAGAATAAAATTTAAAGCACAAAATAATCAACAATCTCATCCCACACCAGCTGCCATTGTCTCTGAATGAACAAAACACATCATTTACTCCTGGAGATCAAGCCACTTTATCCCATGACCAATTAAAAAACTCTAAGACTAGTCACTAGTTCACTAGTGCCAAGACAACACAACAGAGATGTAGACTTAAACTGAAAAACAAATAATAAACTTTGCTAAAATATAAAATAATCTTGACAGTATTTGTTGGATATGATTACGGTACAATGTATCATTTGGGAGGCGTGGTCCCATATGATATATATAATATAATACCAGAGAACACGGCTAGGAGTGAAACCGATTTGGAGGAGAACATGCAGATGATGCAATAGTTGCTGTTATCTATACTATAAAGTTGAATGTTTGGCGTATGTATTTATGTATGTATGTATATATCCAATAGAAATCAAAACCGCTTGACCAATCTTGATTAAACTTGGCAGAAATGTTCCTTGGGTACCAACTTAGGCCGTAGTGTATGTAATGTAGCCCTAAAACAAACTTAAGACCCTCAAAAAAAATAAAGTTGACCAACTCTATTACAGCTATACTATTTTATGGATCTAGGCTTTGTTTACAGTGTTGACACAAGGAAAGATCGAAAGGATTTAGATCAGTTCTATTTTAAGAAATACACTTTGCACTTATAGATTTTTACTTTGACGCATGAAAATGCAAAATATAGTCTAATGATTTTATTATTTAACAAAATTAAGCTTCAAATTTGTGTTTCAAAAGGATTTTTACATAAGTTCGTTCTTTGTATCTGCGAATATAAATATCCTGTTGAACATACTTTCATTAGACATTACCGAAAGGTTACACATCTCTCTATTCCTAGATTAGGCATTCTAGGTTTAAAACTATAATCCAACTCTAAGATGATAGAACTTCTCTTCGCAAAGATAGTTTTAATCTTTAACACATGAACATACTAATTATATTCCATTCATTTCATATTTTATTCAAATTAACATTGAAATTTGTTTTCTATAAAGCATTTTTACATGAATGCAACTATTACCTAATATCACGTAAATTAAGGTCAAGTAGCTATTTATAGCTCCATTCATAATTTTTTTACGTGAATTTACGCATTCGCTTTACTTTAAACATTATTATTTTCTTTAATTGTTTCTAATGCACTATATCACTGACTACATCAGCAATACGCAAATTAAGACCCGCAGGGAGCGGGTAATATCTGTCTAGTAGATGTATATAATTTTAAAGATGTAAAATTTAATTACAGGGTTAGGGTGCATCTTGTAATTATTCTGTCTAAGACTGTCTTGTATGAACAAAGTGGTCGAGGGGCTAAGTGCACTTGGTTTGGCTTGGCTTCCTAGAAGGGGGCTCGAGGTTTGACACCTGACTCAGGCAGAGTTGTGTTTACTGAGCGCCTAAAGGCAGCACGGCAAGCCAACTCCTAGATACCCCCCCGCTGGTCCACAAATGTAATTTGACCAATGCGCTCTGAGCATGCTTTAAGCATGAAAGTAGCACTATACAAAAGCTATAATAATAATATTAAAGATGTGACAGAATAGGCTGAGAAGCATCATGACAAAAGAAAAGTACATGGGGATGGCTATTGAGGCATTCTTTTAGAAGTATTCCATTGGAAACAGTCGAATAGACTGTTGATGATGACCTTAACTAGCCTTGTATGTATATAATATATAGTTGTAACTCCAGTGGCGGACTGATATTGTTAATGTGTGTGCAACCTACTGACGCATGTGGCTCGGCAAATCACATAGGTCAACGGCTGTTGATCGACAGGTGACAGTACTGCTAATACACATGTTATGGTCATGCGATGGAGAGCCTTCACTGACGACAGACTGTGCGTAAGAAACGGCAGTAAGGCAGACTTGTAATGTTTAGTAGGCATTTGTCAAGTGCAATAAAACTATTTATACTTAGTGTAGCTAATGGTGTTTTGTTGGCTGTTGATGTATTTTTAATTAAACCTCTACATTTTTATTTGAAACTCTTGTTGTCAAGTTCTTGTGTTAGATGGGTTGTGTTGAGCAGTGTTGGCAGAAGGCCTGAGAGAGAAGATCGTAACAATATATCATAGGGTTTTAGTTTAGTATATTCGTTCAAAACCATTGTATGAATTTTATGTTCCTTTCTCAAAGACAACTCAATATTTATTATACTAAGCATGAGCCATCTTGAATTAACATTTGGACTCTCATTATCAATTTCTAGTTTTTAGTGTTAGTTTCTTTTTTTCAGGAGGGAAATCTCAGGATGGAGCCACAATGCCACCGCCTCGCCAGAGAAATGAAGATGATGATGATGAAAGTTTGGATCAATGGAGTACTCAGAGTGTTTTGTCAGAGAATTCAAGTTGTCCAGGTTCAAGTAAGTAGCTATGATTATCTTACCTGTTTAAGCAATGCATCTTACATAAATATGAATATTAGCATAATATTTTTAACTATAAAAATAAAACTCATGACGGACATGAAGTTATCACATTGTAATTGATGAGTTCCTATTATTAATTAGACAAATTCTAAATTTCAAATAAAAAATTTTTCAACATAAATATGAAATGGTACTTATAAAAAAGTTTTTAACTTAATCAAATGGCTACTTGGTACTTTGGACAAGCTGACTCGCTTGTGTCCATTTCTGTTTGTTTTCAACTCAGTTTAAGTTGCTATTTTCTAGTTCTAGACAAATTTTGCTTTTCTCCTTTTTTTTAGATTTCATTTTTTAAAGAAACATTTTTTATTATAAGGATTGAATTGCATCAGCTGTTTAATATAATTGATTTTTCAGTCACAGGTGAAGAATCCTCTGAAGAAACATCTCAGCAAGAAATGTTTGAAGAGAAATTTTCAGAGTTTATGGATGGTCTTCTAGAAAAAAGGTATATAATTAATGTTACATTATTTAGCTTTTTTAAAATGTAACTTTTGTATTATTATAGCTTAAGTCATACCCTAAAAGATTATGAATCACTCCAAAATAATTTTGTCATTTTTTGCTTTGAAAACTTTGTTTTAACTTTGCTCTTAACAAGTTGAATTTCCTTAGCCATGTAACCTTTGACTTCGTTGTTTGCTAGTTTTCTGATTAAATTGGCTGTCTCTTTATTTGTTTTATGCTTCACATGTTTGTCAAATAGAAAATGTATTTTATTACTATTTCAGTGTCAAGTCACGTATGACTGCTTTACAGGGTATCCAGAAATCACTGCAGAAAAAATATGTTGCTGAATATCTGCTTGACAGGTGACATATTTTATATTTTCTTACTCATTATAGATTGTTTTGCTGTTGTAAATATTTGTAATTAGCTGTAGAATATTCATGGGCATGCAAACAATGATGAAGGGTTTCATGACAAATAGTTCGCAGACAATTGGTTCAGCTAACAAATAGTTCAAAAATGTATTCATTGTAAGTAGTCGGCGAGCCCATAACAGGTCAACCATTATAGAAGTCATAAAATCTTGTTTTCACAACATTCAACTAAGAAAATTAAAAACAAATTGAGAATCATGGCACTTATTGCAGCATTAGTCTTACTTAAAAGTCATATTTTTCTAATTACCTAATTTAAGATCATTTTAGCAATGAGACCTATGTAACAATCTAATTTAATGTCTACTGCAGACATGGCATCATATATATTCAAGTTCAATGTCAGAATTAAATTTTTGAATGCCATAATTATTCTATCATCCAAAAGTTATAAAATTTTCTTTTTTTTTTAAAATTTATTAGTAAATTAAAAAAAAAAACAACACATTTGAGCTATTTAGTCTAGTTATGATAAAACTTTGTATTGCGAACAAATCCATTTTCAATTGATCCAAATGAATCCATAGATCTATTCCCTAATTTTGGTTAAGACCTTCTTGTTATATACATCTCCTAAAGTGTGGACTTTTTTTGTTTCTCCCCCAGAAAAGAAACCCTGACAGAGAACCTTGTGAAATGCCTGCGCAAGAGTAAAGGTGAAGAGCTGGAGCTAGTAGCAGCTTGCTTTAGCTTAGTCTCTGTCCAGCTGGGTTCTGAGGCCTGCTCCTTGTTTGAGTCTATACAGCCAGTTCTTACTACCTTGATGACTGACAATTCAACACCTTACAAGTCAAGAGGGGCCTGTGCAACAACACTGGCTACTTGCTGCTTTCTTAGTTCTGATGATCTTGAGGTACATTTTGGTTTCTATCAATACCAGTATCCCTGATGTCATGGTTTTCTTTTGTGATTATTAGTTGGTTTCTATTTGTATAATACAGTGATGCCCAGCCTAAATCTGCCTGTCGACCATTTTATTTTCTGACACTCTTGTCATAGGTCATATAGCAGAAAAGATTTAATAAAAAAACACAAACGAAATAAACAATTAATTTTATTAACTATTTATCTCCATAATTATTGTCCAGTTCTGACAGAAAAGTTCCTTTTTTCACATTTGTGGATTTTAACCTGTTATGATAAAACTTCATTAACATTTTTGTTTGTTATCAGAAAACATTCTTTTTTTTTTAATTGAATTATATTAGAATGCATGCTCTTATCTTATATAATACAGACGTTGCTTCAAAAAAGAAGATGATTATGTCCTACACGTCATGCATTCAGGATATTAACCAGTGACTTAAATTCTGCCAAGTCACTGGTTTTCCTGGCTAGCTCAGGCAACCCATTCCATGGTTTAATGGCACTAGGGAAGAAAGAAAATTTGTACAGATTTGTCCTAGCATATGGGATGAGGGATGTGCCTTTATCTTTGTGTCTTTTATTAAGTTTTGTATTTGAAGATTTTGGTTCAGTGTTTTGTGTATAATTGCTCTTTTTTTTATAAAACACAGAATTGAAGTTTATAAAATAAAATCGTTGATATTGTTAATTAGGAGAGAAAGAGTTAAAAACCAGTGAACCCAGTACTTGCATTAATTAATGAGAAGTTTATCTGAAACCAACTTCTTATCAAGCTGCATATATGAAGAGACAGCATGTTGCAGCATTGCATCTGCATATAAACCATAAGTCAATCAATTTAAGTTGCCGGTTGCAGGCGGAGCAGTTGACACTAAGAAAAAAAGATCCTATACTGTAAGTTAATATATTATTTTAATTAATTGAAGATAATCAACATAAATTGTAAATTTTATTTATTTCCAGAAAGCCAAATCTTTGACCAATGCCCTTGAAGACATTTTTTGTCTGGGCTATGGCAAGGGAGAGAATTCTCCAAGTGTTACACCAGAGCTGAGCTGGTTGATTGGTCAAGCTTTGAGTGCATGGTGTCTTCTGTTAACTGTAGCACCCCAGTATGAAGTCCAGACACACATAATAAAGTAAGTCAACAATCAAATGTAATTATGTATTAAACTGTTAACATTTTAATACAAATGTATGATTGGGAGAAAAAATGAAAATCTTGATTTGTTCAGCTTATTGTTTTAAGAATGGTGAATGTTTCTTACTTATTTTAAATATCAACATACAAATTATCTTTACTTGTTTATTTATATTTATAATAACTATTTTCCAGACACCTGGGCTTATTGCAAGATCTACTTAAAAATGCTGACGTTGACCTCAGAATTACAGCTGGTGAAGCAGTTGCACTGTTGTATGAATTGGCTAGAGAAACCAATGAGGTAATAAGACATTTAGAAAATAAAGGTTATCCTATGATAAGTGTTCCCCCCAAATTTCAGTGTAGAACCAAATATTTCATTTGTATGTTTGTTTATAGTTGCTTTCTTTGGCATAATGGCATATGTTCAAATTATAATCTTTTTTTTTTGAGTTATCAAATGCCTTGAACCCTACTTTTTTCTTTAAAATTTTTTCATAAAACTGAGAAAATGTATTGTTGAAAGTAGTTTAAATATCTTTAAAAAAAAAATGACTTAACTTTGTATATTATCTGAGTGATGAGTTTAGATCAAAAACTAAAAAAAAAAATATTCTATATTCAAATGTTCATAGGAGTTTGAACATGAAGACGAGACAAGCCTATTTGAATTATTGAAACAGTTGGCCACTGACTCGGTAAAACACAGAGCAAAAAAAGACCGCCGCCAACAAAGATCATGCTTTAGGGACATACAGCGCTACATTGTTGTGAGTACAAGAAAGTTAACAGCTATGTTATGAGAAAAACATCCAGATACATTTGTAGTTCATTTATTTTATATAAATATTCTAGGACTTTGAATGTACCTGTGAAACAGTGAAGCTAGGCAAGGAGAATGTTCTAGAGTTGAATAGTTGGGCACAGAGACGACAGTATGACACATTCTGTCATGTATTGATGACAGGTACTTCCGTGCACATGAAGGTGATTTTAATTGGTTATATTCATAGATTTTCCATTCCATAATATTTCATGTTTTTAGTGGGGTTTTTTTTGGTTACTAAAAAATTTAAAGTAGGTTTTATTAGAAAATTGCTCCTTTACTTTTCATGCTCATTAATAATGTCCTTTTTTTTTAATGCAAATTAACTTTATCTAAAATTAAAAGAAGAATTAGTTTAGGCAGCTATCTTAGTTTTCAGATAATTGTCTAGGGCAGAAAGGAACATTTCATATCATTCTCCCTAACCCTCGTCAAACTATTTTTTTGTTGTTGATAGTTGCAAGCTAGATAAATCTAACAAGCTTACAAATTGTTGTATTTGTTATTTACAATGTAGATGAATCCTATCTTACGTGACATGTTTGATCTTGGAGTACCAGGGGTTGATGACTACAGCCACACAAGGTCCCTTTCCAAAGCACAAAGGGTAAAAATTTGTTTGGAAATTTGATTTTTTTTTTAAAAAAAAAAAAGCTTGTAATTTGTAAGATTTAATTATTTGTTAAGATCATATTAATTTAACATTTGTATTTGATTTCTGAATAATTTTATACTAGTCTTGCTAATTATTTTGTATTTAAATAATTTCAGACATTCATTAACGCTGCGGCCTTTAAAGCCAGGACTAAAGCTCGTGCCAAACACAGAGATAAAAGGGCAGTTACTGCAAATGGTTTTTAGTCATTTTACCGTTAAGACAGGAAGTACTCCACCTTGTGATCTGGGTTAACTTTTAAATACATTGATTTCAATATGTTTATTATTGAGAAATCATTTATGTAAGTCAGGTATTAACAAGCATTTCTGGTAATTTGATGTAAGGTTCTTTGAACATGCTCCTTGTTAATAAGAATTTGGATTAGCTGTCATTAACAGAGGAAGGACATTTAAATTATTTTAAAGATTCACTGCCAGTGAAATTGCTCAACTTTATCATCTAATAAAATAGATTTTTATTTCTCATAACTATTGTTTCTCTTTCTACTCGTGCTGAGTATTCAGATTTTTATTCCTTTTTTTTTTTAAGTTTATTTTTTCAGTACAGATTTGGACACTGCAATTAAATATGCAACAAAAATGAATAACAAATCTATTATGTTATCACTTTAACAGACAGTTTTAAATATTTTTATTTGTTTATTATTTCTGTTGCTGTTAAAAATTTGGTTTCTTTTGTCTTGATTGTAAAATTGTTTTTGTTAATTTGAGCTTAGGTTGTTAAAAACAAGAAGATAATACAATTAGACTAACAGTGTGGTATTTATTACTGAAATTATTATTATTTTGTTATAACTCTTTTTAAAGCATAATTTAATTTTTAAATACTACAGATTTAGATGTTTCTTAACCTGATGATTGTTGGATTGTCCCATGAAATGGAGAGTGTTAGCATATCTGGGTGGCAAAGTTAGATATGGCCACTTTGTGCAAGTTAGTTATGGCCACTTTGTGGGCAGTCATCAAAAGTGATACACATTTTCTTTTCTGCAAAAAAAAAAAGGCAAAAAAAAATATTTGAAAGTTTAGTCTAGTATAATGGTGAGCCCAGATTGAAAAAAAGTTATGGGTAATTGTTGTGATTGTACTTCACTGCATCTCAGCTAAAGTAGTGTTTTTGGTTGCTACATTGCTTTCAGTATACTTGTGTGGTGTAGAGAGTGAAAACATTTGTGTTGATATTCTCTGTAGAGACGTGATGGTCCCCAATTCTGACAATTGGAAACACTGCTTTTGATGTTTTTAGTTCATTTATTCTAAGATTTCTCTGGCCTAGAAGATTTATCTATATATATAAATATTTATTGACAAATGAGTGATGTGTCTCCTGATAGTGTATCTGTACATACCGGTAGTCTTAAAATTCTAGCCGGTAGTCTTAAAATTCTAGCCGTTATGTATGCGTGCATGAGTAGAAGTGTGGTGTACAGGATTAACCACTGTCAACTTTTAGTCCATAGGGATCACATCCATGCAAGTCTAGTGCTGGTTTAGTGCATAGTGTACATACAATTTTTAATTGTTGACTATTCTATAATAAGGCAACCTCCAAGTCTCTCCCCATCCTTATGATAGTGTGTCAGAGTCAAGCTATCAAAACACATTGGTGCAGTTCTAATTTCATTGGGATATGAGATGTGAAATCTCTTTAGCTAGGAAATATAAAGTGGTCAAACTTGTCTAACCATTATGGAAATGTAGACCTAGTCCAAAGTTGTCTTAATCCATGATAAAATGTCTCACATAGGGTGACATCAATTCTTGAAGTTTTATTGAATCCTCTCACAGGGTGACATCAATTCTTGAAGTTTTATTGAATCCTTTTTTTTTTCATTTATTTTTCTTTAAATGGAAATGTTTTTTTTCCAATTCGCAGAGACAACTGTCTTAAGGTTTCCTCTTTGAGATGTGTGTATTTAAGTGTAGATCTGTTGAAACAATTTCAGCTTTGACCATTAAATCAGAAGACATAAATGAAGCATGATACTGTTAGGCTTGTTAGAATTACTTCATTACTGACTTGCAATTACATTTTAAGAGCATAATAATCTACAACCTGTGTTTTTCATTCTATTTACATGACTTCATCTAGTTAATGACAGTGTATGTATGTGCTGTACAAGTTTATCATTAACAACAATATGCAATTTCATAGTCACCAAATACAATGTCTACATCATTATGTCTAATGGTTGTCGTTCCTGATTTGGTAAGTTTTAAACTTATATCATTGTTTCTGCATTTTTATGAGTAAATAGAGGCAGCTTTGGTGGATATTTTAAATTTCCAACTTCTTCTTCCTTGTTCTCATTTTTATGTTGGAGCTTTCTTATGACTAGGCTAATATGTGAGTTGTACTGCCCAGTGGTTTCCAAATCAGGGAGCTTTCCATAGAGTTTTCTATTTGCGATGTTTTGGAGCCAGCGTCTTGTTCTGTCTGGACTCTTTGGTAAAGAAGGCAGTTTTGAATTTCAATTGTGATATTTACCCTTAAAATAGACTACCAGCATCAGATAGTTTGACTACATAATATCACAAGCCCAAGAATAAAGAAACTGCCTTTGAAATTTTAGCTTTAGACAGAAAATTGTATTGTTTCTTTGGTAAACTCTCTGTCTTTTGACAGTCATGCCCCTCCTCACTTGTTTGCTGCCACTATGGTACATTAGGCATTTTGGTTTTTTTTTTTTTTTTTTTTTAAATCAGACATTGGCAGTAATGAAATATTTTGTGTTTCAAAATATTTTAAAGTTTTGTATGCAAATAAGATGAATAGTCTGTATGCATGGCTTTTGACTTGTATTTCATTTTTTTTTTAAAGAGTTGTGAAATGTATTTTTAGTTGTAAATAGGACACTATATATATATACATACAAGTATTAGTCACACCACCTTTTTGAAATACCTGATCTCTCAGAAAGTAAAACTCTGTGACTTTTCACTTAGGTATCTAATGTCCAACAGGTTTCTAAATAACTGGATACTATTTCCCCCTTGTTTTATCTGTGTGTGTGTAAATACTGAAATTGTGTTCTGATTGCCAGCTGTATAGGGTACTTGAGTACAAGTTTGTTTCTGACATCATTGTTTGTGTGGGATGTGTAGCTGTGTGGTTTCAAGTGTTATTAGTACGAGTTTCTTGATGCTTGAAAATAAACTTTTTTCTTCCAAATCGTTTTATTTCTTTCATTTATATTTTAGACCTATAACTTGTACTTAAATCATTTTAAATATGTTGCTAACATACAGGTTTCTTTTGTATACACAACACATTTTAAATTATGTCTTTTTTATGTTCATTCATGATGTCCCAGTCTATTTATTTAGAAATACATATTTTATTGGTTAAAAAACTGTTACAATTAAAAGTTTAAATGATGAATTCAACAACAACAAAAAAAAAACATCTAGCCCAATTATACATGTTAAAACACAAGACTCAAGAACATTCTTGCTACAATAAAATAGTCCTAGCAATACATGATGTCTACATTACTTGAGGAAGCAGTGTGTGATTTTTAATGTCCTTCGAACAAACTTTGTTCGAAGGTGATGTGACCAACGTTACATAGTACCATAAAGGCAGAGGTGATGATTGATTGGTTTTAAACCAGTGGTGTTTTTTTTTTTTTTTTTGGTGCAGGATTAGCCACTAAAAGATAGGCCCCTTAGATATACATGGTTGCTAATACATAGATGTTCCCCCTATTGATTTTGATATCAGGGATGTGTAACCCATAAATATCAAGATACTAGAAGGATGTCGCCCCTGTTCAGATATATATCACTAAGATCAGCTTTTCTATCGTTGGATATGAGAAAGATGTGGCCCCATCAAATTTAGATGGATATCAGCAAAGATGCGGCCTTTACATAGGAATTAAGTTAACGTTAAAAACGAAACAGTTGCATTTACAGGGCGTCGTGACCCATCAATAACAACAGAAAGCACCGCTCTACAGTAGCTCTGCTTCCCACGAACCAAAGTAAAACATTTCAAACCGAAGAAACAGTTGTCTCCTCTCGTCTGCATCTCTAAATGGAAGCAAATGTATTGAGCTTACGCCTGGAGTCTAACGCCCCCAAATGTCCTACTCTACTACATAAAAACCACGTGCAACTGTCTTTGATATTTGAACATAAATGTGAAAACACACACACAATCATAACATCTATTTCACACACACACATGTAATATCTGATGTCTTTTTGTCGGTTTTCGTTCTTCAAAACCAGTCTTCAGATCGTCGTAACGGGTTCAGGATGTCATGCTTTTGTGATTGGCAAATATGTGTGGGTCTCTGGATCTAGGAACTAATTAAACTAATGGGGAAACAGTTCAACATTTGTCCTATGCTAGTTAAATATACATGTGGGTCGGTAGATCTAGTCATTTTAACACTGAGTAAAAATCCTCTAAACGATGTTAAAACAACACAATTGAACTCAAGTATTGCTCACTTAGCAGCAGAAGAATACAATCTGATGCTTCACACTGTGAGATAAACGTTCGTGGCATTGTTACTAAGTGGACCATTTATTGCAATGTGCTATTCCGTTTTGAATTGGAAATTAGTTATTCTATCAACAATCTCGAGCTGTATCTGTTTTAAAAGTAAGTATTTCTACATTTAAGGGTAGTGTTAATCGACATTTTTTAACAAAAAATAATGTACTATAGAGTGTAGTCCTCCGTGCATATTTACAGTTCAAGCTCAATCTCTTTAGCTAGATCTCAATATTATTTACTAGGCCTATATTACTCAATCTACAATAAAGAGATTTTTTAAAAAGTGTCCTGTATGTAACAACATAACACAGTTACACCACCAAGATAAGGTTTGATATCCTCTAAATATCTTTTGCAAGATTTAGATATTTTCTAGATATCTCGTAGGCCTACGTCATGATTAGACTCACTTTAATAGTAATGTTGGCCCTAATGGATTCGTGAATATGCAATGCAAGATATAGCTCTAGAAACCATCACGCAAGAGTAAAGACCGAGATCAAGTTGTGGGACGTATCAGCTGACAGAATAAACCAAAGAATACATATATGTGGTAGGGTGGATACTTGTTTAGGCCACACGGCCACCCCGATATCCACATGACCTGTTTCCCCTATATGACGTGTAATCACAACAAATTTCCATAATGATCAATAAAGAATTCTTAGTCTTAGTGTCCGCGCATAAAAAGGCAAAACAACGTGGACACTGCCAGTTTTAACGGCATCTCTTGTTACTGTAGTGTCTGTATGACTGGACCCACTTCGTCTCCACTCCCTTGTGCCTTGTTCTACTCCATGTATTTTCGTATGGCTGCAGTTCTTAAGTGTACAAAAAACAAGATTACAAAGAGAGTTTGTGTGATACACAAACTCAGAGGCGGCCCCCGTCGGAGTCGGATCCCTGTCAGATCCGCCTATTCGCAAGATGTTTCGGATGTTCCTTCTAAGTCCCTGGCTCAATTCCTGTATGCTCCCATCCTTAAACTATCGCAATATTTCTGAAAGAACAGTAAAGGTTAAAT
>JADKLZ010000687.1:14869263-14880071 GCA_021533235.1 Biomphalaria straminea
CATCATGCCACAATCATCGGTCATCATGCCACAATCATCGGCCATCATGCCACAATCATCGGCCATCATGCCACAGTCACAGGCCATCATGCCACAATCACAGGCCATCATGCCACAGTCACAGGCCATCATGCCACAGTCACAGGCCATCATGCCACAGTGATAAAGCGATGGCTTAAATGGATCGAAGCAAAAAAAACATGTTTTTGTGGCTTGTAACTGTCATTATAACTAACCATTAAATTGCGTATTACATTCTTGACATATTAAACTTGAACAGACTTTCTTTAAAACTTCAACATAATTTATATTCGTAACTATACATAGATTCAACTTCAAATGATAATTGAAAGAAATATCGAGCTCACTATACAACCACCCCTTAACTAACTTACTCTCTTTAAAGAACTTCCCTTTAAATAATCACAAACATGAATAATTTAGCTAGCGGTTTGATCAGAAACATTCGTTCCCCCTTTCCTTGTTGCCTTGGAAACATAAACATACAACCATTACACCCCTTATGTCCCTGATTAAAAGGAGCGTTTTTTTTTTGTGTCAAGCTAGAAATGATGCGAATGTTGCCTCCCTATTTGAAGAGCTCCACAAACAATACATGATTTCAAACACTTATTCCTACGGTGTGACAAATACTACACTTTTTCCTTGTTAGGAACGGCCTACATTTGGTGGTGCATCTTAACATTTGAAAATTGTGCTATGGTCTACACCCAGTGTTTCTCAAAGTAGGGTATGCGTATCTCCAGGGGTAGGGGAAGACTTTGGAGGGGGTATGCGTTGCACCTCATTAACTAGGCGGATTTTTAAAAAATACCTATTTATTATTGTCTGTTAATACATTATACTGTGGTTTGGTGGGGACGAGAGGGGTACTCAGCATTACACAAATTATAAAAGGGGTACACATAGGTCAAAAGTGTGGGAAACACTGGTTAACAATGCAGCTACGGTCTTAGATCCACCAGTTACCCATTCATAGTCAAACCATTTCATATCCAAACATGCATGTTGGAAGTTGTCTTGTATAGACAGTGTTTCACACTGACAGGAACATTGAATTATTTCATTGCGGTAGCAAAAAGGCGGACATAGTTGAATCAGTTGTCACACACTAACCAGGCTCTAGATGAGATTCTTTTGTTAGTGTTGTTTCTGTTAGGTTGATGGAGCGTTCACTTGCAACTGACACAAAAGGGTCATAACAATGGTGGTGACAAGGGGCAGTAACCTGAACCGAAAGAGTAATGGAAAGTTGTGAGTATAGTTAATCAGTAGGCGAGGTTGCTTTTTTTTTCGCAAGGAAATAAATATTTCAACAAGCAAAGAAAAAAAAATATTTTTTTTTAAAATAATAAAGTTTATCCAAAGGAAGAACTGCCACATCCCCGCCACATATTTCCATACTGCAGGAATAAGTTCACATTTCCTAACAAAAATATTTAATTTCATCTAATTGATTGACTAATTTGTAATTTCATATTTATTGATTAGTTTCTTGCCATCGATATACATAATGATTCAAAATTTCAACTTGATCGAAGAGTGGGCGAAAAAAGGTAAACAGAAGGTAAAAGGGGGAATAACTCCACATATACAGCCACATCTCTCAATTAAAAAAAAGTATTTTCTTTCTCAAAACGAAACAACACAATTAATAATTTTAATAATTAACTAATTGCTTAATTTTTTGATTTATTCATGTTTAGGAAAGTAAAATCAATAATTTGAAAAGTTTTATCTTGATCCGTTAAATCTTTTTGGAGAAATATCGTGTAAAAAATCGAAACAGACAGACAAACAGACAGACAGAGTGAGTTGATAGAAGCTTAGTAGAAACAAAGGAATAGGTGTTTGTGTGAAAGGGGTTAATATTGAATAATTTAAGCTATTCACGTACTCCGAATTTAAAAAAAATGTCTTATCCATAGCACCGACATGGACTCTTTCTCTCTCTTTCTGTAAATAAAAAGAATAGCCATTACAAATGTAAGTTTTTGAAGATACATTGGATGTAATTAACCCGATAACAACCAATGGTCGAATACTATGACCTTTAAAAGGAACATTTTCAGAATTAGAGACAACGAAACAGTTGCCAAACTGCGGCATACGCTGAATGATTCATTATTTGACCAATCACAGTATTTCTTTTATTTTTATGTCTAGCGTAACGTTCTAGAGAATTCCTAAGATTCTGGGATCGATGTGGGAGCCTGGAATTATCCTGAGGGCTCTTTCGCTTATTTCCTCGTGAGCAGTAGTCTGACCTCCAGGGTTGTACCAGAACTTCCAAGTTGTGTACAGTGTATAGTACACAAAGCCGTGAATAACAATGAGAAGAAAACAGAAAACAATTGAAATATTAAAAATAATTTAAAAAACAAACAAAGCTTATAATAAGTGAAATTGCATAAATTATATTTTAAATCAATTATTTAATAAATCTCTAACAGATATAAGTTATGGATACTGTGTTTCAGCTATTGTGTATGTCTTCATATATAGTTTTTGTTACCAAAACTTTCATTCATATAGTAACAATAGTATACACAGTCTGCGTTGGTCCAATCCATAGACATAAATAAGTATAGACTGGCCAATAAGATATTTTTATGAAGGGAACATTTGTGATTTGCAAATTAGTGTACTATGGTACTATACAGCATGAGCAGTATAAAAGTTAAGTATTCATATCTATTTCAGCCATAACCTATATAAGTATTGCAATATTTTCACTATTGTGTTTTTTTTATCTCTTAGCGTGACTGTAATGTCAATTAATCATAATGTTTATTTTTTGTTCTGAAACTGTTTTTTTTTTAATTTTAGCTTATTTGAACATTCTGCTGAAAAAATCCCTAGTTTCACTAATTCAAAGTTAAGGACTGAATCCTTTATTTCTTTTTTCCAGTGTATATTTATTTATGCTATCTATGCCATTTTGTGAATGAAAATAGTGCAGATTTGGATACACCATTTTTCTTTCACACCATGCTGCGTAAATAAGGAGGAAGTGTAGTTTTGTTTAATCTTTAAGACTAAAGATCGTGCGAATTGACAGATTTCGGAAATCCGAATACAATGGATATACATTTTTTCAAGTTACATAAATTTACTTCCTGTTTCCAGTCTATATTTATTTATGTCTATGGTCCAATCATATTTGTGGACCAGTTTTTTTTCCGGTGGTGGAAAATCTTGGAGAATGTTTTTGTGCTTCCTCTTCCACTAAAGTATTTCTAAAAATAGAAAGTTTTCCAGTTTATTGTTAGTTACGTTTCAAGATGGACCTAAATCTACATTGAACTTATCTCCATTTTGTGGCACATTATTTCTACATAAAACAAAATATATTTACTACGACTATATTTACTAATTTTTTTTTTTTTTTTTTTTATTGATTTGTGTGCTATCATCGGTAATGAATAATACTACATAGTTTCAATTTGATCAGAGAATGAGATGTGGTTGAAGTAACGTGTAAAGTTTCCAACCAGAAAAATTACGTTAATATTAACTCTTAAATGACTATGTTACATGTTTTATAAAAATTACACACACTATGGCAATCTTCCCTTGCTTCAATCAACCCCTAATTTTTTAATTTTTTATTTTAAGTTCGATTCACGGAATTTTAAATGTACTATTAAACTCACTTGTAGGGAGAGATGGCAGGCTGGAAAATGGAGGGTGTAATTTGATTTTCATTATTTAACGTACAAATTACTTAAAACTGACAAGTGTTTGAATGATGTGGTGGTTATTATGATGTATAGCTTCAATTGAAAACAGAAATTAAAGTAACGTTATACGTCTAACCAGGACCACGTGACGCGACGTAGAAGAGTAGCCTAGAGACTCGCTAGGGGGGAGGGAAACTTTAGAACTAGACTGCAAAAACGTCTCCTTCTTTATAACTAGGGACGACATTGACCCTCTGAATATATTTGCATTTAAATGAGGTCTTATCGAATATATTAACCTTCTTTGGTTCTTATTATACCATAGTTAAAAGTACCACAAGAACATACTACAAGAACATAATACAAGAACATAATACAAGAACATGCCACAAGCACATACCACAAGAACATAATACAAGAAGATACCACAAGAACATACCACAAGAACATACCAAAATAAAATAATACAATAATATAATATAAGAACATAACATAAGAACATAACACAATAACATACCATAAGAACATAATATAAGAACATAATACAAGAACATAATACAAGAAGATATCACAAGAACATATCACAAGAACATAACACAAGAACATACCATAAGAACATAACACAAGAACATACCATAAAAACATAATACAAGAACATACCATAAGAACATAATAGAAGAACTTAACACAAGAACATACTATAAAAACATAATACAAGAACATAGCACAAGAACATAATACAAGTACATAATACAAGAACTTAACACAAGAACATAACACAAGAACATACCATAAGAACATAATACAAGAACATACCACAAGAACATAATTCAAGAAGAACATTATATAAGAACATTACACAAGAACATATCATAAGAACATAATACAATAACACAATAATAATACAAGGACATTACAAAAGAATATAACTTGATGGATTCAAGCTCTTGCATTTATGGACTTTTTAAACTCTAGTTTCTAGACATTTGTGGCAATTTAGGAAATTAGGGAATATAAAAAAAAAACTTAACTCTTTCACATCTCAGTGCATAAAACAACTTTCGAATTAATTTAAGGATTTTTTTCTTTTATTGCATTTTCTTTCGAGGATTTCTGGACTCCCATTCAACTCACGTCTCTAATGGAATAAGACAATCAACTGACCGACGGTCCGGCATTGACAGCTAAATGTCTACCATTGACAGATTCGGACATTTACGAGGCATAGCCACGTCCAGATTCATGAACGCATTGACCGCTTTCTTTATTTTTCCATTCTCTCTCTCTCTCTCTTTTTTCAGATTCTTGCCGTCTGTGAGACATTGGCTATATCCGCGGACCATCCGAGTAGAACACTGTTGTTTCAACACATTCTGGATGTGAATAAAGTGGATAATAAAAGAAATCAACAACAGCTGACTTCACAGTCATAACATTCAAGGTGACAGGTACATTCGGAGAGACGCAGTAAGATATCTTAACAATGGCCGAGTCCGGAGCTCACCGTGTGGTGGCACTAGCAATAGACGAAAGTGAACACTCAGATAATGCCTTTCACTGTAAGTAATTATCTCCCGCTGTCTCTTTAGAAGTAGCTCATTGTTTTACTTTCGTTATGTCGTCTCTTCCGGTAATGTTTTCTGTTTAGGGAGGGGACAGGAAATTATTGATACAAACAATGTGTATATTGATAGAGCGATTGTTGGCTTCAGGGGCGTAGATAAGAATTTTCCATCGTTTTGGGGCCCAGGGGTCTTGACCTCTTTGGGGGCCACTGCATTTAGCATAATATTTAATTTTTTATGTAAAAAAACATTCCTTTGGGGGCCCCCTTGAAGTGGGGGCCCGTGGGGGATTTTCAAAATCCCCCCTCCTCCCCCACACAATAGATACTTTTTTTTTTCAGTCCGTTCTTTATTAATTAAAGATGATTATAAGCCTAAGTGGTGGCTGAGCGGTAAAGCGCTTGGCTTCCGTACTGGAGGTCCCGGGTTCAAATCCTGGTGAAGACTGGGATTTTTATTTCGGGATTTTCGGCGCCCTTGAGTCCACCCAGCTCTAATGGGTACCTGACATTAGTTGGGGAAAAGTAAAGGCGGTTGGTCGTTGTGCTGGCCACATGACACCCTCGTTAACCGTGGGCCACAGAATCAGATGACCTTTACATCATCTGCCCTACAGACCACTAGGTCTGAAAGGGGGAACTTTACTTTTTTTTTTTATAAGCCTACATCTTTACCAATCGAAGCCGATATGCTGACCATTCTCTCCATGGCTTGAACCAGAATCTTCTTTGACCATGTTCTTGTCTTTTTTTTTCTATTCAGATTATACTTTCGTTTACAGTAACACACAAGACAAACAGGTTAAACGTATCCACGTCCAAATTATATAATACTGTTGAGCAGTGAAGATTATTGAGAGGTTGTATATAGTTGGCTTATAGAAATTATCTACATGAACAAATGTTCTCATTTGCAAGTTATGTGGATTTATGAAGCAAATGTATAAAACGGGTATCCCCTATTTGTTTGGTTAAAACACAATATTAAAAAGAAATGGTTAAAGACAAATGAGTGCTAATTGTCACACATAAAACACAAACAAATACAACTGTTCTTTCTTCTTTAACTTGCTAGATCGATGAAACGATGCCAGCAGCACAATGAATTGTGTTTTTATAAACTGTGTCTATGTTATGGTGCGAGTTCTTTTATTGCTGATGATTTACTATTGTAGTTTATTTTTAGCATAACAGCGTAGACAAAGTATAGCAGACTTCTCTATACAAATTCCAGCAAGCCTCTCTCTGCAAACTTTAACAGACCTCTCTCTACAAATTCTAACAAATATCTAACAAAATGTTGGCTTTAAAACCAGTACATTTGCATGTTTATTTGTTCAATTACCAAAAGGGGAAGCAACAAAGAACATAAATCCTTGACCACTTAGAAACTTTCCTTTTGTTCACGATTCCCAGTCACCTCCCCGTATCAGAGTACAACGACCAGAAATCTTTGTACCTGGCTGAACTACAATTAACTTCCTGGGTTACCGTAATCTAATTTATATACTGTACGACGACATCCTTCTCTGTTTGTGACATCGACACCTACGTTTCTTATATTTCCAGTCCCAACAGTATGTGAATTTCAAATTCAGGTCTGAACAGGAGGTACAGAATCAAACATCGCTGAAGACAAAGTGGGTGGTGGAGGAAAAATATTTTTTTTCAGACATACTTGACTCAGAACAAAGACTTTGGAGAGTATCCCGGAAAGTTGTCCTGTTTCAGACACTCGCTTCGCAGGCCACATGACAGAAAAAGGTACAAAAAAAAAGAAAGGAATGAAATTGACCTGAAACAATTTTATTTTAATCCCATGGCTCTCTTAATGGGATATTTGAAGTCGGTCTTTGTTTTTGCGCGTCGGAAAATGGCTTTTTGTCTCTAATATCAATGTGAATATCATTGTGGCTATTTTACCACTCATTGTCTTGTCTCTTTTTGGGAAATATTCTAATCGATCATCCAATTTCTATGCGTAGTTTAACAATCTTTTATTCGCGGCTTAAAGCAAGAGTGGCGTCGTATTTGTTTTATAATGCTGTTTATATGTTGTTGTTGTTGTTTTTTAAACAGCCACACTTTCTTTACAAATCAAATATTTTGAATTATTTTCATGTTCCACACAAAGTAAAGATACGTTCACTTTTCCTGTTAGATTCTACATTTGAAGTCTACTTGTTTCTTCAGCTTTCCCATTTCATAAACGTACACATGTTCAAAGTCATGATACCAATCCACCAGAGAAAAAGTGAAGACCTAACATGGGTACAGATACATGTTTTTCAATCTTTTTTTTTTTTTTGGAGGGAGGGGAATTTCAACACTTTGTGCAGACCGTTCGGCGGGCCGGGTCTGGCCCGAGGGCCGTATTTGGGACATCACTGGTATAAAACAAAGAGAAAAAAAAAAGATAAAAAGTTTCTTTACCATCTGTACCAAATATTATATTTCTTTGTATTCCTCATTTGCGCTGAATGCGTCATATAGGCTAATTGTTATGTAAAGAAGATGTCGACTAGTGTTCGAGAGTTCAAGTAACGGTACTCACCATTCAATGTGCTCATACTTTTCTTTCTTATTTTCTTATCTTGTATATTACAGACGTTACTTAAAAAAAAAAGAAGATAAATACGTCCTACGCATTTCATGTGTCAATCTAGTCATACATGTTAATCAATGACTTAATCTCTGTCAAGTCGTTGGTTTCCCTGGCTGATTCAGGCAACCCATTCCACTCTCTAAAGGCACTAGAGAAGAAGGAGCACTTGTACGAATTTGTTGTAGCGTATGGAATAAGTAATGTGCTTTCTTTTTAGCAACCAATTTTCTCCTTCTAAAAAAAATGAGTGTATACAATTGGCACAATAAAACTTAATTATTATTATTAGAAGCTTTTTTAAAAAGATAAACATTTTGCGTTGATCATTGTCTTTATTAAGCTCTAAGTAATTTTATAGTATTTTATTGAATACAATCGTTTTTTTTCTCATTGCAATTCCCATGCTTCTAACAACTAGTTTGTCATTTATGTCAATGCAATTCACGCGAGAGACAATCCCTAGAGTTAAAGACTGGAGGAATAGTGTCATGAGTATAAATATCAACTGATCGATATCTGCAGACAGCAAGACGGGGCCTGTGTTTCAGAGAGTAGAATGTACTGAGCTCAAAACACAGAGCTAGTTGTCATGTCTAATATCGTTGTCACTCAAGAAAGTGTGGACAATGTGTTGGTAAAAAACTTATTTAGAGTTACAAAGTGAAGACTGTTCATTTGATGCTTAACAAAAGTTACCCAAGGCGTCATGTAACCAGCACAACAAATAACCGTCTCTTCCCCATCTAAAGCTACATTCTACCTGTTTGATGTATAGGATTAACATCAGGAATAAAAAATTCTTGTGCCTTCATAAATGGCTCCAACCATTGACTCGGGGGGGGGGGGGCAAGTTCTCAACCTTTCAACTATAGCCGTAACAATTTTTTTTATTCGAGTCTGTACACTTTTGTTTTCAAATTCACAATTTTTAAGACATCTATCATTAGTTGATTTCCATGACAGGTCAGTGATGGCCATTCCGGCGTGTGCTGCCCTTTGAAGCAGGGTTTTTAAACTTATCCCAGTGGTGGCCAAACTTACTGGAGTAAAGACATTTAAGTCACGTGAGTCTCTGACCGCATCATGGCCAAACAAATAGTTGAGTTCAAATAGAACACGAACTCAGCGACTCTATTCTATAAGTCGGGCAGGAGTTTAAAGAGACAAGATAGCACCAGGTCGCGGGCTGGAGATCATTGCTTATATGACCAGTAGGAAGATGCAAGTCACCAACAGAGACCCTATTCTTATCTTATAAAATATAAACGGTACTTCTGAAAAGAAGATGATTAAGTCCTGTGCGTGCCCCTATGTCAATCCAGTTGCCCATGTCGACCAATGACTTCAACTCCGGCAACCCATTCCATGCTATCAGGAGCTTTCGTCTCGGATAAAGAAACTAAACCTGAACTAATGGCTTAAATAGCACAATTCTCAACAACACTTTCAAAACTAAAAAAAAAATCTGGAAAGACAAAAGGCATAGGACTCGACATCACATTTTTATATGCTTGGAGATCTTGGACACAGACTGCAGAAGTATGGGCATCACAAACAAAGAGACTAGAGACAGGATTAGTACAGGGATAAGATCCCACGATGATCTACTGACTGCTGTTAAAAAAAAACGCAAACTAAAACTCTGTGGCCATATCACAAAGTCCTCAGGACTCGTAAAGACCTTCCTTTAGGGAACAGTACCAGGAAAAAGAAGAAGAGGCGGACAGAGAAAGCGATGGGAAGACAACATAAAGAAATGGTGGGGCTGCCATTGAAGGAGATTCTGTCGAAGGCAAAAGACAGAGTTGGATGGAGAAGGACGATCTTGTGTGGTGCATCAATGGTCCAACAGACTAAGGGGCAGTTGAAGGATAAAAGTAAAGGGGATTCAATGCTCCAACAGCAATATCAGGGGCGTAGCATCCATGGCGCGAAGGGGTTCAATGAACCCGGGCCCACGACCATCATGGGCCCATAGAGTAGTAACAATGGCGCAAATGGGTTCATTGCACTTGAGTCCATGACTCTTGACTAGTTGGAGCCCACGACAGAACTTACGAAAGACACTATTTCACGAATTCAAAATTTCGAAACAATGTTAATTATTCTTTTTTCTCAAAGCTTAATATGTTTCTTTTTTTTTTAGTATATATAATGGGTTAAGTCATATCACTTTTACCCATAGAGAGATTTTTAATCTCAACAAAAGAAAAAGTTTAAATAAATTAAAACGCATAAAAAAAACAACCAATTTAATAATATCCTTTAGTTGTTAATTTGTAATCTTGTATCATTTTCCTGTCTCTGATGGGCTCAATAGCTATGTAGCATGTCTTTGCTATTATTACTTAAAAAAAAATTACATATGTAAAAAAAAAAGCCCACAAAAGAGGCAGGAAGGCCCCAAAAGAGGCATTTAAAGCCCAAAAAAGAGGCAAAAAAAAAGAGACTCAGGTTCAAGGATTCCTATGATGACAAAGCTAAAATTAAATAGCGCAAAGTTTGAAGTTTCCTTTTTTTTTTAAAAAAAAAAAGAGCAAGTGAAATAAAGCATCTTAACAGTTGTGAATCTTTAACTTTTGAATCCGAGCTAATGAAGTAGATACTTTGAAACAGTGTAAAACATTTATTTAGGATAACAGCATCCTCAGAAGTCTTCATCACTGTTGAGAGCACTCAAGACATATTTACAGTTGATCAAATCCTATACTCTTAAGCGAGCAATTCTTGTATATATATATATATTTATATATATATATTGTAACGAACTTCACTTCTCAGGCCTTCTGTAAACACTGCTTCTCACACTCCATCACATCTAATACAAGAACTCAACAAGAGCTTCATTAAACACAGTGGCTTTTAATTTCAAATACAACAACACAGCCAATTCACACAATTGTCTACACTAACTTTAAATGGAACCTAACTAAAA
>JADKLZ010000687.1:14892087-14913545 GCA_021533235.1 Biomphalaria straminea
CAACTAATTCAAATGTACTCACAGACCAACTAACTCAAATGTATTCACAGACCAACTAACTCAAATGTACTCACAGACCAGCTAATTCAAATTTATTCACATCGGTCAACATAAAGACCGACTTAATGAAATGTAGTAAAGCTGTAAACACCTCTGTCTATGTTACAATAAGATTTCCATCGACCAACCATGAATACATTAAGCAGTAACATTTCATTCTCTCCTAGACATCAGTTTGGATTACACACGATACCCTAACCTCACCAAGTGTACGAAGCGACTTTCAGTGGAACTAAAAATGGAAATAACAATAAGGGCGATGTCTTCGATTCCGAAGATTATGGATGAGTGCAGTGTTTCACATGACTTCACAATTATGACCTGCATATTTTTCCACAACTGATACAGACAAAAACTTTGTGGAAATAACAGACCACGAAATAAACAGCGTATCGTTACTGGTATTATAGTCGTTTTAGACATCTAAAAGATGCATGGAGTAATGGTAAACTACAATGAAATAAGTCACTTGTATAATGAAAAGCAAAAGATTTGTAAAAAAAAAAGTTATATAAAGACTATGTTAATGTTAGGAACGTATGCTTAATTTCAAATACAACCTCGAGAAAAAAATGTTTACTGAATTTATACTTACTCCCCCCCCCCATGCCTGGTCATGTCGCCTCAATGCCCCCGGGTTCGAACCCCGCTCTCCGTCATCACATGCCGTTCTTCTGGAGGTTATGGCTAGGAAGTGATCATCTTCAATTCTTAAGGAACATCCGAAAAATGTAAAACAAAAAATGTCAGGATGCTATTTACTCGTCTGCATCTCTTTATATTTATTTTAAAAAAGGAGGGAAGAGATATTGGTATACCAGGATGTTGTTTGATTTAAAGCCACGTTTTGAAAATCTGATGGACTGGAGAACTCCAGGCAAATAATGTTCCCATGGCACTGAAAACTTGTGCTTCCATAAAATGACAATGTACAAAAAATTAAAGCAACTAATAAACATTTTTGGTGAATAGTTACTATTTATTTTGTTTACCTCAATTCAATTCGCAACTTCGTGGAAACTTCCTGCAACCTGGAGCATTTTTGGTGGTCAAAACCGAATCTTGAAAACGGCTGCAACGTAGCAAATTTGACAGTTGCTGATTATCGTTTGTAAAATAATTACTAACCCGTTGGCCACATATGAAAACTCTAGTTTGACCGTTATAATTTTTCAATAAAAAAATAAATCTAAATTTGGCTAGAGAACGAGAAAATATTGATCTTGAATGTACTAGACTTCTTCGGGTAATTCCATATGTAGGAATTATTCAATCAAAAGTTAAATACATTAAAGTCCAGGGGAATTTTTCGCAACGTTATCTTAGTCTAGATCTAAATACCTTTCATTGGAAAATTCTAAAATCTAGTAGATCAATATATGCGCTAAACTAGAATTCTTTTTGGAGGGGAAGAGGGGAATAGAGCGGAGTAAAAAAAAAGATTCCATAGTTTTGTAATCTTACATTCATTAGTTATTTAGAGTAAAATTGTATACGTTGTATAAAGAGGTATAGCGTCTTAAAAAAAGAATTATAAATGTCTTTGTCACGCCTCCGTGGTGACACTCATGTCCCAGTTTACACCTCATTGTTCACAAGATGAGGACAGTTTTACCTAGGTCAAACCAGGTCAGCGTACCCACGCTTAGATGCCAGAAAGACGACTAAAAACTTAGTTCAAGGCAAGATAATTAACATAGGTTAAATTACAAAGCCAATTTAAAGGAGAATTAAATGTAAACGGGTCAAGGAGTCAAGAAAGGGTATTGGGATGTCACGGTTCTTTATTCTAAGAAAAGATATAAAAGTAGGAGTAGTAGCTTGGGACAGGGAGATAGACTTAAAGAGAGCTAGAAAGTTAGACTTAAACGTCGCTAGTTTTTAAAGTAAATACTTATTCATTTTGAGTGATCGTTTCACTGAATCCTGTATCTGTTTTATTTCTATATGTCGTTTGTACATACATTTATTGTTTCAAGTTCAAGTTTGTATCAATTAAAACTCAAGAAAACGTAGCGACACTTTGTTATTTTAGTGATTAGTAAAGTGTTTTAATAATACTCAAGGCACCTCCGAACCTGCATATGTCACAAGTTATCATATCAAAATATTCAAGACAAATAAACATAATAAACACGTGACATAAATTAAACACGTGACAGTCTTGTACAAATCCTCTATTCAACTGGTAGCTACGCGGAAACATCAAGAAAACGTATGTGTGGAATCTGAACACGGATATCAAAAAAAGACTTTAACGATTCTTCTATAAATTTGACTGCTCTACTGGGAGAAGAAGAGAAGAAATACTAGCACTTTGGTTACACCGATGGACCTTTAATTTGAACGCTTTAATTATGCACATCGTCTTCTAAGTCTAGAAAATTTCTTTTTAAATCTTTTATTCATTAATTATTAAGAGTCAAATAATCTATCTCTATATATATAATTCTCAAAGTCGACAAAAGTTTAAAAGTTCAAACACACAAGCCGGTTTACTAGTCTTTCTATAAACTGCATAAAAGAATTACTGTCTTTTTTAAAAAAGAGTATTTTTAATATTGTTTTACTGTCTATAAAATCAAATTTATTTAAGAGAAAGATTTTTATCACAAAATTTTCTTTTTCTTTCTGGTTCTTTCAGCCAATGTAGACAAAGTTATTGAAGGAGAGATTTTACTTAGAAAATATAAATTTAGTAACCTTAGTAGTCTAACAAAACCAAATATTTGAAATCGAAAATAAGCATGACTTCAAGAAAATACCATTCGACTATAAATTTCAAGAAGACTCTGATCAGAGGAGATCAAATGTAAACACATAATCTTACAGGTGAAAGAAGACAGTAAAACGGGGATCGTGGCCGACCACTGATGGAAGAGATGCAGATGGCTGGATAGCAAACAATAACAAAGTCCCTCTCTTCCTCTGAACCTTTCCTTGAGTCGATCGGGTGTAGAAATGTAATTTTAAATCGACAGTGAGTTTCCTGCTCTATAAGTCGCATCGTCTGCATGTTTTGGTAAAGTTGGACTTCAAAAGATGTTTAAATAAACTTTCAAGTTCAATAATAATTTATGTTTTGGTCTCAGTAATTTTTTTTTTCATTTTCTCCTGCTCCCACTTTTTAAAATTAAAAAATAAAAACAAATCTACTAACGGAATAGAGGGCTAAAAAAAAAAAAAAAAGGGAGTTGCACTTGCAGAAGCACATTATCTACACATTTGTAAACGTCCAAGGTTGTCGGAGAAATAAACGCTTACAAAGTTTTACCAGACAGACAGAGTCAGTTGATATACGTTAAAAAAAAAAAGGTACCCCCAATAGAAAAATGTGATAAAGATGTTAAGAAAAGTTGATTAAAGTTTAAGAGTCGGACCCGAAAAAAATAATTTTTAAGACCTTATAAATTTTAAAAATTCATATTTTTTTTCGATACGTTAGTATAAAACTTTGTTTTGTTACAGAACTATCATTTGTCTTGCAAAAAAAATAAATAAAAAAAAAATTAACAAAAATGCACTGTAATATTTTTACCTTTTAACTAAGCTTATACTAACTCATTCTATTTGTCTTTCTGGTAGAATATTTTAACATGTTTTTTCCCCACTATTTCCAATTTGATTTATTATTTTGTTTATATATCGAAATAGGGAGGGAGAATAAATACAACTTATTTGAAACGTTTTTTTCTTCCACTTCTCGGATTAAATTGAACTTAAACATAATTTTTCATAGCCAATAACAATACACGAATCAATCTAAAAATGAACCATTTAGTTAATCATTTGGTACTAATTAACTAATTTTGTTTTATGTAACAGGAAGGGAACTAAACCATGTAATTGTCAGATAAATTATTAGTGGTTCTTTCCCTTATATAAGCTTTCTTTTGAAAAATAATTGTTTTTTTTCTATTGCTTGTGTGTATTTTAAACAATGACGTTTATTAAAAGTGAATTTAAAGGCCCAAAGCTATTTCTGTGCCATAGAAAATCTGAGATTGAGAAAAGGTTGAGAAAAGGCGATGAGAGAAAACAGTATTTTGGTTCAAAACTCCTTTCATTTGATCTACATATAGTTAAACGTTCCTTATGAATTCTAAAGCTTTGATTAATAATTTCTCTCTCATCCTCTTTCTCTCTCTCCCTCTTTCCTTCTCTCTTTCTCTCACTTTCTCTCTCTATCTCTTTTAGCCTCTCTTTCTTTCTGTATGTCTGTCTGTCTCTCTCTCTCACTCCTAGCTATTTATTCAGTCAACTATGATTGTTTAAAAAAACAAAAAAAGATAGATACAAGATTTTGTTTTTAAAAGACAACTGCAAAAGCCATTAAAATGTTTTTAATAACCAATGAATGATAGACTTTAAAAAATCAAACTTTATTTTCGCTACTGCACCACCCACCCCCACCGGAAACAAAAAAGTATGTTTAAGTTTAAGATATAAATCTAATCAGGATACAATTCTAATGATATGTATATTGACACAGTCTAATACATGCGCAAAATGTTACCGAACGTATTTCATTAATGTCACTCTTTAATAAATACATGCGGAAAAAAACACTGACGTTTGTGAGTTCAAGATGTTGATTGTCTAATCCTCCAGATCAAATTGAAAATAAAATGTTATTACACTTCAAAAAATTATAACGGTAAAACCAGAGTTGTGACCAATTAACTAATAATTATTTTCAAAAAAATATACATAACCAGTAACATTTCTAGGAAAATTGGCAGAGCCGTTTTCGAGAACCTTGTCCGCCCAGGTTTATGATGTTTTTTTTTTAAGTTAATGAAGAATTTGCAAGCTGAATTTTTTTTTTTAAAAAAAAGAGAAAAACACAATAAGAAAAAAGTTTTCTTGAGAGAACTAAACATCCAATATACAACGTCATGGAGGTCGGAGGACGTGTAGCCTTCGAAACACACAAGTGCTACACAGCTCTCAAATGTATATTACGATCAATGCTTTTTTTGTATGACTCTCAGCATATGTCTGCGACAGGTTTTAATGCATATGTGTTTTTGGTCTAGTGTCATGGCCTGGACAGCTTTTAGAGACGAGAGTGGGCGCTACACAGCCGAATCCAGATTGCCATCCAGGGGATCAATTGTTGGCCAGATGTTAAGGCCACGTCTGTAAACAGAATAATTTTAAGAGAGAGCGAGATCGAACGTATTGTGTGTCAGGGAATAGAAGCATTGCTCTGACGTATTTAATGGCCTTATTCGTCATATCTGTATCATTTGTTATCATTTGTTATTTTCCTTGTCTCCATTCCGTCTGGTGACCGGGAAGATGAGACAATTCAACGACAAAACGTAGTACTCGATTGAACTCTGAGTAATTGTTATAAAAAATTAAAATCACGCGGTCGTATAAGGCAGATGATGTTTAGTTTAATTGTTTCTTCGGCCAGCGGTTAAAGAGCAGGGTGTGGTGTGGCCAGCAAAACGACCTACCGCCTTTACTTCCCCCAACTAAAGTCAGGTATCCGATAGAGCTGGAGGTCTCAAGGATGCTTTAAAAATCCTAAAGTTAAAAATCCCAGTGTTCCCCAAGATTTGATCCCAGGATCACAGGTTCGGAAGCCACTCTTTTAACCACTCAGCCACTGCGGCTTTGATAATAGAAAGTTCTTTTTAATTCCAGTTTTTTTTTTCTAAACATTTCACTTTCTCGTGTGAACTGGTCGCGTGATATGTGCTTCATCCTATCGCCAGCAAGTTCAAACATTGTCTTGAAAGAGAATTGAGCTAAAGGGAAATAATTTTATTTCTGAAGAAACGCTACAAACTTATAAAACAAAACAAAAAAAACAACAACAAATACTCGCAGGATAAATCTGAAATGACTTTTCTATTGAATCTATTGAATTTTCTATTGAATCGGATTAAATGAACACATGAGGGTTTTTCGTTATTCAAATTAAACCTAAATAAACAAAACTGAAACAAAAGAAAATTACGTGCCAAAAGAGTGTTTAGTGTCAGTTGTGACGAGATGTTTGAATTGTCATTTTTTACTAGCTATTTAAGTCTAGGGGAAACGTTTATTAATTTATCCCGCCCACATATACAAGATTTTAACAGGCACACCTCAACTAACAGTAGGAACAGACCAATGCGTTAGGTTTATAAATTAAAATAGTTTAATGTAAAACAGTTTACAAAATAGTTTGAAATAAAAGAAATATAATTGAGAAACAAAGTGGGTAAATTAATAGCTAAAATAATTGCTCATCATGGATTGCTAATTACTAAATGAATGGAAGAGTGTTTCTATGTCTGTCTACTTAAAGTCTTAGCTGCTAGCCCTTGGGTCGTCTTCTGGCGGTCGTAGGACTGGTACTCAGAAAAATGTCATCCGGCTCTGTCATGGACGTTGGTTCGGGATGTCCTCTATGCTATAGGCAAGCTGACTCTATTGTGAGGCCGCTGCCTGTTTTAGTGATAGAAAGGGTAGGTGCTGCAGACTAAGTCGTAGTGGGGTAGATCTCTCAGCTGTGGCTACTAACTTGTAGATAGCCGTGCTAGCTCACACCAGATTATTTCCTGTAGTGGAGGTTGCTCTAATCAGAGGGCAGTAGCTACTGGGCAATGGACAGCTTGGGCCGGGTACTGGGCAGATGATACTGGCCAGTAGGCGCTGTGGACATTGAGCAATACTCTAAGTTAAGTATATTTGGCAATGTCTATTTGCTGAAAGGTAAGTAATAAAGGGGGGGTATCTGGTGTGGTCGGCTTGGTTACAGCTGTGTGTAGAGTTCTTGAGGATGTAGGTACCAGTTGCAGTTATAACAATCAGGTACAGATACCAGGCCGTTTGCCCCTAAAGAAACCTTACGAAAATAGACACTCTAACAGAGGAGACTTATAAATTCGAGCAGGGCCTAACTTAGAAAGGTTTGGTCTCTCTTTATTTAGAGAAGGGACTTTTTATTAACTTACGGGAAACAAAACTATGTGCCTCTCTCACATATATCAATACCCAGGGTGTCGAACGTCAAATCTGAGGGAGAAGTTTGCATGGTTGTTAAGTCGCTGGGTATGTCGCGAATGAAGTCTTTTGTGTCTTGGTCACCTGTCCCGCCGGCAATATTTAAACTTCAGCCTCAGAGAGGCGAAGACCCGTAAGAAGCCGTACCGTTACCTTGGTCATGGGACATTAATCTTAAAAGAATTTCAGTTAGGGGTGGACAATAACTAATTAATTAATTTTAAAAATAAATGTTTCTCACGATGTGCTGGTAAAAACTCAAAAGAACTTTGTATGCAAACTATCGTATCGTCACATCAATAAGTAATTAAAGTGGAAAAATATTATTTTGTACTTGAAACCTTAACATAATAACGCTAGAAAACATTAGCTAAAAAAAAGCGAATAATACATATTGTTACATTTAATCACTGCGACTTCGATTGTGTAAAAGGCTTAGGTGCTCTAAGCTTAGGTTACGTAATGACAGGTTACATTTTCATATTTTATTGTCAACAAGAGAATGATTATCAGGCAGGATTCTGTAGATTATAAATAAAAGATGCCAGTTTTGCCTATGTCTGCGGTATGTGATAAATAAAAGACATAGAAATATTTCACTTTCGGGTTTGTGTGACTTAATGTTTTTACACTATATCTAGTACTGAGTTGGAAAACACGCCCTTGTGCTTTCTAGTTTTTTTTTTCCTGAAAGTGTGTGTCTATGTGTGTCTGTGTGTGTCTTTGTGTGTCTGTGTGTGTCTATGTGTGTCTATGTGTGTCGTTGTGTGTCTATGTGTGTCTGTGTGTCTATGTGTGTCTGTGTGTGTCTATGTGTGTCATTGTGCGTCTGTGTGTGTTTATGTGTGTCTATGTGTGTCTGTGTGTATCTATGTGTGTCTGTGTGTGTCTATGTGTGTCTGTGTGTGTTTATGTGTGTCTATGAGTGTCTGTGTATGTCTATGTGTGTCTGTGTGTGTCTATGTGTGTGTTTTTTTTAAAAAAGCTTATATCAAAAAGGCGTTGTGTCTAAGCGGTAAATCGCTTGGCTTCCGAACTGTGATTTTTAATCGGGATCTTTGGGTGCCTATGAGTTCACCCAACTCTAATTTGGTACCTGACATTAATTGGTAAAAGTAAAGGCGGTCGGTGGTTGTGCTGGCCACATGACACCCTCGTTAACCGTAGGCCACAGAAACAGATGACCTTTACATCATCTGCCCTATAGACCACAAGGTCTGAAAGGGGGAACTTTACTTTGTATATCAACTCACTTTGTCAGTCTGCCTGCACACATTATTACTCCCGCACCCAATCTCAGATCTAGTTGAAACTAATTATCCATTGGTGTTGACAAGACATGAATCAATTTTTTTTAAAGTAACCATTTAATCAATTCATTACTGGCACTTAATTATTTTGTTTGACACAAACAAGGGTAACTAATCCTTCAGTATTCGCAGATATGACTAAATTTGTTGGGTTTAGTCCCCTTAAAAATTGTTAACGCTATAGGGTTTGTTGCTGAACATATATGTGTCAGACGCGAATAGCCCAATTTTTCTGTAAAGGAAATTACAAAAGTCATTTCTTCTATATAAAATTCAACCACAGACCTATATATACTACATTAAATTTACGTTTTTGATTTCGAGTTTCGATTTATTTAGTGGTTACTGTTTTACTATTGCATACCAAGTATTAGAGTTTAGAAAAACCCAGTTTCTTTTCTTGTGCAATACTACATATCGTTTCTCTGTTAGTATGTCCTATATTAATATTTAGATCTATAATCTAATTCTAGTCTAGATCCATATGTAAAACTCGAATAGATCTAGTAATAGTATAGATTCTATCCTATGCTATTCCTATAGTCATTTTTTTATTAGAATAAAGTATAGATATTAATAAAGACTAAAGTTGATTAATTATTAGATTATTATATATACACATAGGACACAGATCTAATAATTTAGGCTACCGTAATACATTTACCATAAAGCCATAATCTATACTTAACTTAATGTACTTAACTAGATCTATAGATCTATCTATAATTTAGTCAATCTAGATCTATACAATATTCATTATAATACTTCTACTTATTTAATAAGCTAGTACTTATAGTTATCTATTATAGTTAATAATAGTTTTACTTTTCAATGCATAGACCTAATAAAAAAATTGCTAATGATTTCTAACGACTTTTTTTTTTATAGTAATAGGCTTACTAGATCTAGGTCTAGACTTAATTTAAATCTAGTCTAAAATAATGGCTGTCTAAGACTCGAGATGATTGAGACTTTCACATACAGATGTTGTTAGTAATACGGTTAATAATGTCGGCTGAATGTCGGCGGGCAAAAACCAAGATTAGGAGGATACTTATTAGGAACTCTTGTATGCTGATGATGCAGCATTGTAGCTGACTCTGATATTCAGCTCCAGACCCTGGTTTACAAACTATCTGCTGCTTGCCAGAAGTTCGGCAACCTGCAACCGCAGCTGTGTATCAAGGATTGGCCTCTTTAGCCACACAAGAAGTTGCAAAGGGAAAACATCGTCTCACGAGACGTAAAATGCCACAGAGAGAATGTCGGCTGAAAGTGAACTGTATTCATATATACAATTCTTTTTTTTTTTTGTACTAAAAAAAATAGGTGCCGGTACTCATGATAGATTGCCTAACTTTCAACTACTAATAAATTAACAATTAACGTTGAAATACTATAAAAGTAATAATTTTTCCCGACATTGAAAAAAGGTGCCGGTTCAAGTACCGGTGCGTACCATCACAAAAATATATGTATAACTTAATCTTCTTTCATTTACATTTTTTTGCGGGGTTATTGCTACTTAATACATTGATACCGGATCGATTTATATAGGGCCTACGTATACAAGCAGGATCTCAAGCATTGGGTGCATTTATTTTTTAAATACAAAGTTTTATGGAAGAGGCAATCATGGGCGCCCGCAGCGATGTGCCTCTGAATTCTGAGTAGTCACGTTTTAGCCATTAAAAAATATTAATGAAATACTTCTTCCAGATGTGTTTTTTTATTACGTAGATGTAGATTTAATCAGAATCCAGGCTACGCAGTATACAAGAAAAAGCCGAGAAGATCGAAAAGAGCTGGGAAACCATAAAAAAAAAACTAGCAATAGACTGGCCGGGATTCTAGCTTTTGCTGTCTTTGTTTACGTGACTGAGCCAACCTCTAAATTTGCAAAATTGTATCTTCAACCAATCAGAAATTCTCTATTAGACAAATGGTGCAGAGTTGGAAAAGCCTGGCTAAAATACCCCAGCTAAGTAGGTCTTTCGGTTGACATTGACCGGAGCTAGATTAAAATAATAATTACATGAAATGAAATTAAAAAAAATAGACAAACCAAAATGTCTGACGATTGGAACGTGACAGGGGGGTGCAAGTGCACCACAATGTACTTCCTTGCGGACGCCAATGCATTCTTGATTCAAGAGTTAAATCCTATACTCTTAAGCGAGCAATTCTTGTATATATATTTATTTATTTATTTATTTATTTATTTATAAATTTTATTTCGAAAACGGCTCTAACGATTTTCTTTAAAATTTCAAGGTATGTGCGTATTAGTGAGAAAAAAAATCTGAACTCATTGGCCACATCGGGAAAACTCGAGTTCGACCGTTATTTCGATATGAAAATGTCTCAATTTTATTTTGGTCAGAATAATTCATGAATGAAATGGAAAATTTATGAATGAAAGTTTTCCATGACGTAAACGGGAAAAACGCTGCTTACGTCACTAGGCTTACAATGCAAACAAGAACGAGTTTTAAAGTATCAAAGGACATAATTAAACATTTGCGCACCATCTTATTGAAGATTGATTTATTATAGAACTATGGAAGGAAAGTAATGAAATTAAATGTACCTATGTATGATTAGTTATTGCGTTTTAAGTGCTTAATAAATTGTTTACACTTTAATTGCGTAGAGCGGTGTAGATTTCCTCATTAATCTTTGGATTTGATGTCAAGTCTTATTATAATTATTATTTTGCTGGTAAAAATATGACCATGTGTTCATGCTTCAGTGTCTAATGTCCCGTACCAAAACAAAGGAAATGGTGATTACACAGTTGCTCTACGCCTTACTTTCTCACACTGAACAAGATATCTAGCTAGCGGTCACTTTTGATTTAACTATAAACATCAGTAAAAAACTTGGGGTTAGGGCGTGGTGACGAAAGGCCTAGGAGATATCTGAATGGAGGGATGTGTAAAAGCAGGCCATATCCTTCCATGGGCTGTAGCACCAGTAGCCGGTATGAACTTCTTATAGTCTGACAGTCTGGCTGAGCAGGGCACATATCCCGTAAAAAAATCTGAAGAATTTCTTTAGTGTTCTGTTTGTTCTATATGTAATTGTACATGGCGATTAAATTTCAAGTCTCTTAAGTCCTCCTACAGTCTAGACAGCGAAAACCTATCGTAGGCCTACTATTATTGGCTTGGAAGAAAGTCTTTGCAGTTTTACCCAATAACGTAGAAATTTGCGTCACTCGATGTTTTGTACTAAACCATAATTGAATATACTAATTCCAAAATTAAATGTCTGAACGTACCAATTTACATATAGAACAAACAGAACACTAAAGAAATTCTTCGAATTAGTAGTCTTTATCCGATCGTTCATTTTCGTAATTTTAAAAAAATCCCAAAATGACTTCGGGTATATAACCTTTCTTATGAAATTATTTAACCGAGCAAGGCTCGGCCACCTGATATTACATTAATATTCAGAGAAAGTTTGCGCATCGTCTTCTAATTCTAAATCTAAAGGCCTATCATTGGATCATTGTTAGTTCCCGAACAAGTGATGCTTCTACTGAAGTACAGTTGTAAAGACATGCTATTATTTTAACTAGACTAGGCAAATCTGTAGTTCATGTCCGACCATGTATGATTTATTATAGGCTTGCAATTCTTTGCACATTTGTCTATATTTGCACATAGATTTAGTTATTATGAATGCCACAAAGTCGACTTTGACAGATATTCGTATGGTGATTTAACAGAAGGCAGGAGATCCGCTGGTCTTCCACTGCTAAGGTACACTGGTGTATGCAAACGCGACATAAAGCTCTTCAAAGTCGGCACTAATAGCTTGGAAAAAGTGGCACTAGATAGAACCACAAGAAAAGTAACCTTTAAAAGAAAGTCCTGGATTGCAGATGCCAAGCACAATAGAAGCAGAAATAATGGTGAAAGTACAAAGGATTGGCCTCTTTACTCACACAAGAAGTTACAAGGAATAAAATCATTTAAAGTTTAAAATCACTAAAAAAATTTTTTATTTTTTTTTGTTCATGAAATTGTGTATCGAAAAATGCCGGGTACTTGAAATAAGCTAGTACTAAAAAAAACAACACAGATCTTGGGTAAAATACTCATCAAATAAAGTACTGTAAATGTGCACTTTCCCGCGCTATTTTTAACTCTTTTTCTTTTTATAGCCTCTATCTGGTTTGATCTCAACCAACCGTATTTTTGTGCAGAATTTTTTTCTCTATCAGGCCCACTTATTATCATAGCATAATAATGTCAGTTTAATTTGTAAAGAAAACTGAAAAATGCTAAGTTATATAGGGAAAAAAGCCACTTCCGGCCCAATAGTTTTGAAAAAAGATACGAAACGGACTAGAGCAACAAACCCTATTACTTACACATTCTCGATCAAGTTGATACTCTAAACAATTATTTATTGTAGCGAACAAAATATGAATCAATGATAAACAATATCCAATTAGTCAGTTTGATATACAATAAGAAAAATAACCTGTACATTATTCACAAATTTAGTCTTGAGGGAATAGTTCTGCCACTTTGGATAATCTTTTTTTTTTTCAAAGTTTTGTTTTACTTTTTTTTATATTTTTGCTTGTAATGTCATTTATCTCTCTCTCTCTCTCTCTCTTTCTCTCTCTCTCTCTCCGTCTGCATATATGTGTATATGCATGTGAGAATACTTGATATATGTATCGATTTGACTATAAAATGGTTAATGGAAATGTCCTTTAATGGTACTACATGCATTCACAACATTTATTGATTTACAACTATTGCGTATAAACTGACTTCTCTCTCTCTCTCTCTCTCTCCGATACCTATGTCCGACGCAGTTAGGATGGATCTATGTCGGGCCAGCGCTATACATTTTGGTCCATAAGCCATTCGGCCCTTATACACTGAAGCTATCGTCAGCATTGGTTTGTAAGATATTCATATCAAATTCAGTCTCACCCCAATAATCATTTAAAACTACATTTAATAATAACGGCAACGTCTTCAGTTACGAAGATTAAGGATGAGTGCATTGTACATAACTATGAAAAACATTATAGACGTAAAAAGTACAAAAAAGTGTGTTATCACAAAAAAAAAAACAACACCAAAATATGCGACTCCCAACGGATCCGCTAAGTGTGGCTTTTCCCATTTCAGAGGCCTCTAAGTGATTTTTTTTTTCAATTAACTAGAACGTATTAATCACTAAGAAAATATCCTCAAACTTAAACTGTTTTAACTCTTTCTCTCTGTAATTATTTTTCTCGTTTCGATAGTATTATTCATTTGCTCATTTGTATTTCACTATCCTGTTATGGTTAAACTTCAATAACTTTTTGGTTTGTTTTCAGAAAATGTTATATTTGGTATTGAATTATAAGAGAATGCATGCTCTATTGACACAATACAAAGTAAAGTTTTTAAATTCTAAATTCATTTAATTTAATGGGAAGTCAAATCATAGTGGGCTTCGTTTAATTAGGAGAGAAAGAGTTAAAATAGTTTTCGTGTATGTGTCAGTATCAAATAGAAAGAGTAATGTTCATTGTCGGAGATTATATCAATTAGGTTTAGAGTAACCCAGGAAGTTAACTTGTAGTTCAGCTAGGCAGAGAGATGTCTTGTCGTTGTAATAGGATACGGGTAGTTGTCTGAAGGACACGAACAAAAGAAATGTCGGCCTGGTCAAGGATTGATGTGTTTTGTAGCTGTCCCCTTTGTTAATTGAACAGGTGCATGTGAAAATTTACGGGTGAACTACAATGTATTTAAAAGCTTGATTTTGTTATTATTAGTTATAACTTTTAGAGTGTTAGAGTTTGTAGAGTGAGCCTAATTAGAATTTAGAGAGTTAAAGAGTAAAGAAAGAACATTGTACTAGAAATGTGCTTGCATTAAATAAACACCGAAATTGCATCAAACTTAGACTTGTCTTTGCTGTACTAGCAAATCATCAACAATAAAAGAACTCGCATCATAACACCTATATATCAACATATATTGACCTATATGTCCACTTACATTGACCTCTAGAGCCATAAATCTATACATCCACCCCTATTGAACTATACATAAATCTATATTGACCATTATATCCATCAAAATGTATCTATATATCTACTTATTTTGACACATACACCCATCTTTATATACACATACAACTACCTATGTTGACCTATATATCCTCCTAAATTGACCATTATATCCATTTATATTGACCTATGTATATTCTCGAATATTGACCTATATATGCACCTATATAGAACTGTATTTTTTTTACATTTTCTTGTTCTTTTTTATAATCATTATTATTAGTAGTAGTAGAGCCTTAAATTTTGTATTATTATTATTATTAGTAGTAGTAGTAGTAAAAGAAATCGGAGGGAAGTTAGATATGTGTAGACAACAGGTCGAGTGATGGTCGAAGAGAGGATTCTAGGCCAGCAAAAGTCAACAACAGCTCCCTCTCACCGGCCTGAATGAGAACAGTCTACAGTACACTTTTCTGTCTGGTAGGTGGATCAGACTCGCGGCAAGAGGCCACGTACACTAAGACCCCCGCCATTTTACTTTTCTATACCAGGCTAACCGTGCAGGACACGCCATTTCTGTAACGGCCCCTTGAGGAACAGCGCCTGGATTGTGACAATGTTGTGGGACTTTTTTACAACTCCGCACAATGCAATGACGATGCTCTCGCATCCCCTTTATGCACTCCCACGGGAGTCTTGTTTTGCTTCCCTTTAGCCTAATCGTTTCCTCCTACGATCATTTCCACCCTGGCGCCACTATAAGGCATGGTAGCATGCCCGGGTCGAGAGGATAAACTGAAGATCGCATTAGTTTTTCAATATTTTCACCGGATGTTATGAGTGCTTGAGCAGGGTGTGTGTGTGTGTTATCTTCTTAAATTGGTTGAAATTAGCCATTAAACAGGCCAGAGTGAGTGCTGCAATGGGTTGACTACCACATGACCACTGCGGTCAGCCATTTCCTATTTTGAATGATTGATGGAACTCCGAATATATAACAAGATTAACAGTGACCGTTGTGCCGTGGATCAATTATTGCCAACAAATGCCGTCGCGAAAGACAAAGTGTCAGAGCGCATGCCAGCGAGCACGCGTGATTCCAAGTGACAGCGGACATCAAAAACCAGTTTGACCTGAAAGCATTCCTTAATGATCAGCGATCTAGATTGTCTTGAGCAGAGCAATAAAAGTCCAACTAATGCACTAGAATGACTAGAGTAAGATGAACTGACCACACACACTGACACACACACACTTACAACTGATTCTCAGTTCTGGACTAATTTCTGTTTAAATGGTGGGGTGGGGGTGTTGAGCCTAACAAACTTAACTAAGTCAGGAGAAATAGAAATAATGGCGCTGCCTAGCGGCCACATGATTTTTATGCTACTGTGTTGAATTTTTAAACGATTTTGTGGCGTGGACGTAGCCTACATTTTGTTAGGTATGGTAAAGTAAGTAGCGCTCCACTTTCAGATCATCATCAAAATATAGATATATCTAGAGAACTCAAACGTAAATGTACATATTCACATATCCAATCATATATTTTTCCAAACATATAAATACACTCACACACACATATATATACCAAATGTTTCAATCTATCTTCGAGAATATACACGCACACACATATATATATATATACCAAATGTTTCAATCTATCTTCGAGAATTTTTAGACCTCAAGTAATTCTTGAGGCGTGAGAAGCTTCTTTCACCATATTCGACAATTACGGGTATTGTGTAATGCTGTTTTTTTTTTAATCGCGCGTTGGATTGGCGTTTTTGATATTGGATGAAACCCAAAATGACAATTTTGTTAATATTTCAGGAGATTTTTATGACTTTTCAAAAGATTCTAATAATATCTGGAGATTTCCGGGAGCTCCTGGTTAATAAGGAGGCCGCGAAATCCGTTATACATTATAAAATGGTTTAATTTAATTATTTACTGCTAGAATTAGCGTGGGACCTTTGAAAAGGTTGCAATAGCTTAAGGCCGGACTTTCTAAATAGCGACGTATGCTAAGCCGCTGGTCGACTAGTAAATCGAAATAGCGCTCTAAAAATGATATGTGTTTATTCATTTTGTTTTAAAGTTATATGTCTCGTTATAATTACTGTCCTTTTCAATAATAAAGAGGATTACTATTTTAAATTGAATCACATAATATTCTGTCACCTTGTTCTAGAGGGAAACTCCGATGGTTTTGACAATTTTTTTTTAAATATGTATTTTGATTCACAGATAATAAATATATTATTCTTTTTCTTTTTAGTTGAAATAATAACTTAGTAATTGATGTTTTTCTGACGTAATTTTCCTGCGCATCCAAAACAGTCAGACTTTCCCCGGGTCTCTATGTGACGTCACCTATTAATTTAATCTATTGACTCATTTTATAGCGTGAGACAGCAAAGTTTACTTTCTCATACAAGAAATATATTGCCGTCTATACAGTTAGATCTAGGATCTTGTAAGAAAAGAACAAAATCAGTATTAAAAGGAGATTTACATGCTTGACTAACCATGGCAGTGTGTATTTTCTCGCCTGACCACTCAACACACAACAAACACTATCGCTTGTGTGTCTTGTCATCAGGGCCGGTCCTAGCAGTTGCAGGGCCCTATGCGAAACCGATTGCGCGGGGCCTATATCGTGTGGGAATAAGGATAATAAGTGAAAATTAAGTTTTGTATAAGAAAAAAATTCGATTTTGGATTTTATTCATTCTTTACTATGTAAAAAATTGCAATCTGTACTTTACGATTTACGAACCTAGTAACCAATGACATGTTTATATGCCAGTGACTATAAAAGTAAATAAAGTATTGCAAAAAAAAAAATTCACAACAATTTAATTTTATTACATGAACGCTGATAATGCCTATTTTCTTTTATCGCGCGTAGGATTGGCGTTTTCAGCAATGAATGACACCCACAAATGACTATTTGATATATTTTCTGGAGATTTTTAAGAGTTTTCAGAGAAGATTTTAATCAATTCAGATTTCCAGGAATTTTTTTTATATATATTTTGCAATTTAATAATTACACCTTGAATTAGCGCGGGGCCTATGAAAGCGCGGGGCCCACTGCGACCGCATAGGTTGCAGTGGCCTAAGATCGGCCCTGCTTGTTATGACCGACTAAACGCAGTCTAGACTAGCCTTACATGACCAGTTTGTTCGAATCAGTCTGATACACGATCTATTTACTTCTTGGGACAGGGAGAGGCTTGGATGAAAATGTTACATTTTTTCTCGAGTTAGTTATCCTAATGTTTTTAGATCTATCTATACATGTATAGAACCCTAACCCTAACTTATATATATAACTGTACCATAGTTATGAACTGGGCCGTCACTAAGCCTAAGAGCATTACAGCTACTGTAAGAATGAAGCGATACGATTGGTTAAATCTAGTTTCATTTTCAGTATTGTTGATGGAAGTGACGTATGCCTAACCTAAGAACAAAACCTCAAAGAACCCCGTTTTTTTTGTTTTTTTTTTAGATGTCAAGAATTTAGTGTCTAATTTATTAAATATAAAATTTTCTGATCATTTGAAAAAAAAATTGCAAAATGTTTACTATTACAACTGTTTACACAGAATTTAAATATGTCAATAATATATTTGAAAAACAATCGGAGTTTCCCTTTAACGTACGTGATAAAATATTCAATCGTACATAAAAAGAATCTTGTACATCCATTCTGCTTCGTGAGGCGACTCTGTGTGCATGTTTTAGAACAGAGCTTCACACAAATTTTCCTAAAAAAAAAAACGCACCGCTAGCCGGGATCGTTTAACATAACATTATGGTCGTTAAGATTTTTTTGACACAAGTATATACATCTAGGTAGGACTTAATTTGTAAAAATTTGTAAAATGTATAAAATTTGTAAAAAAAAAAAAAAAAAAAAAAGATTTAATCATTCTAGGTTAATTATATACTTTCATAATGAATGACATAAAATTATAATTAACTTAAAGAAACTCCAGAACGGAACGCTAAAATGTAAAGTATCAGTATTTCATGAAATATCAAAACATGACCTAATAATCTAAAAACACTACCTAATAAAATACTTAGTGCATGGGCGTATCCAGCGCGTGGGGGGTCTCGTGGATCATTGCTTCCGAACCTTAGGTCCTGGGTTCAAATCCCGGTTAAGACTGGGATTTTGAATTTCCGGAATTTAGGTCGCGCCTGATTCCACCTAACTCTAATGGGTACCTGACTTTAGTTGGGGAAAGTAAAGACGGTTGGTCGTTGTGCTTGCCACATGACACCCTGCTCGTTAACCGTTGGCCAAAGAAACAGATGACCTTAACATTATCTGCCCATAGATCGCAGGGTCTGAAGAGGACACTTTACTTACTTACTTTAAACAAAAATTATAATGAATTATAAAGGAGGTCAACGACTGACATTTTTTTTTAAATATTCTATAATGCAGAGTTTATCTCCCCCTATTACTCAGTCATCCTGCATGAGTGAGTTACTGGTGTAAATTTATAGTAAGTATTAGTAAGAATCTCAAGCGTGACTGTAATAGCCTACATTTTTTGTATCGCCCCCCCCCTCTGTAAGTGCACACACACTCACTCACACACACATCGTCCTCGCCCTGGTCTCGAGGCAACGATTCCCACGTGGGATGAATGGACATTTGTCTCTTGTTTCTCTCTCCCTCTCTTCTGCTCATGAGCGCAGTGGCCAGTGAAGTTTAGAGAGTGAAGTCTGGGCAGTGGTGATCTGGAGGTAATCAGGCAGAGAAAAAGAAAACATGGGTACACGAAATGTGAAGGAAGAGAGAGACAGAGAGAGAGAGAGAGAGAGAGAGAGAGAGAGAGAATTATACCCATTAGACATTGAATGCTGGGTGATAGACTTGGCGACTCCAGTCTAGTCCTGTGGAGAAACAAAAATTAAGTTAAAATCTAAAACTCAAGGGAGATGATTGTTGCACTCAACGAATAAAACCTGTATTGAATCCTTTACCTCTTGCATTACATTTATCTACATTTTAACATCACCACTCCCCTGTAGCATACAGCACAATTTCTCTTAAGTCTAAGGGTGATAAGCAGAAACAGAATAAAAATACTCTGAAATGTCCAAAACAAGGTCAAGGTCTGTTTCATTTCAAATCGTTCTAATTTTTGGAAAAAAAACAATAACAACAACAACAAAAAACAAACAAACAAAAAAACAAAACAAAAACAAAAAAAAACAACAACAAAAAAGCAGCCTACCTGGTGCTACATAATATCGCTGAGATAAACAAACAGGAAATTAAGTCTTTATTACAATCAAGTATATATTTTTGTAGTTCAACAATGTACATTGATTAAATCACTTAGAATAGTAAACATAGATTACCTAATGCTGAAACCATATTTTTGCCCTCAAATTTTGCAAGTCCCCTTTAGGTTGGTCTCTTTCTTTCTTCCATAGAACATCCCATAATCCTCTATTAAGGATTATACACAAGCACTTCTTGGGCCCATCATTAGCAGTCCTCTTATTTACCTACAATAGAATCCCCCCCCCCCCCCAAAAAAAAAAAGACACACGCACTATTGTTAATGAAACGCCTCTAACCCTGTCAATACACCTTGTGGCCCTTGTGTATTCAGTGGAAAAGCCATCATTAAAATAATATCTCTATGCTAGTCCACTTACACATTCTTATTCAATTTGTCAATCATAGATCTTGATCTAGAGATAGAGATTTAGAAAGCCTTCAGGACAGAAGACTCGAGAGTAAAGTAGCAATTATACACAAGACACTGAACCGTAGTCTTCAAATACAAAAAAAAAACTTAATAAAATACTCAGAAAGACACAAAGATAAAGGCATAACCCTTGTCCCATATGCTAGGATAAATCTGTACAAATGCTCTTTCTTCCCTAGTGCCATTACAGCATGGAATGGGTTGCCTGAGCTAGCCAGGAAAACCAGTGACTTGGCAGAATTTAAGTCACTTGTTAATATGCATGACTGAATGCATGACGCGTAGGACGTAATTATCTTCTTTTTTGAAGTAACGTCTGTATTATATAAGATAAGATAAGAGTGGCACCTTATTTAGATGAACCACCATCGTTACACGCTGTATTATACACCCCTCTTCCTTAACATAAACATACACTAAACACTTTTAATAGGCCCTTATATTCACTTTGACAATTTTTAGGACTTTTAATTTTTGCTTTAGATTAGACGACGATCTTCTAAATACACACTGATGTAAAAACACTTTTGATAATCACAAAGATCTAAAGATAATACCTCATTTTTCTTTTGTATGTGTTCTCTCTCTCTCTCTCTCTCTCTATGGCCACCGTCAGTCGCGAAGCGACTATGGATCATCTCATTTCCATGAGATGAATGCCTGGGCATAAGCTGTGGTCGGAACGATGTCGCCCACACATCAGTTCCCCCCTCTCCACGCAGCTGATGTATCCAAAGGAACGGCAGTGCCGATACAGTTTGGGGTCAGCAGCGTCGCAGGTTCTGCCAGAGTGTAGCACTGGGTGCTGCAAACTGCCTTAGGGTCGCCAGCTCCTGATTTTTCCTCAGGGTTGACTCCCGAAGCCTTTCCCTTGATTGGGTATAACTGCAAGGCAGCAGAGGTTTGAATTCAGAGTTTTCCTTCTCCTAGGTGGGTATGTGTTCTACTCTCTTCTAAAATCTAATAAAAAAACAACAAACTACAACACTTCATTCCCATTACTATAGATATATGGGTTTACTAAAATTATAAAGTAGATCTAGATCTAGATTTCCAGTCCTAGTATAAGTCTAAGCCCAGTCAGCAAAGCTACCTATTCAGGTCCGGGCTGATTTAGGGGTCCTCATGGGAAGCCGGTTAGTTGTGGACTGCTCGTTTTTTAATTTTCTGGCCCGTTTACTCCAATATATTAAGCGAAAGTGTTGGAGACAGTTACGTCTCTGGAAGGTTTCCATGCTGTTCTTAATGGACTTACATGCTGTTTCATCATTCACATGCCTTCACACGTGCAGTACT
>JADKLZ010000687.1:14928438-14941272 GCA_021533235.1 Biomphalaria straminea
GAGAAAGTGCTAGTGAGAAAGTAGTAGAGAGAAAGTACTAGAGAGAAAGTGCTAGTGAGAAAGTGCTAGTGAGAAAGTGCTAATGAGATAGTGCTAGAGAGATAGTGCTAGTGAGATAGTGCTAAAGAGAACTTGTTAGATATTGAAAGAAAGTTCTAGTGCTAGAGATAAAAAGGTGCTATAGAGAAAATGATATATAGGGAAGGAAAGTGATAGAGATAAAAATACAAGAGATAGAGGTGACAAAGCATTAGAGAAAGTGGAAACATTTAGAGATACAGCAATAGAGAGTTAAAGAGAGGTAGATATTTAAAAAAGAAAATAGAAAGACAAACAGCCAAACAGAGAGAGAGACGGAGAAAGAGAAAGAGAGAAGAGAGAGAAAAAGAGAGAGAGAGAGAGAGAGAATGCGAAAGAGAGAGGATAAGAGAGTGAGGCTGAAAGAGAGACAAAGAGAAAGCGAGAGAGAGAGAGAAGAGAGAGAGAGAAGAGAGAGAGGGAAAATGTTTAGAAGAAACTTATCTCATTTCAATCGACTTAAGTATTTTGATACAGCCTTAAGTCAATAAAATGTATTATTGTTACGTTACTACATAGGTATGGCCTATATCAGTCTCCTGTGTAATACTGGAAGCAGGGTTACTATCATTCGTTAACTTTCAAGCCATGCTCTTTTGTTCTAGGTCAAGGTCAATGTGACTTATGAACCCCAAAAGACGTCTCACATTTGGAACTTATGAGCCAACTTATGAGAGACGTCGTAGAATACTTTCTGCCGATATACTTCGTCTGCCGTATTGGATTGAGGACCTAAAAAACGTCTCATAATTTTGAGAAAATGTTTATTTTTAATACATTCCCCTTCCTTTGTTGACAGTTATCTCCCGTTCGTACTCTTTTTTTCTCTCCCTCTACCGTCCTTCTTCTCTAGCCTCATTACTGTCTCTTGCCTAGGTGGCCGTCTCTCTGCAGCACGTGTAGTTGAAATGTTCTTGACTTCCAGTGCTCATCAATACGCTCTAACTAGCTCGCCATCTTTGATAGATTTACAATCAAAACAATTCGGCCCTCGCAGACTGTGTTTACACACGTGACGTGACGTCCCAATATAGCCTGACGAACCTCGGGGTCCAGTGCACTCGATTCTAATTAAGCCAATTTTCATCGGCCAATATATCTTTGCCACCCTCATACAATTAAAACAGACTCTGGAGAGCATGTCGGTCTCTGGGGTATTGAAGCGGCGAAGCAGGACGTTTTGGCGCCGCCGTTTTGGCGCCGCCGTTTTGGCGACGCCGTTTTGGCGACAAGGTCGTTTTGGCGCCGCCGTTTTGGCGATAGGGACGTTTTGGCGCCAAGTACATTATTTACGTTTATTGTATTATTTATTAAAAAAGAATTATATATATCTATGTTTTGCATGAGTGTTTGTGTTAAGACATAATTTCTAGTCAAAATTAATAAGTTATCTTTTTTTTTTTCGTTGGAGCGGGGGGGGGGATAGAATATATATTTTGCTTGTCTCGGTATAAAATAGTAAAAAAGCTGTTTGTTATACATTTTTAAACACATATTTAATCGAAAATAATTAGTAGCTTTCGTACATTATATATGTTATTTGAGCAATTATTTTTAGATCTGTTCCTAAAACCTTCTTTATGTGAGCTATAACAAGTCCATTAATCAATGTGACTTATCATTTACTAAATAGAAATGTGTGTTTGTGTTTCACATCATTTTCTTTAATAAGCATTTCGCCTTGTGTATGTGTGTTTATTAAGAGGCACACATGGAGGAACACTTTTATTTTCAAAGTAAAAGTTTTTTTAAAGATATTACTTTAAAATTAAAAACAAAAACAAAATGAAACAATGATAGACAAAACATTGATGCAATTATTTGTTTACATGAACATTGGTTTATTTAATGACTTACGCGTGAGAGAGGGAAGGGGTGGAGGAAAGAGTATACACAAGGAGTGAAATGTGAGCGTGAGGAGAAGGGGGGATAGGTGTCACAGGTCCAGTCCCAATGAGATAATCGCCAGACGCATGACGCCAACGACCAGTGCTCGGTGCTAGTCCTATCTTCATTTGTTTAACTATACCTGCGTCAATGCTAGATGTGTCACCCAAATCACCCCTACCAAATTTCTCAAAATATATCTTTTCAAAGTATTTTAGTGTCGTGAAATTGTATCTATCTATTGTTGCCCCTAGTATTTTTTCCCATTTGTGGATTCACGTTAGAGTTTGTACTGACCACATTCCGTGTCTTAATTTTTACTATGTGTGGAGTTATTGTCATTCTGCGTAATAAAGCTTTAGATGTAAATGTGCTTTTTTTGTTATATTAAAGTGTGACACTTAGCTAGTACTTATTCAGTATTAATTTGAAATAAACAAATATGTCTTTTAGAAAGACATAGGAAAATGTCATCCAGTACGATTAGCAGAAATCACATACAAAAAAGGGAAGAGGATAGCATGTCATTACCATTCAGGAATCTGACATATTCATGAAAGAAGCAAAATCTTTATATTACAAAAAAAAAAAAAAATTGCTGGACGGTGTTAGAATTCATATTATACATACAATATTATGGTACAGTGAAATAAACATTGTTATAAAAGCTACGCGCTATATACATTATCGTCAAATTATATCTCGCGCCAAAACGTCCCTATCGCCAAAACGGCTGGCGCCAAAACGTCTCGGGCCAAAACGGCGTCGCCAAAACGGCGTCGCCAAAACGGCGGCGCCAAAACGTCACGTACCCTTGAAGCGGTGTCGGTGACTGCTTGATTGACCAGACCATCGTGACCTGTATTATTACAGACAGACATGTGTTACCGGTTACAGATATACTCACTTCCGGAACCTAAAATGGTTTTATGAATGTTTTTTTTTTTTAAAGAATGCCCCGGTATTAATTGCGCTATTTCATTGAATTGTAATCTATACCTATGCAGAAGTGTAGCAAGTTATCAGTGCGCTTGCGCTCAAGAATAATACGATGTCTCCCCACCCAACCCACTGTATTGTGGGTCACCCAAATGTTTACATTTACAATTAAAGAACCTAAAAGTTTACATTTACAATAGGTCACCCAAATGTTTTTACATTCACAATTAAAGAACCTAAAAGTTTACATTTACAATAGGTCATCCAAATGTTTATATTCACAATAGGTTACCTAAAAGTTTACATTTACAATTAAAGAACCCAAAAGGTTACATTTACAACAGGTCATCCAAATGTTTACATTTACAATAGGTCATCCAAAAGTTTACATTTACAACTGGTCATCCAAATGTTTACATTTACAAAAGGTCATCCAAAATTACTTTTGCAAAAGATCACCAAATGTTAACATTCACAATAGGTCAACCAGATGTTTACATTTACAACAAGTCATCCAAATGCTTACATTTACAAAAGGTCATCCAAAATTACTTTTGCAAAAGATCACCAAATGTTAACATTCACAATAGGTCAACCAGATGTTTACATTTACAAAAGGTGGTCACCCAAATGTATACATTCACAATTTAAGAATCCAAATATTAACAATTAGAATAGGTCATCCAAATGTGTACATTTACAGCAGGTCACCCAGATGTTTACATTTACAATAGGTCACCCAAATGTTTACATTCACAATTTAAGAACCCTAAAGTTTACATTTACAACAGGTCATCCAAATGTTTGCACTTACAATAGGTCACCAAATGTTTACATTTACAATAACTCATCCAAATGTTTACATTTACAACAGGTCATCCAAACGTTTACATTTACAACAGGTCATCCAAATGTTTGCATTTACAATAGGTCACCAAATGTTTACATTTACAATAACTCATCCAAATGTTTACATTTACAATATGTAATCCAAAAAATAAAATTTACAACAGGTAACCCAAATATTTACATTTAAAATAGGTCATCCAAAAGTTTACATTTACAATAGATCACCCAAATGTTTACATTTACAATAGGTCGTCCAAAATTTTACATTTAAAATAGGTCACCCAAAAGTTTACATTCATAATAGGTCACCCAAATGTTTACATTTACAACAGGTCACCTTAATGTTTACATTTACATTAGGTCATCCAAAAGTTTACATTTACAATAAGTCACCCAAATGTTAACATTCACAATTTAAAACCCAAAAGTTTACATTTACAACAGGTTACCCAAATGTTAACATTCACAATTTAAGAACCCAAAAGTTTACATTTACAATAGGTCATCCAAAAGTTTACATTTACAATAGGTCATCCAAATGTTTACATTTACAATAGGTCACCCAAATGTTTACATTCACAATAGGTCACCCAAATGTTTACATTCACAATAGGTCACCCAAATGTTTACATTCACAATAGGTCACCCAAATGTTTACATTTACAATTTAAGAACCCAAATTTTACATTTACAAAAGGTCACGAAATGTTTTCATTTACAAAAGGTCACCCGAATGTTTACATTTACAATATGTCTCCAAAAGTTTACATTCATAATTTAAGAACCCAAAAGTTTACATTTACAAAAAGTCACGCAAATGTTTACATTTACAAAAGGTCATCCAAATGTTCACATTTACAATAGGTCACCCAAATGTTTCAGTATGACAATACACTGATTTCAGAAACGACTTAATACTTCTTTGTAGAGTGATGAATGTGTTGTTTTACTTTTTTTTTCATAGGCCCCCGAGTTATGAACGAGCCCATTCAGCTCCGCAGTAAAAAGCTGTTTATAAGGAGAAGTATTCTATGTATTCTAAAAAAAATACTACTGTAAACCTCCAATAATAGTCCTAAGGAAGGGGTCGGCAACCTGCGGCTCGCGAGCCACATGCGGCTCTTTGGATGTTAGGCTGCGGCTCTTTAATTCCATGTACAAATATTGGTTATTAATGGAAAAAAATCGTTCTGTTTCGATTAACGAGTATTAGGCACTGATTCTCTCAGCCACTTGTATTCGCTTTTCAGCGCACCCCAAACCGTGTCTTGAAATGTAACGTATTTGAAGATGGAAGATAATCAAATTTCTTATGCCTTATCACTTGATATAGATGAGTCTTGCGACATAAAAGACACGGCACAAGTTGACCTTTTTGTCATATATATATGTCTTCCCAAGGTCCAAAAGAAGAACTTCTAGAATAGCTACCGCTCTCGTGACAAACCAGAGGAGAAGATACAGCTAATGTCGTGCAAAATACATTGAAAACGATATAAATATAAATAAAATTGTTTTAATAGTAACTGATGGAGCCAGAAGTATGACATGAAAAAATAAAGGGGCAAGTACGATACTTTGGAACAAAATATACAACCAAACTCTTACGTTTTACGGTATTATACATCAGTGTGGCGAGGTTTTTGAAGTTATTAAAATAGTTATTTGGTCGTTTAGTCTAGGGGAAGTAATTTTGTGTTTCCCCGCTCACATAAAAAAATTTTGAACAGGCACACTACGAGCTAACAATGAGAACAAATTGAACAGACTAAAAGTTAATATGTAAATATTTAATACAACAAATAGAATTAACAATGGGGGTTTAATGTACTAATTTCATCACTGATTGCTAATTGAGGAGTGGATGAGCGTTTCTATTTTTGATGCTTATCTTTCTTTCTTGGTAGTTGACTGGCCGCTGGACTTCTTTGATTGATATAATGGAGGACTTGAGATGATCGGCTTGAGCAGTCGAAGTTTAACTCGACTACGAGTATATCTGCAGCGAAAGGGGGGGGGGAAGGTGACCTCAGGATCGTAGGCAGTGGGCAAGAGAGGTTGGGCAGTGAGCAGCTGGAGCCTGGGACTGGGCAGTTTTTACTGGGCAGTAGGCGCTGAACACTGGGCAAGTCTCTGGGCACTGTACCGTGGGTAATTGGATAGTGAACACTGAGTTTTCAGTGGGCCTGATGAGATTTCTTCTCGCTGACAGAAGGGGGGGGGAATTCTGGCGTCGTGGGCTCAGGTTTGGTGACGCTGCAGATCCAGTCTTAGATGATGGTCTGACAGCGTGTAGACTCTGCAGTTCTCGTTGTGACCGAAAGTCTACTGTGCGCTAGGGCACCACCAATAACAACCAGGCACGGTTGTTTAGAATATAGGCGGCTAAATGTTTGGAAGCTAAGTTCCAGCCTTGCCTATTAAATACAGAAATCTGTGGGGAGACAGTGAGCGTTCTACTAAAGTTTAGGACCTCTTATATATACACTGGACTTCTAGCCAATGGGAGGGAAAAGGACGCTGGATATTTCCTTTACCTGTAACAAAATACCCGTGGTGTCATGCCATGTTTGATCTAGAAACGTCGTTAAATGTTGGTCCATTGTGAGAGAACGCACTTAAAAGTCTGTTAGTGTCGGGAAGGGGAGGGAAGATGTGCGATGCTATTCAACGGAGCGAGGGAAGGAGGGAAAAGAGAGAACATAGTAATTAAGCCGCTGGACATTGCAGTCTTTTGTGTAGCGGGCTGAGACTCGCTATGTCCCGTGAGAACAATGGACCAGGTGGACATATTTTAGTGCTTGAATTTTAAGTGTTCCGTGAGAATAATGGACCAAGTGGACATAACTCTTTGTAGAGTTTCGGTTAGAGGCGGACATATACCGGAGCATTAAATTTAAGAATAAAGGTTTCCCACAAGTTGGTAGGAAAGGAATTCAAATGTCAATTCGTATCCAAGTTTTGTATTGTTACAATCAGGTAGCGCTTTGTGTCAAAACATTTTTAACCAAAATGATTAAGGTCATGAATTTGGTATCCAGGATTTGTAGTAGAATCTTGTTAAAAACACTCTACCATCGTCATTTTAAAAAATTCTAATGAAATGGAGACTGAGTATTCCGACCTCATTCTTAACTATAAAATGCGAACATTTTGCTTTTTTGCTTGTATGAATTAAATAGCCTATATTCCTAAATAATAAAGGCATTAATCAAACCGAATCAGATAATGACCAATAGTTGCAACCATTTTACTTTATGGTGTATATAACAGGCAAATTGTGTTTTTACTACTTAACTTTCCCATAACCCCTTGCATGAAATCCAAGCGGGACAACAGTGAAGTCTTTGTCTTCCGACGTCAATGTGACGATTGCTGATAGTAAATTATTTATCATGTAAATAAAGCTAAGATAAAGGAACTTATGTTATTGTGATAAGCTGTCTGACTCTGAACTATTTATCAAATAGCCACGTAAGCGAGCTTATCTTTACAGTGGAGATTGATTGTTCTCATTATGAGGTGTTTTTTTTTTATTTCCATAGTAATTAGTAGATTATCTGAAGTGCCCGCAGAGACACGCTATTGTGTTTAAGTTGTCTATCTGTTCCGTGGTCTTCATCGTACTTTGAATATTTGCTAAGACTTTTACATTTCAAGTGACCGAACGTTCTTTATCTTTAATACGTATTTTTAAACAACTCTGGGGCCTGAGTGTATAATATAGAATAATTTAATTATGACGATGGATTTACTATGAATAGATTTTGGATAGGGAAGATTGGGGCTTGGAAGTAACATTGTTAGCTGACACCACTGGGTGACACACTGACACCACCCCACTGGGTGACACACTGACACAAACCCCACAAGGCATTTGCCCCTAACCCACTGGGTGACACACTGACACCAACCCCACAACGCATCTGCTCCAGCCCACTGGGTGACACAATGACACCAACCCACTGGGTGAGACACTGACACCAACCCACTGGGTGACACCAACCCCACAACGCATCTGCACCCACCCCACTGGGTGACACACTGACACCAACCCCACAACGCATCTGCCCCCAACACACTGGGTGACACACTGACACCAACCCACTGGGTGACACACTGACATCAACCCCCCCCCCACCGAAATAAATGTTGAAACACAAATATATGTGTAAATAATAGATATAGATATGACTCAGTCTTTTGAAAACAAAATGAAATGAACATATACAATGTATGTAACACATTAATAGCCAAAACGTCATCACCAAAAAAAAAACGTCCTATTGGGATCAACTTCCTCCAAGCGCCTCGGCTCTGGGTGAATGTCCCAAACTGTTGTCACGTCTCGACCATCTACTTGACGTATCCATCAAAATCTCCACGCCATGAATGGGTCGTCTCCTCTTACCAAAACATTGATTAATGTTACAGTTTATCTTTATGGAATGTGTCAATGTTAGGTTTGTGTTTATGTAACACTCTCCTCCCCTTACCCACATTAGCTAGTCACTACTTGCTGTTTTTTGTTTATTTTTAGATAAATTATTTGTTTATTTTTCCCCTCTCTTGCCAGATATCTGGGAAATTTCGTACCGCATCGGGAAAACCAGGAGAAAAAATTGTCAGCGTTGCTAGAGATGAAAGGGCAACTCTTATCATCACGGGCACTCGTGGTCTGGGCAAGTTCAGGAGGACGATTCTAGGAAGCGTCAGCGACTACATTGTTCACCACTCCAACGTGCCTGTCTTGGTCTGCAGGTGGAAGTCTCCTGAAGATACAAAGTCATGATCTGGGCCTCGACTTAATTCATCAAAAATCTGAATGGAGAATGAAATATATAATATAAAATGCTCGTATAAATATCTACATAATGGATTAATTGGTTTGAAGCAAGATTAGTATTATAATTTTAGACATGATTCGTATTGTACATCAGATTCTCATGTTTTAAATAGTAGCATTTTTTTGTAATCTTGTTTCTGTCCTAAAATCTCTTTTTTTAAAGACATTTATTTGATTTGATTTATAAACACTGAAATTAAAATATAAAAAAAAAGAAATAATTGCCACCTTATCATCACCTTTATATGAGCAAATGAGCTATTATAACTAATTGTAATAAATCCCGAGGTGTGTAGAAAATTATATTAATAATTTGTGATATAATGTACGGTAAAAAGAAAAGAACAAAAGAAGAGTATTGTAATAATGATCTGTATTCACAATGGCAAATTATTTCACTCATGGACGTATGTGTCTATATCTTTGTAAATGTATAGAAGGGAACTCTATTTTATACGTGCCATTTAAGAGTGGAAAGAGTTGCATCTATCTGCCTAGAAAACAAATGACACATTAGGTTATACATTTCTGATTAACATGAATAATTAATTTAGAACTTGATTGGACGTATTTGTCATCTGTAGCAAGTCACAAAAATAAAACAAGTGTATGCGATATGGAGAAGTACTCTCCCCTCTCTTCGATAGTCCGTTGTATGTAAAACTAATTTACTTTTATAGTAAGCATCTGTTTATGGCTAACTTAGTATTATAAGTTGTTGTTTGTTTTTCTTCAGGTGTCACTGTTAATTTCATTGTTATTTTTAATTAGTTATTGATTTTAGACTTCATGTCGGTTTCTTTTCTTCTTTAAAAGCCCACCATTTTAATGATAGCCTAACAATTATTCAGTAGTCACGCAGATCCAGCTCTGACCTACCAGACATAGCTAGTCACTCAAATCCAGCTCTGGCCTACCAGATATAGCTAGTGTCTGCTGGAAGTCGATTTAAGTTCGTTTTTTTTTCCCGTACGTGATCTCCCTTGGGCCGTTGCGTACCATTGGATCTCAAATCTCTACTCTTTGGTTTTGTACTAGTTTTCACTTTTGGGAAGTCATTAGCTGCCAGCTTTTTTCCCTTCTGTGCCGATAAAGAAAAGGTAGTTAAAGAAGCTATCCTGTTAGGCCTTCTTCCTTCATTAATTTGAGGTTAATGGAGAAAAGTTTACATGATGTTTCAAACATCTGTAATAATTATTTATTACAATATAGTTTCATTTCTGCAACTTTGAATTTGGTTTTGGTTACAACTTTGCTCAAATGGGTAACGGTTACGCACCGCTGAGGAATATAATGTATGAAACGTGCATGCAGTAGCGGCCTTAGGTGGTGGCAAGTGGTGCAACCGCCCCAGGCCCCGCGCCTCAGTGGGCCCCGCGATCGGAGATTTTATTGTCACAAACTTGATCACTACATATTTTCTGAATAAAATCCGATTAGACGCTGATGTTTGAATACAAAATAAACTCTTTAGATTGGTTGCTTTCGCCTAAATGTTTTATAGGCTGCTGAGCATAGACATCGTGCTGCCATGGGAGTATTTTTTTAACTTTTTTAACTTCAAAGAAAAAGAAAAATCTTTTATGCAGAACAATAACAATACAGTATATAATGCACATAGGGGGCCAACAGTACCTACGTAATATTCTATTTTTTTTTTGTAACGAAATAAGGCCCACAACGTTAGAGGCGGACATAATGAATAGTTATTGTTACAGCGTTAAAGACGGATTAGCCCGTAAGCGTGATGTGGTACGGTATATATAGTCTACCCTTACTGCTCTGGGCCCCGCACAAGACACTCGCCCAGGGCCCCGCGCACTGCTAAGGACGCCCCTGCGTGCATGTTACATCAATTTATGATTATTGCAATATTTCATATGCTTTAATGTGTTGGGTCACGTGCACGTCACTATGTCAGAATTGATTCAGAGAGAAACGAGAGAGGAGCATTTCGTGATGGATATAAATAAAGTCACACATTTCTTTTGCTAACATCTGTAAAGTACTTTTGGTTCAATTTCTAGTGTTACGACAAAGAGACACTATAATAATAATTGTTTCCATTTAATGAAGCTCGATTATGCAGAGAATGACTAGTAGCTAATAATTTGATAGCACAAATATTAATACAACAGTATACTATGAATTGATACTTTTTTCACCGTACATAGGCAGCAGCTAGCTGAATCTGAAGAGATGCAGCTCATATCGCTCTACAGCAGCGGTTCTCAACCCTTTATGCTCGACGACCCCTTTTCACAATCTCCCACTCTGTCGCGACCCCTCCCCCCACACACACACAGAAGAATAGACAATAACAATCTATATTTTCGATGGTCTTTGGCGACCCCTGGCAAATCGTCAATCGCGACCCACAGGCTGAGAACCCCCTGCTCTACAGGGTATAGTCCAAGGGAGATAATGTGATATTTGTTTTTAAATCATCAAAGTTGGGATATTGCTCTTGTTGTAATAAGTATTTTTTTTTTATTTGATGTTTATAATTATAATAGTACTTTGTGTGCTTAATTTTATTGTGAAGTAATCAAAGTGGTAAGTGATACTATATTGTATTATAAATTTTCGTGTAATGTTAACCGTAGTGCAGTATACATAGATACAGATGTCAATGTAGTGTTTCCTATTCATTATTTACATTTCATGTGATTCCAGCAGTGTCATAGCACTGAACTGGCGCTGGCATCATTAATTCACCAATGGTTATATTATATTGTAGTCACATTAAATATACTCGCTTTTAGCGAACTTTGACTCTACCAAAATCATATAAGACTATTATCACCTATACACCTTGGCCGTATATTCTCAGTCTTGTTGAAGTTACTTTAAGAAAATACTTAGTTATATGCATCTTTCAATGTACGAGCTGATGTATCATTGAAGCCTGTATGCCAATATATATTTGCTTTGTAAACTGCAATGTTGTTTAGATGTTCACATAGAGTGTTACGTTAAACATGTTCTAGAATCAGTTATCATATCTTTACTAACAATGGAAAATGTGTAATGTACATGTAAAACAAAAAATACTTTAAAAAAAAAAACAAGCTTATATTAGGTGTAATTGTATCAATGTGTTTGGATCTTGTAATTATATGTATGATTGACCTAGGCATAATAAATCTGTGCGATTAGAAATATTATAACCAAGTGTTTTTAATTAACTGTTAGCTTTCTCAATTCGTTACGATCCTATCACTTGTCTGGACCAGTTGGAAAAGGGGGAGGGGGGTATCTTTGAGAATGTTTACAGGATCGTTTTTTAAAAGCATAAAAAATGACTAATTCAACTTATACCACCACATCTGTCAAGTACGTTTTATTTCACTTGTTCAAGATACTAAACAAAATATTTAATTATCAGTAGTTAAGGAACTAATAGGGTAATTTTTTTTTTATTATTTTTTTTTTTTTGGGGGGGGGGGAGGCGCTTCCAAACTGTGTCTTATGCAGATATATAAAAGGGAGGTAACACTCAAACAACGAAATCTAATAACACAGGCGTAAGGCCAACAATATAAGTTAGCCAACGCTGATAGTGAATGTCGAACAAAAATTTATATAACAACGAAGGAGACAGGGCCGGTCCTACAGATTGTGGGGCCTTATGCGAAACGGATTCCGCGGCCTATTCTGGGTTGTAATTTGTGATAAGGCTAATAAGTGAAAATTACGATTTAGTATTAGAAAGTAAATTCTTCTTTGCATTTTATTTATACAAAGTACAAAATCACTGTCAACTTAACTTTACGAGCCATGTACAGTAGATAGTAGTTTTCCAACAAAAAGCCAAAAAACATTCTGCCTTCTAGATTTACTATCGACTGGCAAAATATCGCTTTTGTTATTTATTTTTTTTTTTTTTAAAAAAGGTCAAGATAGATTTAGATCTATATTTGCATGCCGGTGACTATTAAAGTAAATTAAGTATTTGAACTTCTTGTTTTGGTTAAAAATTCACCTTATTTTTATGAAATGAAAGCTAACAATGCCGTTTTTTTTTCAATCGCAAGTAGAATTGGCATTGTCCAAATTAAATGACACCCCGAAATGACTAGCCTACTTTGTTTTTAATGAGATTTCCAAAGGTTTTCAAAAGACACATCTTGCACGGGGAATACACACTCGTTGATGCAGTTAAAAGGAAAAGAATATCCTTGATTTACATCACTGCTGACATAATGCAGTTGGCAGGAAAAGAATATCCTTGA
>JADKLZ010000687.1:14941282-14959085 GCA_021533235.1 Biomphalaria straminea
AGGAAAAGAATATCCTTGATTGACATCACTGCTGACATAATGCAGTTAGTAGGAAAAGAATATCCTTGATTGACATCACCGCTGACCTCCAAAAGTGCTGATTGGGTTCTATTAAATTTTACTGTATATTTTGTTTCCTCATGAAAATGACCAGGCCATTTGTTCCTTTGGAAACCTGACCAGGCCATTTGTTCCTTTTGGAAACCTAACGAGTTTCATTTTTTTTTCAAGGGAGACTTCTTGCTTAGGAATTGTAGCGGGTCGTAGATTTAGTTGAAATGTCTTTTGTATGTCTGTGCCAAATTAGGAACAAGTTATTTATCCAACACCCATTCACTGATCAAGTTGAAACTTACTTTAATTATTTAGTATTGCTAAGAAACCATGAATCAATAAAATTAAACAGCAACTATCCAAGTACCTGTCGGTAGTCAGTTAATTATTGCTAATTAATTAATTAAGTTTGATATTAGTTAAGAGCAATAAATCCTATTGTATCGATAGATATGGCTATGAATGTACCGTTACTTTCTTTATTATAAGCTTTTTGTAAAAAGTATTTAAAAATATTTTGCGTGTTTAAAGTTTCGACCTAGTTAATTTCCTTTTTTGTCGACTGGTGGACAAGAAAATGAATGTCAGAAAATGTGTTTTTCCCCATTATCTATCTACAGGAGGGTGTCAGCTGTCGGGGTAGATTTAGTGTTTGTAATTACCCCCTATCCCTAGCTCACGAAACAAGACAAGCGCATCTTTTGTCCAGCACCAACAAATCTAATTCGTATGGGTAAGTTTCTTCTACCTGGAAAGGAAGTGGTGGTTCGTCTTTCTACTGTCCTCGTGTAGCAGACGACCTGCCTCTATTGTATTACCTTGTAGTCTGAGCGGTGAATAATTAACACCTACCGATTCTGGTTTATGTGATGTGTCAGTGCGCACCGTAAAAAACTTTTTTTTTTTTTTTTTGTTAAGCAAGAATTCAATTTTGGATTAATTTTTTTTGTTGTTTTTTTTTTTGGCTAGGGAAGATTTCAATTTTGGAATAATTTTTTAAATTTTTTTTTTAAATTTTGGATTAAGCTCGGTGGACAAGATTTTTATGTACATCTAAAAATATTTTAATCTCGACCACCTGTTAAGCTACAAAGTAATCTTTATATATGCAAGCTTTTCATTCGGCAATAATTACAATATTATATTCATAATTCTTCTATTCAAGTTGCAAAATTCTTTATCAGGTTAAAAAAACAACAGAAACAAACAAAGGTATATATCAGTGGCTCTCAACCTGTGGGTCGCGACCCCTTTGAGGGTCGAATGACAATTTGTCAGGAGTCGCCTAAGACAATCAGAAATTTTTTAGTTTTTTTTTTTTTTTGTGGTCTATTTATCATCGGAATTTATTTTATTTTTTATCGTTTTTAACAAGCATATTTGTAGCATAGTTGGTATACATTTAATTTCTGATAATAAAACCCAGGTACATTAATCAGATTAATTTCCATTTGAAACGACCGTCAAACATAAATTAAATGAAATAAAAAACGACGGTGACATATTTATTATTAATTAGGAAGACAGATTTTTTTTTTGTGGATACAGATGGCACTTTGAATTAACGAGTGTAGCATCATTGTTTGAAGGTAGACATGTTTGTTTTTTCATTGATAGTTACTTCTTTATACTAAGTTTGATGCGACAAGCGTATTGTATTTCATAATCATGTGACAAGGTTCTTGAGATGGAAAGCTCTTAAAAAAAATTAATTAAAAGGTTCGTGAAGAAGTTTTTTGTTTTTTAAATCAGAAAGCAAGACTACAGAAAAAAAGTCGACCTGGTAGACATCTTTGTTTCCTTGAATAATGAAATGTTTCAATGCAAGGGTCAAATACATTGTGCCTCGATGTCTAACCCTACGCCATAGATCAGATATAGAAATTACGATTAATTAGCAAATTTACATTTACCTAGGCCAAAGAACGTAAGCTAATACGGTTGGGGGTCGTTGCCAAGTGGGAAATCATATTAGGGGGTAAGTAAAAAAAAAAGTAAAGTTCCCCTTTCAGACCTTGTGGTATATGGGGCAGATGATGTAAAGGTCATCTGATTCTGTGGCCTACGGTTAACGTGGGTGTCATATGGCCAACACAATCACCAACCGCCTTTACTTTTCCCCAACTAATCTCAGCTACCCATTAGAGCTGGGTGGGCTCAATGGCGCCCGAAAATCCTGAAATAAAAATCCAAGTCTTCACCAGGATTCGAACCCGGGACCTTCAGTATGGAAGCCAAGCGCTTTACCGCTCAGCCACCGCGCCTTCATATTAGGGGATCGCGAGACTAAAAATGTTGAGAACCGCTGGTTTATATGCAGCGTAAGTTACCTGCATTTTTTATTTGTGACTGTGTTAAATTTTCGCAAGTTTTGACACAAGATAAAACGGCCTGCTACTCCCAATAAAACAGCCTCCTACCCCCAATAAAACGGCCTCCTGCTCCCAATAAAACGGCCTCCTACTCCCAATAACAACGGCCTCCTACTCCCAATAAAAAGGCCTCCTACTCCCAATAAAACGGCCTTCTACTCCCAATAAAACGGCCTCCTACTCCCAATAAAAAGGCCTCCTACTCCCAATAAAAACGGCCTCCTACTCCCAATAAAACGGCCTCCTACTCCCAATAAAAAGGCCACAAAACGCTTAAAACACTAACGCTTGACACATGCACTACGCAAAACAGAAGTGTGTCTGTGCAGAGCTTTTGCAAGAGAGGATTTGAATCTCTCAATCCCACACTCATGTAGAGTTTGATGAAGAAACAGACATCTGTGTTCTGGCACGAAAGAGATCGGACTCTTAGCTCAGACGGTACAATTTTTAAAAAATCGTCGAGAGAAGGAGGGGGCGAAGAACCAGCTTTTGTCACTTCAGAATGGACCTCATTCACCAATCGTAAAAATCACCAATGGATGGCTGCCTGGTCGAACGGTTTGCACGCTGGACTGTCGTATCGATTTACCGATGGTCCCGGGTTCAAACCCTGCCCGCTCCCATCCCCCGTCGTCCTGCGGGAGGTTTGGACTAGGAAATAACTATCTTCAACTCTGAAGGAGTTTCCGAAACATGTAAAACATAAACAAACAACATTTAGCCACGTGATTCTCTATCTCTTTTATACAAACTACGTAATCCATAAAGGCTGTCACGTGCTACATTTAATTCATTGTTTTATCAATATTATCACGTGGCTAAATGTTGTTTGTTTACGATTGGTGAATGAGGTCCATTATGATGTAATAAGATTTGATGGGAAGAGATAGAGAGTGAACCTTGTCAACAATCCAATGTCGTCACATACGGATAGCCTGGTATGAAAAAAAAAAACCATGGTTGCGGTTCTCGGTGTGCTTGACCTTCGGCCACATCTCTAGACCACGATTCCTGAGCGCCCACTGGAAATGACAGTGTCAATATAGACAGTTGTAAGACTCTTCCAGACAGAACACTCTGGTCAGTCTGGTCGGTGAGAGAAATTGTTTGCTTTTGTTGGCCAAGAGTTTCAAGCGTCTGGGCTCAACTCTGCCAGACAGTTTCAACTGGAGGGCAAAGGTGGGACAATTATATCGTCCAATATGCGAATACATTGACTTAAAAGCAGATTATAAAAGTCACACCTAAAGATGCCATAAGGCGGTAGGGCGCATGCTATAGTTATGACCAGGGCCGGTCTTAGGCCACTGCAACCTATGCGGTCACAGTGGGCCCCGCGCTTTCATAGGACCCGCGCTAATTCTATGTGTAATTATTAATTGAAGAATATATACGAAAAATTCCTGGAAATATTTTGCACTTATTAAAATCTGAAAACTCATACAAATCTCATGAAAAATAGACAGAATTGTCATTTGTGGGTGTCATTCATTGCGGAAAACACTAATCCTAAGCGCGATAAAAGAATAAAAGGCATTGTCAGCTTTCATGTTAAAATGTAATAGACCTAATCGGACAACTTTTCACCTTAACAGGACGTTCCCATACCTTATTTTCTTTTATAGTCACCATCCTTATTTCCACCCAGACTATAGGCCCCGCGCATCAGTTTCGCATAAGGCCCCACAAGCGCTAGGACCGGCCCTGGTTATGACCCCGAGAGGAAGATTTGGGACCGAAGAATAGGTGCACGGAGCTAGATAAAGCAGGTTAGGTTACCAATCTGGGTCGAAGATAAGCCATGTAACATCTTCACCATATCGGCGTCATGGCCCATCTCTCACAGTCTTTGTTTGTCTTTGCCTACATCAAATGGAGGTATGAGGTTGTGACGATACGAAACGCTTGCATATAAAAGTTTCATTAGCACTTTTGTCGTTAAAATGTTTTTCTATTCTCCTATCTTCAATTTGCATTTTAATTAAACGATCCTCGGCAGACACGGTTGAGTTAGTGACCTCGTCCGATACGACGCTCATTCACCTCCCCCCCGCCCCCGCCCCCATCGGGCACAGCGAGGCAGACATTGTTATTGTTAGGTGCATGGTCTCTTTCCCTTCAGACACGCCTATAGCACATAAAATAATTCCAACAGACAGTTTGAACTGCCAGTGCGTGCCATTTTCTTTCTTACCAAATAATTACTAGAGGAAACGTTATATTGCAAATGACTACCCTGGTCGACTCCTAATCTAATCGCGAAGTTAAAGTGGGCAATAAAACTTAGCGGTTACTTTCACTTACGTGTTAAGAATTAGAAGCTCTAGTTTTGTCGAGTCGAGCAGGAATGTTATTTTAAATTAGAAGTTTAAATAACTCAGAGGCGTCACTAGGCAGGTGCGGGGGGTGCGGTCCGCACCGGGTGACACCCGATAGGGGGTGACACCCAAGTGTAAAAGGGCACTTAAAGAAAAAAAATACCAAACTTTAAAATGTGACAGAAGCAAAATCATAAAGCTTGGAAATTGTTGAATAAAATTATTCTAAATGGGAAAACATCAATAGCAAGATTTTTTTCACTGATAAATAGTGGACGTGTAAGATAAGACCTAACATAGATCTCTGAAGTTGTAAGATATATTAACAGTAGCAATGGTAATGTTGAAATGACAGAAATATAGGATATTCCTCTTAATGTGGGCCAAATCTGGTGTATCAGTTCTGATAATTTAAAACGACTGAAAAGAGATGGGCTTAACGTATCTATATGATGAGCTCAGGGACATGGTAATGCAGCTACAATGTCAAGGATTCATGAAGAGGTGCAGGCAGTAATAAATGAAGAACAGAAAAGAAACTTGAATGGATGTGTACACCGTTTACTTAAGTCCAAATTCTTAATCGGAAAATATTTTCTAATTATAGGCCTACTTTCTTGATTCTCTAGAAAAAGAGTTTTATTTCTTTGCCGCTAATACTAATAGATAGGATAATATAATTAATGATAGCGTGTCATATAAACATCTCGCTGGTGTGCTCATGGTGTTACTTTTAGACCCATGAAATCTTTGCCGTCTCTCTGAAAATACAAACACTAGAGGCGCAGCACAAATATGATTGCCAGCTGTCTGTGCATACATGCATAACTTTCATTGCTTGACTTTCTTATTGGCAGATGTACTCAAAAAATAAACTAAACACAAAAGTACCTTCAAATTAAAGTGTTAATTATTTTCAAAGTGGTGGCTAAGCTCGAGCACTTAAACATTTACTCTACGAAATATGTGAAAAGTTAGCTCAAAATTTTATTAAGATAACTTTTCTCAAATCAAACTAGCATGTTAATGCAAACGAAAAATACGTTTTAACAATATGAAAATATCAGGAAAGTATTCTTAAGATTTACTATTCAAATAGAGAGCAACAAGTTAATACTGAGTACATCAATCTCTTTAAATTGGGCCTGAGGGCAAGATATGTGAACAGAAATACTAAATCTAGAATACTAGAATGCAGCAAAGATTTGAAATACGGCAACAAATCTCTACCAGCCTTTGAATTAAATGCTTGTTTACAAGGCGTCACGTGAAAAGAAGCTTTGCAAAACTAAATTTAACTAACAACGTTCTCTGATTAAAACATTAACTAACAACGTTCTCTCATTAAAAGATCAACTAACAACATTCTCTCATTAAAACATCAACTAACAACGTTCTCTAATTAAAGCATCAACTAACAACGTTCTCTCATTGAAACATTAAGTAATAACGTTCTCTCATTAAAACATCAATTAACAACGTTCTGTCATTAAAAAATCAACTAACATCGTTCTCTCATTAAAACATCAACTAACAACGTTTTCTCATTAAAACATCAACTAACAACGTTTTCTCATTAAAAATCAACTATTAAGGTTCTCTCATTAAAACATCAACTAACAACGTTCTCTCATTAAAACATTAGCTAATTACGTTCTCTCATAAAACCATCTACTAACTAAGTTCTCTCATTAAAAATCAAACTAATAACGTTCTCTCATTAAAACATCAACTAACAACGTTCTCTCATTAAAAAAATCAACTAATAACGTTCTCTCATTAAAACATCAACTAACAACGTTCTCTCATTAAAACATCAACTAACAACGTTCTCTCATTTAAACATTAACTAATATCGGTCTCTTATTAAAACATCAATTAACAACGTTCTCTCATTTAACAACATTAATTAACAACTATTTTTTGAAATCAAATCAAGTAATTCTGTCCATTGAAAACGAATAGCAAGATATATTGAGTTTAAAGTTTTTTTTTCATAAGTTTTCTAATTTGAAATCCTGAAAAGGAAATTTAAATATTTATTTTCTAAAGTTATTGTAAACTTTTATATGTTAAAAAATTATTTTAAAATTTTTGTATTTATCAATATACTTTTCATTAAGTTGCATTTTTCATTAGTTTTCCTCATGAAACTACCACTATATGTGATTATAATATTCAAAAGTTTCCATTAAGAGCTGTTTAATGTTTACTTAGGAAAGCATGCGCAGTTGGTTTTTAATTTCTTTGTATTTAAAAAATCGTAGATGTTAATATGTAATGATTAACGATTATATGTACGAGAAAAAAACATAATCGATACTCATTTAAACTTTGTGGAGCAGCAATCAACGAACTGTATTATTGCGCAAGAAAAAACAACAACTGAACAACGATAGTTTTTTATTTGAAGAATAAGTGGAACGCTGGGGGGGGGGGAGGGGGTGACACCCTGATTTTACCGCACCGGGTGACACCCACCCTAGTGACGCCTCTGAGTTTAATTAAACTCGAGACCTCCCAAATCTCGCGACTATTTAAGCGCGGACTTGAACTTAAAAAGAGGCTCACATTCAATCTACAGTTTTCTGTGCTTAATAGGCAAGGCTGGAACTTAGCTTCCAAATAACATAGCCTCCTGTATTCTAAACAACCGTGTCTAGTTGTTATTGGTGGTCATCTCAGACTGGATCTGCAGTGTCACCAAACCTGAGCCCACGACGCCAGAAACCCCCCCCCCCCTTCTGTCAGCGAGAAGGAATCTCAGCAGTGCCCACTGAAAACTCAGTGCCCACTACCCATTGCCTACGGTCCAGTGCCCAGAGACTTGCCCAGTGTTCAGCGCCTACTGCCTAGCACAAACTGCCCAGTCCCAGGCTCCAGCTGCTCACTGCCCAACATCTCCTGCCCACTACCTACGGACCTGAGATCACCTTCCCCACCTTTCGCTGCAGACATACAGATCTACAAGCAGATCATCTCAAGTTCTCCATTATATGAACAAGAGAAGTCCAGCGGCCAATCAACTACAAAGAAAGAAAGATGAGGAACGAAAATAGAAACGCTCGTCCACTCCTCAATTAGCAATCAGTGATGAAATTAATACATTAAACCCCATTGTCAATTCTATTTGTTTTATTAAATTATATATATATATATATATATTAGTATTTAGTCTTTTCTTTTGTTCTCATTGTTAGCTTGTAGTGTGCTTGTTCAAAACTTTACTTATGTGAGCGGGGAAAAGCACAAAATTACTTCCCCTAGAGTAGACGAACCATATCAATGTATAAAAATTAAAAACCTTGCCACAGAGGTAAGCATGATAAAGTAATTAAGTTACACGAGATGACGTCATTTTTAGTGTAAGAGTTGATATGTGGGTGAAAGAAATATCAATAAATGTCGTGTGTGACATTGAGTGCCACAAAATGACAGCTAGACATTAGTCCGGGGGGGTGATAATTCTCTTTTCCGCTCACTCAAGGTATCACTAAAGTCCAAGCATTAAATTAATTAATTTTAATATTTATCTTCATTTTCGTAACTTAGCCCATCTGGCGCTAAAACACACTATCATCACCCCTCCAATCCACCCCCCTCTCTCTAGACATTGATGTCACAATGCATTTTCTTAATCTGACACATGTCTCGCCAGACCATTGACCAGAGTATACGCACTGGTACTTAGCTTGGCAGAAATTCGTCGCCAAGCCTTTTGTGTCTATTCATCGGACCGACGCAGACTATTGAAGAGAGTGGACTCCCCTTTCTTATCTTGGAGGATTTCCTGTGCGATGCCTTTGTTGTATTTGTGACGATACAAAACTTGGATACAAATGACATTTGAGTTCCTTCCTACCAAATTGTGGGAAACCTTTGTTCGTAAATTTAATGCTCTAATAAATGTCCGCCCCTATCCGAAACCCTATAAAGAGTAATGTCCACTTGGTCTATTATTCTCACGGAACACTTAAAATTCAGGCACCAATAGATGTCCATCTCTAACTGAAACTTTATCGAGTTATGTCCACTTGACCCATTATTCTTACGGGACATAGCGAGTCTCCGCCAGCGACTTAATTACTAGGTTCTCTCTCCGTTGAATAGCATCGCACATCTTCCCTCCCCTTCCCGACACTAACAGACTTTTAAGTACATTCTCTCACAATGGACCAAAATTTAACGACGTTTCTAAATCAAACATGACATGACACTACGGGTATTTTGATACAGGTAAAGGAAATATTCAGCGTCCTTTTCCCGCCAGTTAGCTACAAGTCCAGTGTGTATATATAAGGAATTTAGGAACTTTAGGCACCGGATATTTAGGCACCTCGTGTTTTCGGATATTTAGGCACCCGGAAATTTATGCACCCGGATATTTAGGCACCCGGAAATTTAGGCACCCGGACAATGAGGCACCGGATAATTAGGCACTTTTTGACAAGGCGGATAATTAGGCACCGGAAATTTAGGCACTTTTTAATTAGCGACCTTAATTTTCAAAATAATTTTAAAATGTTAACGTACATTTTATCCTTAGGGTATGTGCTATCGGTGACGTTATAAAAATAGCAACTATAGAGATTCTAACTAAAAAAAGCTGGCAAAATGGGAAAAAATGATAATCATGAGAATGTGTGGAAAAAATAATGACCTCTGAGTCTATATATAATATAGACATCACAGGATTCAGGGGAGGGGAGGTAGAGAGGATTCTCTGCCTATTGCTTTCCTCCATCACCAACCCCTAAGGTTGACTGGTGAGTTTGTAAAATTGATGATTATGCTATTTGTGTAAATATTTAGTTACTGTGACAAGTAGGTCAAAGATGGTGGCCGTTTAGGTGTCTAGGGGGTTTAGATAATTTGAGGACCTTGACTTGCACATAAACTAACATTCACAGCGCTATAAATGCAGTCAACAAATGCTTTCTAAGTAAATATATGTACAGTTTATTTACATAGAGAAATAAGCAAAGATAAAATTCTGTACAGAGTTAGGATGGGGCCTAACTATTTACATAAACTGAAACTATCATCATGAGATATGAGTACCAAGTGGTCTGAGTGTCATTAGGCTGGTTGCTTAGCTTTAAGTCCTATGCTGCTCTGACGAGACTGGTGTGGCTGATGCTGAGTTGTCTGTGGGTGGGCTGGCGTGATCGATCCTAGCGCACGGGACAGTCCAACTATACGTAGCTGCAGGGACGGGTCTTCTGGCAAGCGGTTGTTGGTCGGGCTCATCTGGATAGTAAGTAAGGCTGGTATCTTCAGATCTGGTTTCAGCAGACTGGTATCAGCGTTACGAAGATATAGCTTCTAGTAGAAGTAGCCTGTAATAAAATCTGCAACGAGATGCGTAGATAGGCTTAGCCATAATGATGACACTGGGAGGTAGACGCCTTTCCGTGAAGGACATCTTCAGAACGTTACAATAGAAACTTTAGACCAGTTTCACAATAGTAAGGGGAGTTAATCCAATAAATATTACATCTCGTTAGGGGAGACAATAATAATAACAATAGTAAAGTCCCACAAGGGCGATAACACATAGTTATATAATACTTGATATGAAGAAATTATAACTTAGTTTCACAATATTAAAGGGAGTTAATACATAGTATTGTATTCCGTCAGGGGAGAATACAAGTAGTGTTAAATTGTAAGACGCACCTTGTCACGGTGAGATCATTACGAGTAGCCAGAATAACGAGATGAAAGGGAAAAGGGGGGGGGAGAGGGCTGATGGTCAGTGACCAGGTGGCCATTGTTTACATCTGGCCGTGAGGCCTGAACAATAGAGTACGGTTGAATGGAGACAGCGCCCGTTCAAGGGACTAATCTCTAGAAGTTGAAATTAAATACTAAATACAAGGGGAGGTTATTCATATAGGAAATGGGATGGGCTAGCTATTACGCATATCCTGTCGCGTGGTCAGAGTGCACAATAGAATAGGGACCCACCTTGGGAGGGGCACGACCTGTGGTGGCTCGAGTTATCTCTTTGAACCGAAGATATCGTAAGCCAAGGAATAATTCACACGGGATGGGCCCAACGTGGAGATACGATAGTCGGTCTAAACATAGTTGAATGTTAGAACTATCCCCTGTCAAGGGCAGATTAGCGACAAGTGGCCTTTGTTGATAGCTTGACTAGACGAATGTTAGCTTAAGAAAGCCTAAGACGACGTCGAAGTCTGGCGGGAAGTATGGGGGGGGGGAAGGTGGCAATAGCGCTTTTGTTGTATGTGTACCAAATTTAGGTGAATAAAATGAAACACTAAAATAAATTAATTAAATCCCTTTTACCGAGTGATACCATAAGTGGGCGAAATTTATTTTTGTCACAGTTACTAATATAAATACTTTAAATTAAAAGTATTATAAAATATTTTTATTATGTCGAGAAGTGTTGGCGATATATATAATCGCCCTCTGCTTGTGGGAAAGGGAGTGGTCGTACCTTTAAATGGGATGGGCAGTGGGGGGCACACACTTTCACTTAAAGGAGAGGATTTTTCGCAGGCAGATATCAATTTGGTCGTAAACGTTACGTAATGAATCTTAAGGCTACACGAGAGAGTCAACACTAAGGAAAAATCAGGAGCTGGCGACCCTAACACAGTTTGCGGCACCCAGTGCTACACTCTGGCAGAACCTGCGACGCCGCTGACCCCAAACTGTATCGGCACTGCCGTTCCTTTGGATACATCAGCTGCGTGAAGAAGGGGGAACTAATGTGTGGGCGACATCGTTCCGACCACAGCTTGTGCCCAGGCATTCATCTCATTTCCATGAGATGATCCATAGTCGCTTCGCGACTGACGGTGGCCATAGGAGGAGGACGAGAGATCAAGGGTATGGAAATAAGATCGGCATAGTATAAATTGTTAAAATGGAAGTCTGGGGATTATATTTCATAGGCCTTCCAAAAACTTTGGTAGACACATTTCTGTTAAAACCATCAAAATTTTAAAACCATTGATGAAAATTATAATATAAGGGAAATGCAGATAGTTTAATTTCATTGAGCAGTGTTAAAAGTTAAGGAAACCAGTGTTGTTATTTTTTGGTTTTAATAATGTGTTTGTGTGTGTGTGTGTATGTTTGTTCAATAATACATGTATAAGACTATTTTCTTTTTTTTTTTAATTCGAACATTATTTTTTCATTGTGAAGAGCAAACAATTGGTACCGAAATTAAAGGAGTTGAGAAATCATACCTTCGCGAATCATAAAAATTATGTTTTGTTTATGATAGAGAATGCGATGTTGAATTGGAATATCAACATTTTCACCGCCCCATCCCTTCCTTTTCAAAAAGTACGACATTTTAAAAAAAAAAAAGAAGCAAATTAAGTTAAAAGGCGAAATGGTGATTTTATTTGTCTTAGGGGTTGTCACAAGACCTTTCCTATCATCAAGGTGCCATATATAACAATATCTCTTCTGTCAATGATGAATAAAGACTTCGCCAACTTTATCTTGAGATGTAGTAATAAAGTTGCTGTCCGATAGGAGAGTATACTTGTGATAGCCGGGGAATCTAACTGGAACACGTGGTCGATGACAAGCGACTTGATTCAAGTCTTGTAGATGAATTAATTGAATAAAGTAGATCTAGAATTCACAATAAAAAGACTTTCTTGTAGAAAACAATATTTCTGGAACTTTATTTGAACAAAACGTAAGTACAACTTATGTACAATGTAGATCAAATAATATGAAATAAAATCACAAAGCTTATTAAACAGAACTCTAACAAAGCATGACTTGCTCCTATGAGTTTTCTTCTCTCACTGATTAATTCGCGCTCAGACTATCAGCTCTCGGCGGAAGTCAGGTGACTTCTTCTTTAAAACAACCAATAAAATCAAATCTTCTAGATCGAGCCAAGCTTTTCTTGGAATAACTATAAATAACTTCGTCAGCAAAGAGGATTGACCTTTGACTTGTGCAAACTAACAAATACATAATTTGTTTATGTGACAGGGGTTAATATTTATCTTAGCTATGACCAATGGTTTCGGTTTAAATACTAATTTATTTTTATATGGAACTTATTGGGTCTAATTTCAATACTAGCATATACACATTTTTAGGGCGGGGGGAGAATGCAATTTGTGTAAATATTTAGTTACTAATGTAAATACTTGTAAGTTATTATTCATTATTTTTCCACACACATTCTCATGATTGTCATTTTTTTCCATTTTGTCAGCTTCTCATTAAAATCGTTATAGTTGCTATTTTTATAACGTCACCGATAGCCCATAGCCTAAGGATAAAATGTACGTTAACATTTTAAAATTATTTTGAAAATTAAGGTCGCTAATTAAAAGTGCCTAAATATCCGGTGCCTATAGGAACTTTAGGCACCGGATATTTAGGCACCTCGTATTTCCGGATATTTAGGCACTGGATATTTAGGCACCCGGAAATTTAGGCACCCGGAAATTTAGGCACCCGGATAATTAGGCACTTTTTGACAAGGCGGATAATTAGGCACCGGACATTTAGGCACTTTTTAATTAGCGAGGTTAATTTTGAAAATAATTCTAAAATGTTAACGTACATTTTATCCTTAGGCTATGGGCTATCGGTTACGTTATAAAAAATAGTAACTATAACAATTCTAACTAAAGAAAAGCTGACAAAATGGGAAAAAATGACAATCATGAGAATGTGTGGGAAAATAATGATTCCTGAGTCTCTATATAATATAGATATCACAGGATTCAGGGGAGGGGAGGTAGAGATGATTCTCCGTTCATTGCTTCTCTCCATTTTCAACACCTAGGGTTGACTAGTGAGTTTTTTAAATTGATGATTATGCAATATGTGTAAATATTTAGTTACTAATGTAAATACTTTATATTAAAAAGTATTATAATTTTTGTTTATTTTGTCGGGGTGTGTTGGCGATAAATATAATCGCAATCGCCCTCTGCTTGTGGGAAAGAAAGTGATAGTACTTTTAAAAATGGGTTGGGCAGGGTGGTGTGGGGCACACACTCCCACTTCAAGGATTTTTCGCAGGCAGATGTCTACTTGGTCGTAAAAGTTACGTAGTTAATCTTAAGGCTACACACGGTGGTCAAGGGTAAGGAAATAAGTTCAGCATAGTACTAAGTTGTTAAAATGGAAGTCTGGGGATATTTGGTAGACACATTTCTGTTAAAACCATCATAATTTTAATACCAGTAATAAAAATTATAATATAAGGGAAATGCAGATAGTTTAATTTCATTGGGCAGTGTTGAAAGTTAGAGAAACCAGTGTTGTTATTTTTGTTTTAATTATGTGTGTGTGTTTGTTTAATAATGCGTGTATGAGACTATTTTTTTTAGTTCGAACTTTCTTTTTTTCTTGTGAAGAGCGTAAAAAATGATACTGAAAAGAAAAGTAATGGTGGAATCATACCTTGTTGGAATCATACCTTCGCAAATATTATAATAAATATATTTGGTTTATGATAGAGAAGGCGAGGCTGAATTGGAATATAGACAATTTCACCGCCCCATCCCTCCCTTTTCGTAGAGAACGATCGACATCCTTAAAAAAGAAGCAAATTAAGTTTAAAGGGGAGAGGGCGATTTTATTCGTCTTAGGGGTTAATATTTATCTTATCTACAATGAACTGACTCAGTTTAAATATTGTAATAAAGGAACTAAAAAATTTATTTTTACATGGAACTTATTGAGTATAGCTTATTTACATTTACTTTTTTTTTTGAAGATTTATATTAATTCAGGCAACCCATTTGTCTCTCTTTTTTTATTTTTTGTCTTTTTGTGTAGTTTTATTAGGTTTTGTGTTTGTATATATTAGCTATAGGTGTTCAAATACTTTTTTTATGTTTTCTACTAATCTTTGTTCTATGAATTGTGTTATTGTATTAAGAACACCAGGCATATGTTATTGTAATAAAGTCCTCGTCAGACAAATAAAAATCATGAATTCATAGGTAAAAATGTAAGTAAATTTATTCACAAAACTTGCAAAGAAAAAATATAAAACCAAAGAAAATTGATTTAGTTAAGGTGAGATTGTCTAATACTTAGAGCTGACTATAATTTACAAAACAGAGACATTTTGAAAACAAAGTTGATTTAAGTCTTATATCGTCTAATGAAATCTTATGTTGTGGCCAATTCCCTTTAAGAATTGTTATAATGTTTTGGTTTTTTCCGTATATTGAAGACACAAATTTTGTAGTCTTTTTTGTTGGTCAATAAAAACCTTTTTGTATTTCTTTAATGGCGGATTGCCAATAGCGTCCTTTGCAATTAATGCACTGACTGATGCCTCTTCTTTTTGTAAAGTTTTAATTAATTTCCAAATAGAAGGGTGTTGATAGCCCACTAAATGGAAAAATTTGTTGTTCCACCCTTCACAAATGTTGTTAGTTCTGGGTGAACTATTTATTGTAGCCGAATGGACGTTCCAAACTTGTGGAGGGAAGATAGGGGGTACCCGTCGAAAACGAAGAGACAGAGTATTTGTTTGTGGGCGTGGTTTCCTTCGCACTATTGAGCCCGAAACATAGGTCTCATCGAAATAATTCAAAAGTGGAAGCGCTTCTTCTGGACAAATGCTCTGAAGCACAGCCGGCTGGAACGTCATTTACTGGCAGAAATGCTAAGGGATCGATCTGGCCACAAAACTGTCTGAATTCTTCACATTCCTTATGTTTGGTAACAAGACCAAGTTCTTGAATTTTCCGCCACGTATTTTGGGCAAGGTGATAAAAACACCCCTGTATATGTATATGATGCCCAAATACAGTTTGAATGGAGTTAATAACAGACTTTTCAAAATCTACCACAACTGTCAACGGGTCTGGATTTAAATCTAGTTCATGGCAACGATTAACAATGGCTTGAAACATAGTTTCGTACGTTTCTTCTGTTTTAGATTGTAGATAGACAAACACAGTCGAGACCGCTGAATTGCCTAGGGGAACGCATATGATGTAAAGCTGTAGGAAGCCATTCGGAGCCATTTTATAGTTGCCATCCATCAGCCAAGTATCACTTGATACAAGTAATCTTAGCGACTCGTCAGAACCAAAAACAATAATCCGATTATCTGTATCTGGCCCATTATCGAAAATTAAAAATTGTTTTGGCTCAGGCCCCAAAGTCATAGCCCATGGGTCATCTATAATTAGTTCAGTAAGATACTCTGGAACCCGTGGACATTAACTAGTTCTCAGATTTCGCTTGATGGAATGTTCACAAGGTAGAGAAGACCTTTCTTCGGGTGTCAGATGTTCCAAACAATTTCGATATATCTGGCCGGGTTTCCCCTCTGTTGTACTCGCTTTTTTTTCATGGTGTCAAGGCATTTTGCTATAGTAATATAAGATGGGTCAGGAGCGTGGCTGTGGCTATTACCAAGCTCAGGCTTAGTCAGGTCTAGACTAGTAGTCATAGTACCCTTGCAACCATTATTCCGTTGCACGCATCTCCATCGTACATGAGATACTTTGGAGATCTGTTTTGTATACATGTAGCCTTGGTAGCCAATTTTATGCTTTCCTTTGGTAGTTGGTAAGATTTCCATCTTTGCTGAAAAAAAAATTGTTTAATTAACATATCAATGTATAAGACACATTAAATATACCTATTTCTTTTTATAATCAGCATTTAGCTATACAAATGTATCAGGAAAAAAAAACATTCTTTTTTTATTATTTTTTCTAAAAAGGAACCTTAACATCCCCCCCCCAAAAAAAAAATAAATTTATAATATTTTATTAATAGCCCTTTAGATCGTGACTTAGAAAACGGTCGGCTAAATGTTCCTGATTATTTATTTATTAAACTCTCGGATAAATAATACCTACATGCGGAAATGCATGTGATTACAACTTGGTGAACTTTGGTTTCCTCGTTCAATGTTCATTTATATTGTATAAAGACCGGAGGGGTGAAACTTTACATCCAAGGCCCCTAGGTTTTCTGTTAAGAAGAATGTTGCGCAAGTGGCAGCGCCGCGCTGTCTATCGCTACGGTAATCAGGTCACGAGGTCACTACCGGCTTAACGGTGTCGGTAGTATCATGTAATAGTTCGTGATAGATCTAGTCTATCTTTGTATCTAGATTACATCTATATTATGTAATAATAAAATATTTTAAAAGGCTATGATTAAAAAATTATGAGAATGAATTCATCTTTATTTTTTTATTTTTTTTTTGTGAGTCTAAACTCCGGATCTTAGAGGCTAAAAAAAAATATCTTTATTTTTTTTTATGCTTTTTTTTTTTGTTTGTGAGGATAAACTCTAGATCTATATTATGTAATAATAAAATGTTTTAAAAGGCTATAAAAATAAATAATTAGAATGAATTCATGTCATCTTTATTTATTTTTATTTTTTTGTTTGTTTGTGAGGCTAAACAAATGTATGGTTTCCTATAGGCCCTATATGTACGGGTCATAGGCCTATATTTATATATTTTCACTGTCACTATTTTTTTCAATTTATGAGAAAACTAAAGAATTGAAAAGATTGAAACTCACACTGGGTTTTGTATCCGAATCAATCAGAAATAAAGATGGAAATCGAGAATGCGATGTTCACTGTTGGATAGCTTGATAACAAACTGCCCTAACTAAAATGTGGACACAAAACGTAAGACTAACAAACCAATCATGCAAATCTGTGGTGGGTTATCCAAATGTGTGTGATTGGACCATTTAAGTGAAGGTTACATGAAAAGACAGCAGGGGGTGATAGGAAGGGATGGGTGAATGTTGACAGTCTAGCATTGGCGAGGGAGTTACGCAACATGTCCATCTGTTTTTTATGGCCTGCGTGCCCACGTTTGTTTTAGGGCCTATGTATTGAGTATGTAAACCTACATACATACAAGTTAGAGAGAGAGGGGGGAGAGAGAGAGATTGAGAGAGATAGGTAGGTTATAGAGAGTGAGAATGGACAGACAGATCTATATTATAATATAATATAAATAAGTTAGGCAGAGAGAGAGGATAGATGGACAGAGAGACAGATAGATAGATGGACAGAGAGAGAGAGAGA
>JADKLZ010000687.1:14959825-14990943 GCA_021533235.1 Biomphalaria straminea
TAGTTTTTAATATGAGTGCATTAGTTTACAACCTTTGTCTTTCAAGACAAAAGGAAGACAGAACGAGATATATTACGGTCGGCAACTTTGTTAAGTGTAACAAAATATCCATTAATAGCGTACTCGTAATATAAAAATCCAGTTACGGATTTACGGCAGTGCGTCAACCTTGGGCCTAAATTTCCGCAAACCTAAAAACAAACAAAATACATATATTTTGTTTCCTTATTAAATAATTATAATTATTTTTAAAGAAGAAAAATGTAATTTGCATCTAAAATTTGTATCTTAATATATATATTTTTTTTTTTTTAACTTATGCTTTTGTTTATTATTATCTCGTATTTAACGTATTTTTAAAAAAAAGTTAACACGCGCTTAGATTTTTTTTTAGCAGAGACGTATAATTAATTAAATATATTAATTAAATTTCCCAATCTAAACAATATTATGCAAAGAGTAAATTACATAGATCTAAGATGTACTAGAAGAGGAGAGAGAGCGAGAGAGAGAGAGAGGCAGTGACCGGGCGCGCTCTGCTAGTAGAGCGCTCGCGCGCTGGTGAGGTCACGTCAGTACGTCATCATACGTGCGGATAGACAGTTGCCAAATAATTGACCTGAAAACCTAGGGGCCTTGGATGTAAAGTTTCACCGGAGGCAAAAGTAGACAAATATCGCCTTAAAAACATAACAATAAAAAACTACAAAATGAATTCTACTCTTTATGTCATTATTGTCCTTTTTCTTTATGATAAAACGGCTGATTTTCAGAATTTTACCTTATATAACAGTATTTTGAAGCATTTGTGGAATAACATTTTTTATTATAAGATGTATACAATAAATAATGTAATAATTATGTTTTAGGCTGTAAGATAATGGTTTTTAAGCTCTAAATTTATCAAATGTACTGTGTTTGGTCTTCATATAAGTAGACATATATATATATGCCATTACGACTATTAAATTAGGTTTATTTAATTTATGCGTTATAATCTACATTAAGTAAATAGCAGTTTACTAAAATGTTTAGCTAACATATGCTACATAAAATTCAAAATAATAACAGTCTATAATGTTCACTAAAAAAATAATAAAAAATTACTTACATTAAACTTTCTGGCTAACAAGAATAAGCGCCACTTGGTTGCAGAATGAACTCTAACAAATTAACCAGCAGGAAAAAAACACTATAGTAGTCTTTATCAAAAGCTTTCGAACATTGAGACTTGGTAGTCAGAGAAGCAGCTTTTATACAGTGGCCTGCTGAAACAGGCCAGTAACACTGGACCACAAATCGACTTTGATGTAGCTGGATAAAACGTTCATAGCATCGGCATGATATTTCTCATGTCGTGGAAAAGACTTTTCGAACCCAGGAGTCTTATAGGATCAACAGGTGGACCCAATTTCTTTTTAAAATACCCGCCCATGTAATGGAGCCTGATTCATTGTTTTATCATAAACTGTCAACATAATCATCATATCAAAAGCTTTAAAGATTTTCATGTGTTATAAGCAGAATAAGTATTCTGTTTATAAAAGGTGAAAAGAGACCAATATTTAAAAAAATTAATATAGAAATTTTCAACTCGTCTGTCTTTTCCATAAACGTTTTTTTTCAATACATTATATTTTATTGCGATTTTTAGTCATTTTGCAATGTCCAACCATTGGACATATATATATGTATATATATATATGGTTGTTTTATTATATTACAAAAATATACATATATATATATTGAATATATATGTGTAGGTAAAGGTAAACATTAATTAACACACACAAAAATGAAGGAGGTAACACACCTAAAAACTCACACAATATAAATCTTATAAAGGAGCTACCCATTGATAGCATAAGGAAGAGGTGTCGATAATAGAGATTAATTCAGTTATTACAAAATGAATACTACTTTATAATAGTTTATCAACACATTTTACAAAGCCCTACTCCTCATTCCCATACCCACTGTAAGGAGATTTTCAATTTAGTATCTATATGCTGTTCCAACACTTGACCCCCGTGTGTAGCCTTAAGATTCACTACGTAACGTTTACGACCCAGATGACACCCACCTGCGAAAAATCCCCTCCCCCCCCCTCTGCCCATCCCATTTTAAAAGTACGACCACTCCCTTTCCCAGAGGGCGATTGCGATTATATTTATCGCTAACAAACCCCGACATAATAAAAATATTTTATAATACTTTTTAATATAAAGTATTCACATTAGTAACTAAATATTTACACAAATTGCAATCTTCCAAAAAAAAAAACGGAATAATGTGTGTAAATAAGTTATACTCAATAAGTTCCAAATAAAAATAAATGATTTTGTTACTTTATTACAATATTTAATCCGAGACAAATAATTATAACAAAGATTAATATTAACTCCTAAGACAAATAAAATCGCCCTCTCCCCTTTAACTTAATTTGCTTCTTTTTAAGGATATCGTACTCTTCGAAAAGAGAGGGATGGGGCGGTGAAAATGTTGATATTTCAATTCAACCTCGCCTTCTCTATCATAAACCAAATATATTTATTATGATTTTCGCGAAGGTTTGTTTGCTCTTCACAATGAAAAAAAGAAAGTTGGTATAAAAAAAAGAGTCTCATACACGCATTATTAAACAAACACACACACACACACATAATTAAAACAAAAATAACAACACTGGTTTCTCTAACTTTCAACACTGCCCAATGAAATTAAACTATCTGCATTTCCCTTATATTATAATTTTTATTACTGGTATTAAAATTATGATGGTTTTAACAGAAATGTGTCTACCAAAGTTTTTGGAAGGCCTATAAAATATCCCCAGACTTCCATTTTAACAACTTAGTACTATGCTGATCTTATTTCCTTACCCTTGACCCCCGTGTGTAGCCCTAAGATTCACTACGTAACTTTTACGACCAAGTAGACATCTGCCTGCGAAAAATCCTTGAAGTGGGCAGTGGCGTAGCTAGAGTATATGATGCCTGGTGCGGTACCTCATCTTGGTGCCCACCAAAAAAAAAAACTAACTAAATAGTAACATTGCAAAAGCTTACTTTTTTGTTCAAAATAATATGTATTCATTAACCAAATATTGTTAATTTAAAAAAAATCACTTTTACATAAACATAATACAAGTGAATTTAACGCGCTTTCTTGCTGGCAAAAGTATCAATAATTTTATCGAAATCAATTTTTCCCACCAACTCTTGTTCAATGGACAAAATGGCCCAATTAGTGAGTCGTAAATTTGTCATCGTTGATCGCGCAAGTAATTCTTGATCAGTTTAAGTTTGCAAAAACTTGCATGTAGCGATGCTTACCGCAAGATTAAAAAATATGCGAATCATGATGGCGATATTCGGGATTGAATCATCTAGCTGATATTTTTTTATAAAATTCAAGAGCTCAACGGGTCCATGTTTTGGAAGTTCGGAGGCTTCTGATGAAACTGTGACAAACCGTTGAAGCCTCTATTACTCCAGCAGAAATTCGTTTTTATCAATGTCGCTAGGAGTACTATCGAGATTGATTTCGACCTGAGGATTTAATAACTGGGAAGGCGGCAAAAAGTCATATCTATCTGCTACACAGTGAAGTTGCTCGAATCGGGTGATTATTTCTTGTACAATCCTGTCCAAGGTAGAATAAATTTCCCTTCGTAGCTCTTCTTTGTGTGTAAGTACAAAGTCGTCAATTTTCTCACCAGGTATCTTTTTCTTAATGCCTAAACGTTTTGGAGGTTCTGTACTGATTCTCAGATCTGAGCACACGCTTTCGGCAAAGGTAATGCTGTCTTCAGCGATGTCCTCTCGATTACTGCTTAAAAATGTCTCTGATTTTAGTTTGAGTGAGCAGTCTCGAATAGGCAATCCTTGTTTTTATAAGGTAGACTTGCACATCATTAATTTCAGTTAATACCGGCGCCCAAAATCCAAGATAGGTGAGAAAATTAATAAAAGACTGAATAGCCACTATATAATTCACCTGCTTCAGATCTAGTCGATGAATTTTCATCTCTGCTAGTTAATGTCTACAGTTTCTATAATTTTAGAAAATGTATCCCTAACCATCTTGACGGCTTCTCCTCTGGCGCTCCAGCGGGTCTCAACTAAACGTTTAAGGCTAGTTCCGTTTATGTTGATAAGGATATCCCAGCGGTGTGTTGAAGTTGAGACGAGTAAACGGTCAAGTGTACCAAAAAATGTTACCGAATTGACTTCAGCTTCAGCAGCTCGAATTCCTGCTAAATTAAGAGAATGGTTTGAGCAGGTAATGAATAGTGCTTTGGGATTGACTTCTACAATACGTTTTTGGACACCGTAGTTTTGACCTTTCATGACCGCAGCATTATCATAGCCTTGACCCATGCAGTCAATTATGTCTAAGCCATTCGAATGCAGTTTCTCTAGAATCATCTAAAATTTGGGAAGTTTGATCCAGCTTTGAGGTGTCAGATGTTCTGTCAAAAATAATAGAGAAATATTTGGCTTGTTTTACTTGCTGTATGATTTGTTTTTTAACGTGATCCCCCAATATTGTAATAAATTTATTTGTATTTGTGGAGACATGTATAATTATGTATGGTTTAGGTCTGGAACAAAGCTTAGTTCGAAACACATGCTTTCTCAAGAATGTATCGTTCTTTGATAGTAACTCCAACTAATTGCCTTGATTTTGCCCTTCCAACACTTCTTCAGCCTGCTCGCGATGCCCACGAAGTGACATATTTTGCTTTGAGAGAAAACGAATGATGTCCAAGATTCTCTTCAGGTAGTCTCTATACACCTCTCTGAATTGACTGCTCATACGCTGAACTGTTTCAGATCCTTGAGTGACAAGGTGTATGCGAATATTATCTGTGATGACATTGTGACAAGTAGGTCAGAAATGGTGGCCGTTTAGGTGTCTAGGGGGTTTAGATAATTTGAGGACCTTGACTTGCACATATGGACTACAGGCACAATGTTATGAATGCAGGCAACAAATACTTTTTATGTAAACATATGTACAGTTCAATAACGAGAATGAAAATAGATAAAAGGTAAAATGCTGTACAGTGTTAGGACGGGGCCTAATTATTTACATAAATGGGAATATCATCATAAGATTTAAGAACCAAGTGGTCTGAGTGTCGTTAGGCTTGTTGCTTAGCTTTAAGTCCTATGCTGCTCTGACGAGACTGGCGTGGCTGATGCTGAGTTGTCTGTGGGTGGGCTGGCGAGATCGGTCCTAGCGCACGGGACAGTCCAACTATAAGTAGCTGCAGGGGCGGGTCTTCTGGCATGCGGTTGTTGGTCGGACTCTTCTGAGTAGTGAGTAAGGCTGGTATCTTCAGATCTGGTGTCAGCAGACTGGTATCAGCGTTACGAAGTTAGGGCTTCCAGGTAGGAGTAGCCTGTAATAAAAGCACCACTCCAATAGTAAGGAAAAGAATGAAATGGATATAGTAAGCTAAAGCTCGGACAAGCGTGTTTACTCCAGATAACTCTCGGAAAGAATGAGGCGATTTTCTAAATCGTGTCCATATACAGATGGAAGATAGGTTGGGCGAAAGGGGAGTGGCGTTACGGTCAAATATGGCAGCTTGCTAGGCTTGTTTAGACAAAGGATTTCCGCTTGACCTCGTGTATCGATAAGATAAGCAAACACGGGCCACCTCGTGTCTAGACTGCCCACCCATAGGCAAATATGGTCAACTCGCGATTTTCCAAGATGGTCCGATGACCACGATGTTATCTAGGTGTCGATAAAGAAAGTGCTAGACGTGCGTCAGGTTAAGAAATTACACCGTGACACGGATGCCTAGACAAAAAGGGGGTGGTGGTAGTAGCTTTAGCGCCAGGCAGGCCAAGTCAAGAGAGTAAAGAAAATAGTGAACTTAGATTGATTAAAGGTGGGATGGGCCGAGTGGGGTGCCAGTGGGTGTAGTCAGGCCCTAACACGCTGGCTTAATTTATTTTTATCACAGACATCAGGCCAATTTCCAATGTCGTTCAGTCTAGAGTTATTATCCTGCTTTCTGTATTGTTTACACTGTCTGATTCTTCAGTGTGATTTTTTTGAGGAGTGTAATAAAGACATGCTTGTGTGCTGTCCTTTAGTCTCTAGAACCTGCGGTATTGAAGTCTTGTCTTCTTTTTCATTATTCAGGATGTCGGCTTCATCATTTTCATGTCCATACACTTAGTCGTTTTTACTGGAAAGCTCAGGAAAATAGGAAATTAATACACACTTAAGGGATTTTGGGGCCCCTCTCCAGTTGGTGCCCTGTGCGGTCCGCACCACCCGCACATTGGTTACTACGCCACTGAGTGGGAGTGTGTGCCCCACCCCACCCTGTCCATCCCATTTTTAAAAGTACGATCACTTTCTTTCCCACAAGCAGAGGGCGATTGCGATTATATTTATCGCCAACACACCCCGACAAAATAAACAAAAATTATAATACTTTTTAATATAAAGTATTTACATTAGTAACTAAATATTTACACAAATTGCATAATCATCAATTTAAAAAACTCACCAGTCAACCTTAGGGGTTGAAAATGAAGAGAAGCAATGAGCGGAGAATCTTCTCTACCTCCCCTCCCCTGAATCCTGTGATATCTATATTATATATAGACTCAGGAATCATTATTTTCCCACACATTCTCATGATTGTCATTTTTTCCCATTTTGTCAGCTTTTCTTTAGTTAGAATCGTTATAGTTGCTATTTTTTATAACGTAACCGATAGCCCATAGCCCTAAGGATAAAATGTACGTTAACATTATAGAATTATTTTCAAAATTAACCTCGCTAATTAAAAAGTGCCTAAATGTCAGGTGCCTAATTATCCGCCTTGTCAAAAAGTGCCTAATTATCCGGTGCCTAAATTTCCGGGTGCCTAATTATTCGGGTGCCTAAATTTCCGGGTGCCTAAATATCCGGGTGCCTAAATTTCCGGGTGCCTAAATATCCGGTGTCTAAATATCCAAACACCCTCTTTCTTACACCCTGTCTCTCGTCCGTGAAGGATTTCGATCACATGACAATAACACGGGTCGTATTTGTGTGTACAAGCAATACTGCCCTTGTCCATCGCCAGCCCTTGACCTGAGGGATTTGCCTGAGTTCACGTGAGTCACTGAACCTATGTTATGTTGCAGAAAAATACAGGAATTCTTGTGCAGGTGACAAGCAGGATTTCTGTTGCAGGGGGAAATTACGTTAAGTTTCAGGAACAAGAATGCATAAGGATCAAAAACAGTAATTTTTTGTGCCCGGCAAAAAACAGATCATCTGTTGTAGGGAAAAACATGAATAGCTGCTGGAAAAAAAAATGCGTAAGGATTAAAAAATAAAATGAGAATAACATGAGAATAGAAAAAAGGAGCACAATAGAATCTGGGAATGAACCTCCCTTAATGTTCTAAAGAAAATGGAGCGACTGCTTCTAACTGAAAAAGTTTGAATCTTAGAGCTGACAGGGTGGAAAAAGAAAGCATGGGATAGAACACGTAACAGGTCAAGTGACATCCGGTCAAGATTAGGTCTCCCATTTTTATCGTAAATAATGGCACACCTGGCTAGAGGCCATGCGTGGCGTGGGTTCAGGGCAAAGGGGAGGGGGTGATATCCTGGCCACCTCGCTGGATGAAAGCTCAGATAAGTCTCTCGCTATAGAGAAAGTCAACATGGTTGATAGACAGCACAATTGATTTTTTGCTGAGATGGTCAACTCGGCGAATATGGCGTGGCCTAGAAAAAGGAATGTGATAATAGAAAGGCTGATGGTGAGAAAAATAGTCTAGTCACACACCAATATAGCGTTTTTAGATAAGAGAAAAAAAATATCGTTATTTTGAGGTCGATCGTCACAGTTGTTTTTTCAGCGGTTAGCGGCCCCCCGAAAGGGGAAAAGATGCTAATAGTTTTGTGTGGCCTGTCTGTCCGTCAATCCAACTGTCCGTTCCGTTACGATCTCAGAAACTAGAAGAGAAAATGAAAATCGGACATTATGATATTTTAGATCATTCAAAGTTCTGATGCAAGGCTACTTTTATTTCTTTTACGAAAGTGAACCATCTAATTTTTAAAATTATATATACAAGCAGATTTTTCAAAAAATTACACCACTTTTCAATGAAAAACTTCAGGGGAGTTAACTTTTTTTTAAAAGGTCATGAACTTCTTCATTAGTAAATCATGCTTCATGGATCATGGATCATTATAAAATATATTTTCCATTTATTAACTAACTCATTGAATATAGTACAAACTTCGTTTTAGTTATAAGTTTAAAAAATAACGAACTACGAGCAGTTTTGACATATCCTCATTATAGGGGACTACACATGACAGTCTAAATAAGACTAAATAGAGCAAAGATCTACATAGTGTTGTAAACCTGGTGACACAAATGGGGGGAGGGTAGCGCTGTACGTGTGTTTTAGCCTACCCATTTCAGCACAGTACGAGCGGTCAACTGTGACCAGTGACAATACACGCCAGTTTGGCTAGGACGATTACGCACGCAAGTCATGGTGAAAGTGATCAACTGGAGTGGTCAAGAAAGTTCGAGAAGGCCAGTAGAGACAATATAAGAGCGAGTGTGTCAGAATCGACGCACTTCACGTTACCTCGCAATGTGACCAGAACGAGGCGAAGTCAAAAAAAAAAAAAAAAAAGAGGCGAAGTCAGAACCAGCACGGTGTGTGAAGTCCGGAGCAAGGCTATGTTTTTGTACAGACAGTGTTAATGTGATTGCCACTTGTGATGTATTTAAATTAAAATGCCACTGATACTTTTGAGCCCTGAGTTGTCAGATTCTTTGAAGTTCGCTGTATCGTGTTTGCAGAGAGTCTGGATAGTAGAGAGAGATCCGTAACAATAATGTGACGAATCTCACTAGCCAGGCTCTCTGCAAAACTGCAACATACACCACCAACTAACATTTAATAGGCGTATAAAGCTGAACCAATACTGTACAATTGGCAACACGTACACTGTACACATCGCTTCGATAACACAGTACCGCCGTATCAACTCTTGCACTGGCCTCTCTGTTTCGTCCCGGGCTTGCACAGGGTTCAACAGTTCATGACTGACTTCACACACTTGGGCTCATTGTGTCGGACTCAATCGCAGACCAAGATCAAGACGCCGTTTGTCTCAACTGTACTTGAAAGTACTCCGCACTGAACCGTCGTAATGCTCCGTACAGAACAACACCGCTGAACTGTGCTGTAGTTGACCGTGTTCTGAACCTTCTGTCGTGAACCTCTTTTCTGCGACACCTCCGCTCTTCTCGTTTCGTCACATGATTACATCCCTCTTGACGCCTCTGAGCTTTGTTCACGGCGCCGATCCTTCCCGAACCGTCACGTTGAGACTTATCTTGGTTGACCGTCGTAACTCGTCACGCTTGACCGCTCGTCTAGATCTGGTCTGGGGCGATTTGCGTCGGCTGACTACACACATACCACTACTACTACCCCCATCTATGCACCACCAGGTTTATAACGATATAGATATAAAACGAGTTCCTGTCTAGATACAGTAGATTCTATATCTTGTTCTAGATCTAGAGTTAGATATAGGCTTATATATAAATACAGACTTCGATATAACTTGACTTGAACTTAAGAGTGGGAGTGTCATTGGAGGCGCAACCAGGTGAGGTGCATGCAAATTAAAACTATATATGTGTGTGTTGTGATTTTTTGTGACAAACGGGGTTATTTTGGCTTTTTGTGATGTCCATTGTGTTTTTAATTTGACCCACACTTGCACAGAGCTAAAATGCAGGCAGCTAATACAGTATAAATAGTTATAAACAGATTATTATTAAATATAGCTCTTTCTGTCTCGGAAGACAATGGATGCGCCCAAATGAGTCACTGGCTTTGATTACGTCTTGAGATGGGGCAGAATCTGGAATGACTGATCAAGCCGATACTCGAGCGTCAGAGTTTGCCACAATTCGTGCATGTATATTCTTCTGTCTTTTAGCTAGCCGACAGGGCAGAGTTCTTTTACTTTCTCTTAGCTAACGCAGCTTCATTTCTTTTGCATTCGGCGAAGTTCGTACCACCATGTACAGTCTGTCTCCATGCTGTCTGATCTTGGGCTATCTCCTCCCACATACGTTGGTCGAAGCCCGTAGCTTCATGTCTCGCTTGCAAACATTTCTGTAGGTTAGTATTGTGCGGCCCTTGGGTCATAAGATGTTATGGGCAAGTGGTCCGAGTGTCATTAGGCCTATTTTCATCCGAGTCAGGGGCTGCCCTAGGGAGACTGGTGTGGCTGGTGCTGACGCTGTCTGCGGTGAACAGTCCAAGCGTGTGTCGGGGCAGGGATCAGCTGCGTAGCACTTAGAACACTAAGGCCAGTAAAAGCGAACAAAAGCTCCCTTTAACCAGCTTGAATAGGCGGCGAGTTCCTCCTTTCCGCTTCCCTGGCCGACGGGGGGTGAGACTCGGACGTTAAACTTTTTGATTTTGCGTTCACTTCCAATAGACAAAAGCACTTCAGGCTCGCGGACTAGAAACGCTGGATTTCCCCTTCCTTTTCTTATACTATACCAGCCTAACTGTGCGGTACACGCCATTCATCTAACGGCCCCTTTAGGGACTGCACCTCGACGTTGACAAATCGCTGCGGGAGCTTTTATTTTACATCCCCGCACAGTGCAAAGAGGATGCTCTCGCACCCCCTTAGGCACTCCCGAGGGAGCGTTGTTTCGCTACCATTTGACCTAGTCGTCCCCTCTTACGACCGTTTCCACCCGGGCGCCACGATGAGGCAGGGAAGCAAACCCGGGCCTCTCTCCATCAGGTCTCAATAAGGAATCACCTCAGACAGGCCACGCTGAGGAAAGAAAATGTTGGAGAGGGGATGGGGAAAGAGTGGTAGGGGAAAGGTCGACAATGTGACGCCACCAAGAGGAAAGTCGCCGTTTTGGTAGAGATGAAAGTTTCCAGGGGATGGAGAAAGAGTGGTGGGGGAATATGTCGACAATGTGACGCCACCAAGAAGAAAGTCGCCGTGTTTGGTAGAGATAAAAGTTTCCAGGGTCAAGGTCAAGGCGTGAGATTGGGAGACCAGGCGTCCCTTTGTCTTCCCGCACAACTGGTTAGACGAGAAGAAGGGGAGATGATCAGGGCTCGACCAAAGCAAGGGAGATTACGTCTTGACACTGGTCAGCGCTAGTTTCAACCAGGGAAAATGTTGCCTGCGGCTTTGTGGAGTTGGCCCTTTGAATTGCCGCTTTCGGGAGACTGGGAAGGGGGGGGGCGGGTCAGATTGAAAGCGTTTCCGTTCCGTCCGCGTTGTTCCGGTGAATGGGGCATGCCTTGGTCGGACGATCAACCAGCTTGGTCAAGGTCAGAGGTCAGGTGTGTTTGTGTAGGGCTGAGGTTATATTGTTTCGTCATAGTGATCTAATATGGTTAGAACGGATAAATTAAGGAGATGTTAAACCATAAATCTTGCACTGGAGCTGTGTCTATAGAATGTCTAGTTTCCAATTACAAAAGATCGTTCCAAGAAAATCCTATCTAAAGTCCCTTGATGAACTTCGCCCTCTTCTTACCCCTCCACTGATTTACTTACCCTTTCCGCTTCGATCACTACTATACATTCTCGTACCGCTTTTGTCATATTATTGTTAACACCTGCCCCCCCCCCCCATAGAAATAAAAATATGTAACCCTACTCGTGTGGGAGGGGGGTGTATAAATCTGATTCAAAGACATCGATATACTGGCACATTCCATCTCTGACTACAAATATTTGGTTTTAAAAACATGACTGGAAATTTAGGCACTAGCGGTTAAATTGGCATTTTTTAATAAGGAGGAAAAATGGTCACTCTTTGACAGCGATCATAAGTTTTATTATAAATTGAACTTTTTTTTAACGTATACTATATCTTTAGGGTATGATCTATTCAAGAAGATTTATAAAAAAAAAAAAACTATAAAGGTTTTTAACTGTATTTCCATGACACAAATGAAAAGCTGATAAAACGGAGACAAAAGACACTCACTAGAAGGTAAAGAAAAATGGCTCCAGATAAAGTGCTTTTATATAAAATAGACCTTACTGTCGTCCAACGGATTCAGTTGGGATAATTGAGTTAAAATAAAAACAAACATACTACACTGGGCTGAACCTTCAAAGAAAGAGGAGAGAGAGAGAGAGAGAGAGAGAGAGATTTGTTCAGATTAGGCAGGTGAAAATACTGGCACTCACGAGCATTGCCCTGGTTAAAGACTAAAGTGTCATTACAAAATACAGACATCATTTTCGGCCGGTCGGTGAATACACTTTGAATAAATAAGTAAAACAACAAAAGTAAAAAAAATACTTTTAAAAACAACAACAACGCTTATATTAACTCTTTCTCTCCGAACTGACGATACCAGCGTTGATTTCCCCAGAATGTGGTAAATAATTAAGGAGACAAAGAGTTAAGTGTATCAATTAGTTTGGATCAGTCAAGTAATTAAATTTGTGATAGATATAGACTTATAATAATAAATATGCGATTAGAATTTTTTTTTACTAATTGTTTTTGTTTAGCGCAATTTCATGCTTTTAGCGTGCCATCTACGTTATGATCCTGTTTCGCACAGTAGACGACTCTAACTACGACTCCTACTACGACTAACTTTCTCATTAACTCTCTGGCTTATATAAGAGTCCCTAATCACTTCTCCGAAGATGCCCTAACACTGCTGCTATCTTTTAGAACAACACGTGAGGAAACTCACATCCTGTCTTTGCTTATACATGTATCCCCTGGAATAACACGTGAGAACATGGAACATCCTGTCTTTGTTTGTAAGAGTAGATACGAGAGAAACACTCGATGCTGAGTCATTTTGACGGGGTCACCCTGCCACTGTTCATTTGTAACAATATATATAGTTCGTCCATCGTGGTTCGATGATGACCACTTTGTCATCCAGTGGGCTGAGGGCTTTGCACTGGGGTTTTGTGCCTCCTCATGTGGCTGGTGAGACCTATGCGAGCCTGGAATGTTCGGCCGCACTCTGGGCAGGTAATTCCAGCATATATATATATATATATATGTGTGTGTGTGTGTGTGTAGTTAGTTTATTCAATAATAATAATAAAAGCTTGGGTAATGAGTTAACAATAGGATATGCAAAATAAGATGCGTATAGTTTGATGTAGTAATTTCATCGTAATCTACTTATAGAGGAGTGGATAAGTGTCTCTAATTTTACTCAAAACTGACTGTACTACTGGTTGGGTGGTCTCTGGACTCGTCTGTCTACTAGATGCAGGATGGTGAGAGAGATGTGTTAGAAAATTATCAACAGCAGTTTACTTGCACATATCTTCTTGAACCACTCTATCATTAACTCCACACCACACCATTAGCTACAATATAGAAAACTTTATAAAATCTTTATAAAATGATGTATTCGTACAAAAAAAGTGTATTTCATTAAATAAAGGGTTCCTTTTCAGAAAATTACAATATTCACCAGTTTTGAGCAAGATTCAATAGAAGCTGTGATCTGATGTTCCACGCCGCTTTTCGTTTTTATTTTTTTTGTTATATTTAAACTAGACAAACGGACGGACGAACAGACAGAAAACGCCGATAAATCAACAGTATAGTCTTAGAAGGCTGCTAGAACTAGCACCTTTAAAATTTAACACACCATTGTTTTGGGAAATTTTTGCAGTTAGTGTTTTATTATTGTTTTGCTGCCGTACCTGTACACAAGAATGCCAAACACTCTAGGTATTCTCTCTTCTAATCGACCTCATTCACCAAACGTAAACAAACAACATTTTCTCTATATGTTCTATACAAATTACGCAATACGTAAAGGTGTCACGTGATCCGTATTTTTCACTATTTTATCAATATTATGACGTGGCTAATGTGTTTATTTTGGTGAATGAGGTCTATTGGAACCTTCTCTTCAAAGGTCCCATCCTCCCACTCCTTTCCTATCCGTTTTGATTTACTTACATTTTTTTTCTGTCTTACTTTCCTAGGCCTTGACTAATACATTGTTTGGTTACCCGGTCGGGTCGTTTTCCGTTAAAAAAATGAAATACCATATCAGTGGACAGTTGGTATTGAAGCAGGTAGATCTGTATATCACCCCATCTGGCCATCGTGCCTAGTTCGTGGTGCCGCATTCCATTCCCCTCCCTATCAAGCTGCCCCAACCTTGCCCTAAGCCGCCCTGATCCCCGTTCATCCCTTGTCCTATCGACCAGGCTTGCCCCTCTCTCTCCCCCTCCCAGATATGTCTCAAGGGAGAAGTCAGTGAATGGCCATTGGGCGATCCCCTCTGATTAGGGCTAGCACACTTGGCACACACGCGAGTTTCCTGTGTACGTTTTGTTGTCGTTTCGAGTTCTCCTAGTCATAGAAGAGCTCTGAGTTTCTTGTGTAGAGATAGTGTCATTCTAGAGAGATCTAGTTATTGTTCTAGTTTAACATACCAATTTCATCCAAGGGATTTATACTTACATCAACACAATCATCATTCTTTGTATACATATTGACATATGGATTACTGTGTACATGAGTAAGTAGATTAGAAAATTAGATCTATAATTAATCATAATTATTGATTAGATTATGATTATGCCAATTATGGCATTATGCTTTAAATAGTTTAAATAGCTAGTATTTATTTAATTCTTTGTAGGTTTTAAAAAGGATGATCAATTTTATTTTATGTATTTTATCTATGCTGTTATTAAGGTGTATCATGTATGTTTTAAGTCGTTAAATTATTTACTTTAATTATTTATGAACATAATTTAGATCTAGACTAAATTGTATTGATTAGATATCTACTATTTACTAGTACATCGATGTCATGTCATGCTGTACATGCCATTGTCATGTACTCCTAAATATCAAGACTACATAGATCTACCTATATTAATTATTATTTAATATGTAAATTGTTACATTTTCACGATTACTTGATCTTGCGTATATATTTCTCAATAAATCTAGTTTTCTAGTACGATACGGTATTAATATAATTTAAATTAATTTAAAACAATGTATTGAATATTTCTTGTGTACGCTTGAGTCTTTTTATTTTTTTCTTTGAATATAATGCTTCATTCGTAAAATAGATTTCATAGGTAATACTAAGTAAGTGAAGATGTGGATGTGTTACAATGTGTAATTAAGCCATTATTAGCCATGGGATATCGATCAATCGCAATATCCCGGGTAGATGAGAAACTTTTGTCTTTTGTTTTAGTTAAAGTAATTTACAGTATCTTAGCATCAGGGCCGGTCTTAGGCCACTGAAAAAAAACCTATGCGGCAGCAGTGGGCCCCGCGCGATGAGAATTCTAGGTGTACATTATTAAATTAAACCATTTTAGCTTATTATTAAAGGGTTCCTGGAATTCTCCTGAAATTATAAAATTATATATAGGCTACATATATATATATATACATATATAGATGATGTTTGACTAATTTAAATTTGAAAAATAATAAAATCCACCCTGTCACACGCATGCTGACAATCCTGACAAGAAACACTGAGATTATGACTTCGTTTTGAGAAAAATTTAGGTGATCACCTTGTAGCATCAAATTAACCACATTAACTAGTCTAGCTTTTTTTTTTTTTAGAATTTTAGAATTGCAATTAATTACATAAGAACCCTCCAGTGTCTTAACTTTTTTTTACAATTACACCTTTAAACTGTGTTGTTGCTTAGAGGAATTTTTTTCATTATATCAGATATAGGATTGTGTAAAAAAAAAAGTAAAAAAAAAACCCTCATTAACGACTTGCAAACTCTATTTTTTTGCCTATAGTTTGCAGTCTAGAATTTAATAAAGTTAAGTTTTGTAAAATGTTCACAAACCTCTTTCCTTTTGTGATGTTTAATCGCCATTTTTTTCTACTCTGGGTCTATCCTGAAGTTAAAGTGTTAAAAAGTATTTCAAGTCTCAATCTATTTCAGCGGTTCTCAACCTTTTATGCTCGGCGACCCGTTTTACAATCTCCCTCTCTGCGCGACACCCCCCCCCCCCACACAACAATAAAAGAATAGACAATAACAATCCATATTTTCGATGGTCTTAGACAACACCTGGCAAATCTTCAATCGACCCCAGAGGGAGTTGCAACCCATAGGTTGAGAACCCCTGATCTATACCATCATGTTGTCTCAAATGATGTTCCGGATTTAATGGTTTCATAGCGACACAACGCACAAATGCATTTGTTTGTTTCACAAGGACAAAATGAAGCCAAATTTCAAATAAATAACACTGCACTTTCTATTGTCCTTTTTAGACTCGGTCATGTACAATAATACTTTCATATAGACAAAATTAAGTTAATTAAAATAGGATGTTAACTTCTATCAGGGTTAAAATTCAAAGGATTAACTAAGGTACAAATCTTTATTAAAAAATGAAATTTTAAGTCTCTACATGCTTAAATGAGATTCACTATTATAGACTCCCATTAACAGGTCATAGACCCCCAATTTATTTTTTCATTTCCGTGGACCCCTTGGAAGTCCTCATAGACCCCTGGAGGGTCTATATAGACCACTTTGGGAATCACTGTTCTAGATTATTCTAGGAAAGATATAAGAAAAGAAGAGTAGTAGTAGCGTGGGACTAAAAAGATAGAGATTTTATAAAGTTAGATGTAGAAGTGACTAGTTTAGAAGTAGTTACTCATTTTATTGATCAGTACCAGGTGACCGAGCCTCGCTCGTTTGAAAAAATTGTTGAGGAAATATATTTAATTATTTGGATCGGGTAAAGGAAAGTTGCTTCGTGTTCTTTTAGTTCGAAATGTTAATGAACATTGCAATTAGAAAAGAAAGTCTCTACATTTTGCAATTAGTATATTCAATATCAGGTGGCCGAGCCTTGCTCGGTTAAATAATTTCATAAGAAAGGTTATATACCCGAAGTCATTTTGGGATTTTTTTTTATAATAACGAAAATGAATGATCGGATAAAGACTACTAATTCGAAAAATTTCTTTAGTGTTCTGTTTGTTCTATATGTAAATTGGTACGTTCAGACATTTAATTTTGGAATTAGTATATTCAATTATAGCTTTAGTACGAAACATCGAGTGACGCAAATTTCTACGTTATTGGGTAAAACTGCAAAGACTTTCTTCCAAGCCAATAATAGTAGGCCTACGATAGTTTTACGCTGTCTAGACTGTAGGAGGACTTAAGAGACTTGATATTTAATCGCCATGTACAATTACATATAGAACAAACAGAACACTAAAGAATTTCTTCAGATTATTTTACGGGATATGTGCCCTGCTCAGCCAGACTGTCAGACTATAAGAAGTTCATACCGGCTTTTGCCATCCATCTATCCCAGTGGTGCTACTGGTGCTACAGGCCATGGAAGAATATGGCCTGCTTTTACACATCTCTCCATTCAGATATCTCCTAGGCCTTTCGTCACCACGCCCTAACCTCAAGTTTTTTACTGAGGTTTATAGTTAAATCAAAAGTGGCTGCAGCGTACGCAAACTCGTTGACCGCTAGCTAGATATCTTGTTCAGTGTGAGAAAGTAAGGCGTAGAGCAACTGTGTAATCACCATTTCCTTTGTTTTGGTACGGGACATTAGACACTGAAGCATGAACACATGGTCATAATTTTACCAGCAGAATAATAATATCAAAGCTGCAGCGAATTCTGAATAACGCCGCACGAATAGCCCATCGGAAAACAAGAATAGATTCTGCTTTTCTAAAAGCGAAAAATCTAATTTTTTAAATCACTTATGCAAGCAGTTTTTTCATAAAATACACCACTTTTACAACTATTCACTATAAATAGTAACAAACTGTGGCGAGGTTTTTGAAGTTATTAAAGTACTTATTTGGCCGTTTACTCTAGGGGAAGTAATTTAGATTTTTCCCCGCTCACATAAGTAAATTTGGATACAGGCACACTACGGGCTAACAATAAGAACACAAGAACAGACTATATACTAAACATATGAAAAATTTAATAGAGAAAAAAGATGGGTATTGGGTTAACAATTGATTTTCAATTAATAAATTTCATCATTAGATTTGCTTTATGAGGAGTGGATAAGCGTTTCTATTTTTGGTCTCTTAACTTTCACTTCTGGTTGATTGTCCGCTAGATTAATTCTTTTGTTGTAGTGGAGAACTTGGGGCTTGGCTTGAGGATGAGTGCGTCTGCAGCGTAGGTGAGAAGGGTATTCTCCGGACCGTAAGTAGTGGGCAAGAGATGTTGGGCAGTGAGCAGATGGGGCCTTTGACTGGGCAGTAGGCGCTGAACACTGGGCAAGTCTCTGGGCACTGGACCGTAGGCTATAGCTAGTGGGCACTGGGTTGCAGTGGGCACTACTGAGAAACCTTCTCGCTGATAGAAGAGGGGGGGGTTCCCGGCGTGGGCTCAGGTTTGGTGACGCTGCAGATCCAGTCTGAGATGATGGTCTGACAGCGTGTAGACAGTGCAGATCTAGTGGTGACTGCTAGTCTATTCTGCGTTAGGGCACCACCAATAACAACCAGGCACGGTTGTTTAGAATATAGGCGGCTAAATGTTTGGAAGCTAAGTTCCAGCCTTGCCTATTGAACACAGAAATCTGTGGGGCGAATGTGAGCGTTTTGTAAAATCTAAGACCCCTTATATATACACACTGGATCTAGCTAAATGGCGGGAAAAGGACGCTGTATATTTCCTTTACCTGTATCAAAATATCTGGAGTGTCATGTCATGTTTGATTTTAGAAACGTCGTTAAATTTTGGTCCATTGTGAGAGAATGCACTTAAAAGTCTGTTAGTGTCGGGAAGGGGAGGGAAGATGTGTGATGCTATTCAACGGAGAGAGAACCTAGTAATTAAGTCGCTGGCGGAGACTCGCTATGTCCCGTGAGAATAATGGGTCAAGTGGACATAACTCGATAGAGTTTCAGTTAGAGATGGACATCTATTGGTGCCTGAATTTTAAGTGTTCCGTGAGAATAATGGACCAGGTGGACATAACTCTTGATAGGGTTTCTGATAGGGGCGGACATATATTAGAGCATTAAATTTACGAACAAAAGTTTCCCACAATTTGGTCATTTGTATCCTATGGGGCGGGGGGGGGGGAGGACGAGTTAGTAAGCGGCGGAGTAATGCTTGAAGGGGAGGTGGGGTGAAAAGTTATTAAACTGCGCGAGTTTAGTCGTGGTCACATAGCGGTCAGCCCGCTACGTTCCGTGAGAAGACTGGACCAAAGGAGACATATCTTAAAAGGGATGTCGGTCAGGGGTGGACACTAACTAGTTGATTAATTTCAAAACTAGATGTTTTCTCCCGGTCTGTTGGGAAAAAAAATCTCAAATGAATTTGTATATATATGCAAATTTTCGTATCGTCACACAAACACAGGAAGCTCTTTAGTAAGGGAGATAATTATTTACCATATTTTCAACACATTTATGCGAATGGTTTTAGACTTTTTGTAGAAAATAATTTTTTATTACATTTGTGTCGCTACGCTACTTAATTTTTATCATACAATATATAACACCTATCGAAAAATAATGTTTCCTTTTTTTAAAGAGAAACAAATCTATTTAATATGCAAAATAAGGGGAACATAATTCAAAACAACAATTAATAAGTAGGTATTCATATTATCACTTGAACTACTGGTTAATACGTTAGAGTTTGATAACCGAAAAAAGTACTTTTTTTTTTTTAGAGATAGGCCCTTACAGACAATTACATCAATAAGATATCCATTATAAGATATCAATTATGGCCAGGTTCACATTAGACATTCACTTTCACATATCCTTTGGTCTACTGTACCACACAAGATCTATCAACCTTCTTTTTCCATTTTTCTCTGTCATTTTTCTTTGAAAGAATTAGATTATGATGTTCTTTCTGAAAATATTGATACCAGTCTTTTTACCTGCATGGGTGGACCACTTTGGGGACCGATAATGAGTTTGTGTTTTCTCACAAACTGTCTTTGTGACGTTGTTTTGTTTGTAATGTTATCACAATGCCTTGAGCCTACATCAAGTTTGGTTTGTTAAAAGTGCTCTATAAATAAAACTTTATTATTATTAAATGTCGAGAAACTGAATATCAGTTCTTGATGGCAAGATGTCTAGGATGATTCTAGCTCTTGGTGCGTGTATTATTTTCTCTGCACGATTATTACATTTGTATTAATTTAACTAATAACAATGTCACAACACCAATGACCACAAATTGAATTCATAAAGTCAAACTCTCTAATTAAAACTATAAATTTAATATGGTAAATAGGGCACCGATGGCCACTTTAAAATAATGCAACAAATGTAATGATTGATTAATTAACTACTCGACAGCATTTATGATGAATGATAAAATAATACAATAGAAATACATGTAGAATGAATAGCATAAAACAGCAAGAGAAATAGTTTTTCACCCATGCTCAGCCACACCAACCAGTTCCCTCCTCAATGCACGCTCCTGGATCCAGCATCGCAAGGCTACATGAGTTCAACATATGTTGTCTGTCTGTCATTGTGTAGACCATCGTCTGTCGCTCATTTTGTACCTTCTATCTAGTGTTGTCACTGATCCCCATCATAAACTACACATGTTATCTCTAATGACCGTCACTGACTCAAAGACTGTCGCCAACTCAGACTAGGACCAGGACTCAGACTAGGATTCAGGCTAAGACTGTACTAAGACTCCGACCGGCACTAAGACACAGACTAGGACTCATCTAGGACTGTACTAATACTGACTGTCACTCTAAATAAAGAAATAATGAAAATATCGCTAACAACTAGCTAAGCGCCATTCTATTTATTCTTAATCAACTAACAATCGTTACCTCCGTATTTCCCGTTGGCTGTGGTCGAATGCCCCACAACTCTACCCTATATAGGCGGAGACCTAACCCCACGCTAAAACTAACGCTACTAAATCGTCAGGTGTCTGTCCAACCTACGGGTATCAAGTCCCCCCTAGAAGCTATACATCTAAATGTCACGCTATTTCTATCCTTTGTCTCTACTTTGTCAAGTCTGTCTTTTGAGCAGTGAAAACACATACACAATAATTAACTTGTTCTCTCTCACACACACATCTGTGACATTAAGAGCTTTCTTGTATAGTCTGCAATCTTAAACTGGTGGACGTGTTTAACCTGCTATCTAGAACAAAAACCGACCTTAACTCCGCATAACGTAAATACATTTACACATATGACTGCACTCCTCATTCTTGTTCAAAGAAGCTTTCACATTTATCGTATTGAAATAAAATCAGCAAGGATTTCTTCTCCAAGACAAAGAAAAAAATATTTCTCCCATTCTAGGCCATAACTAAATATAATAATAAGTATAATTATGTGCTAGAGATGACAAATTGTCACGACTTACGTGCAATAGAATATTTCACACTTTTTTATAGTACAAAAATTTGCAAGACTATAATAAAGCCTACATGGTCGGCCATCAACACCTCATTAGCATATTCTAGTTTATTGCAATAATAGTTTTTCCTAACAGCTGTACTTCAGTGGAAGCAAAACTTCTTAAATTGCTACTTCTAAGAAATTAATTTTTATAAAATTTAATGCAATGTAATTACTACTATAATCTAGAGGTGTGCACGTCGGCCATCTATTCCTACTAAATCTTGACTAGTCAACTCGAACATTAACTTATCCTTATTATTGTACTACAGTGGAATTACTACTTGCTCAGTGGCTAATAAGAAGTTAATTGATTTAATGATGCAAAAAAAATGGTAATGTCTAGAATTTTGCTACTGAGAATACAGGGGGGTGCAAGTGCACCCCCTTGCACCCTTCTGCGGGCGCCCATGCGCACACTAGACTTGCAGCATTTATCTCCACTAGATCTGCACTGTCTACACACTGTCAGATCATCAGCTTCGACTGAGCCGAACACGCCAGAATTCCCCCCCCCCCCCATTCTTTGTTAGCGAGAAGGAATCTCTGTACTTCCCACTGCAAGTGCAAACCCAGTGCCCACTATCCATTGCTTACAGTCCAGTGCCCAGAGACTTGCCCAGTGTTTAGCGCCTACAGCCCAGTCCCAGACTCTAGCTGTCCACTGCCCTAAATCAACTGCCCACTACCTACGGTCCTGAGAATACCCTTCCCACCTATCTTCGAGTCAAACCTCATCCTTCTACAAAAAGAGTAGAATAATTTTGTTTTATTGTTGTTAAATTAAATCATTCCTATATTCAACATGTATTCTGTTCATTTATTCCCCTAGAGTAAACGAACCATGATCATTTTAAAACATTAAAAACCTCGCCACAGCGCGGCGTAAAGAAAGAGGAGAGGAGGGGGAAATTAACTGTCTTGGAAATGTCCCATGTTAACTTAGTACTGGTCAGTCCTACTGTTAAAATGGATTAAATCTCCGGTCAAGATTTGAGTTTTTTCTTTAGTTCGGTTCTAGAATACCCTAGTCACAATGACATGGCCTCTAAAAATAAAACTGTTCTCGTCAAGATAAACTTTTTGTCTGCAGGGGCGTTGCTAGGAATTTTCTATCGTGTGGGGGCCCGGGGGATTTAATCTATTTGGGGGCCCCTACATTTTTCGTAATATTTAATTTTAATGTAAAAAAAACTCACATTTGGGGGCCCGTGGGATTTTAAAATCTCCCCCACCCTAGCTACGCCACTGTTTGTCTGCATTATTGGGCACTGTGATGCGAGTATTATTGTTGGTAATTTACTATTGTAGTATATATTTTTTAAAATAAGTGAAGACAGGTTTAACCTTGTAGCAGTTTCAATGTTTATTTCATGCAAGTACATTTCTATAACACACAGTTCATTCTCTAGTCTTTAACTCTTCTACAATTTTAATTGATTTCTCTCTACAAAGTCTGCAACTATTCACCTGTTCAAGTAACACAAGGGGCGACTTCAAAAGAGATCTATTCTCCAACACCACAGGGACGTTCTTGTCGTTCGAGTCTCAGTCACCCACCCGTATCATATTACAACAAGAAATTGGTTACGTTGAAGTACACATTCAGAATGGTCCCCGGAATGGGCCGCACAGGGATGCAAAAAGGCAGCTTTCCACATTTTTTCAGCCTGAACATAAGAAGCTATGAATTACACGCTACAACCGGACACAACCCTTTCTCTGTCGATCGCCCGATACAAAAAGAAGATACGTGTTATGGCTGTATTGTTTGTTTAAATAACAAGGGTTTCCTGAGGATACGGAGATTTATTATTGTTATCATTATTACATTCATACGCATGTAATGATGTGATTGTTATGAAGTATCAGGCTAATTTTTAGTGGCTCCTTGACTATAAAAGTAAAGTTCCCCTTTCAGATCTTGTGGTCTATAAGGAAGTTGATCTAAAGGTCATATGTGTTGTCTACGGTTAACGAGGATGCCATGTGACCAGCACAACGACCAACCGCCTTTACTTTCCCAAACTAATGTCAGGGAGCCATTAGAGCTAAGTGGACTCAGAGGCGCCCAAAGATCCCGAAATTTAAAATCACATGATTCGAACCCGGGACCCGGGTTCGGAAGCCAAGCGCTTTCCGCTCAGCTACAACTCCTAGTCTCCATGGCCTTGGCATTCAATCAACTGCTAAAGTTTATTTAATACACTTAACAAAAACTCCAACCAACCAGAGAACATTAATATCAACTATCCCAGACACCCCTCATTGTTCACAAAATGAGGACAGTTTACCTAACTCAAATTAGGTCACATGTTATCACACTTAGATGCCAGAGACGCTGATTAAAGCTTAGTTCAAGGCTACTGCCGGGAATATAAGTAGCAGAGGGTTACATTAAAAACAACAGACGAAGAAAATTGAATGTACAAGGGTCTAGATTATTGGGTTGCCATGGTTCTAAATTATTCTAAAGAAAGATATGAGGAGTAATAGCTTGGCACTAAAAAGATAGAAAGTTAGATTTAGAAGTCACTAGTTAAAAGAGGTTACTCATTTTTTGATCAGTACCAAGTGGTTTAAATATTGTTCTGAGGAAATATGTTTACTCATTTTCAGTGGCGTAGCGTAGGGAGGGGGAGGGGGGAGCTTTTCGAAATCCCCCCGAGGCCCCCACTTAGGGCGGGCCCCAAACGGGTGTCCGAAATTTGTTTGTAAATACATAAATTAATATATTTGATTGTGTGTCAAGTACCAGTACGTTTTAAAATATTTTTCCGAAAGAGAAAAGTTTAAGTTAGTTTTACATTTTAAAATGCAAATCTTTAATAGATTTGTTGCCGATTTATTTTACTTTCATAAGAGATCAAAGGTACTTGCAACAAAAACTAAGAATATATTACTCTCTTTGTTGCCACGAACAGGGGCGTCCATAGCAGTGCACGGGACCCTGTGCGTGTGTCATGTGCGGGGCCCCGTCAAGATAAACTATATATATACCGTACCACATCACGCTAACCGGCTTATCCGTCTCTAACGCTGTAACAATAACAAGACAGTATGTCCGCCTTAACGCTGTGGGCCTTCCTTATTTTTGTTACCAAACAGAGAACATTGCGAACCCATTGTTGCCTTACTATTGGCCACACTAAGTCCTAAATATACTGTATTGTAATTGTTCTGCATAAAGAAAAACCTTTCAACTTAAAAAATAGCCTATTGGGTCAAAAACACAATAAGCAAACAATCCAAATATTTTATTTCGTATATTAACATCGACATCCAATCGGATTTTATTAAAAATGTCTGGTGATCAAGTTTGTGACAATAAAATCTCCGATCGCGGGGCCCCCCTCAAGCGCTGGGCCTGGGGCGGCTGCCCCACTTGCCACCCTCTAGGGCCGCTACTAGCCAGGACTTAGACTGTATGATATACAGCGAATGTCAGTATAACATATCCATTAGTTATTCCTAATATTGCTAGAATTGTCCATTATTCTGGTTGACCAGGGTGGGGCTACAAATCAGCGTGACGCATTGGTTAAACCTATGATAACGCAGGAGGATACTTGTTAGGGAACTCTTGTATGCTGATGACGCAGCTATTGTAGCTGACTCTGATAAGAGTTGACAAACTATCTGCTGCTTGCCAGAAGTTCGGCTTAAATATTAGTCAAAGCAAGACCAAGATACTAGTCCAAAACACTAATGCTGCACCTCAAGTAAACATTAATGGTCAACCACTTTTGCTATCTTGGCTCCATCATATCCAACGATGCTCTACTGGATAAGGACATCAACAATAGGATAGCCAAAGCAATGGGCACCATGTCAAGGTTGCAGAAAAGAGTGTGGGACAACATATTGCTGACTAACAATACTAAAGCCTTAGTCTACCGGACCTGCGTGATGAGCCCTTTGCTATACGGAAGCGAAACATGGTCAACATACTCGTGGCAGGAAAAAAAGCTGAATGTCTTCCACCTCCGATGCCTAAGGCGGATCTTAAAAATAAGGTGGCAAGATAAGATAACAAATGAGGAAGTGCTACAAAGAGCAGGGTGCCAGGACATCCGCTCTATTATCAGCAGCAGACGCCTTGGCTGGCTCGGCCACGTTTGCAGAATGCCAGTAGGTAGACTACCACAAGATATACTATATGGCGATCTTATAGAAGGCAGGAGAGCCGCTGGCCGCCCACTTTTACGGTATACAGATGTGTGCAAACGTGACATGAAGCTATTTAAAATCGACACTAGCAGCTGGGAAAAAAGTAGCACTGGATAGATCCACATGGAAAGAGAGCATAAGAGAAGGGTCTCGGATTGCAGATGCCATACACAACAGAAGCAGAAAGAAGGCTGAAAATGCAGCTCCGCCGGGTGTTTTTATATGTCCAACCTGCAACCGCAGCTGTGTGTCAAGACGTTGCAAAGGGAAAAGATCGTCTCACGAGACGTAAAATGCCACAGATGATAACGCAGCCACACTGAGTGGCCGTCTGTCTGGCCTGCGGATACGTCTGTTAGGCATAAATCCAAAAGCAATATTTCTTAACTGTGATAATCACTTTCTCAACCTGGCAGCCTTTCATTCTGCTGAGACAGATAAAAAAATTGTCACCTTTTTTGGAACTGTACATGAATTGTTCAACTTTTTTTCCCCAAATTAATCCCAAGATATCCATCCTTTTGAAGTTATTATCACATCCTTCCTTTTAAAGTTCTTAAGACTGTTATCTAATAGAAACTTTAATGATTCGACCACTTCTGGTTGCCTTGATTGGCACAAAAGATTCTCTAGACGTTGGTCTATAGACGTTTCGTTTGTTCTAACAGTTTACTGTTCGTTGCCTTCATCGGTATCATGGTACCCAGGGATATCTTCATCGAAACTCTTGTTCAAAAAGCGTTGATTTCTTCTGTTTGTTTTCCTATCGTTTGTTTCTGATGTAAGATCTGGGTGAGCAATGTTTTCTTATGACAACTGCTTTCTGCTATGTTTGTCCTAGACGAACTCTCGCTTTCTCTTTAGGTAGTCTTGCTTTTGCATCGTATTTCACTTTGCTTTTCATCTGTCGTTCGTTGAGTAATGTCTTTGCATTTTCGGTTACCGATGGTTTCAATAGTTTGGGATCAGTTGGAATAATGTCCCCGAGTCTTTCTACTCAAAAGCAGTTGTGATTCTAATCGGAGTATTTCTATACTCGAGCATAGCAAAATATAGATCGTTCCTATTACAGTGAGATTTGAATCCTTTTGCTTTCGCACAAAACATAAACAATAAATATATTGAAACCCATTCAAGCTTTCTGCAAAATGATGAGAAAAGGATGAAGCTGATCAGCCAATCCAACTAAGAAACAAAAGAAGGTAGTGAATACTATGGATTCCATGTAACCAAACCAACCAGACGAAAAAAGAAGACTTTATAGGAAGTTTAGTTCTAATGTAGGACTTTCAATAGAACTGCAATTCAAAGGTTTTGCGACAGAAGTGCTTTACAGATTTCATATGGGGATGAAGGAAAGATTACAAAGGCTGGAAAAAATGGATACCTTTGGGTTTCTTCTTGAACCAAGGCAACTGTTGGATGATGACACGCTTATGACAAACTGTGTTACTTTTTCCTGTTTGTATGATAAAATAAATGGCAAATCGCTTGTTCAAAGATGTCATTGATGCATGAGCAGTTTTCATCAACAAACCAGTAATACGATCCACAATAGACATAGTGCGGAAACGGGCTTTATATGGTAATAACGTGTGCTCAAACCTTGCAACCTCCTCCGAATACCGCTAACTCAGGCCACTTCCATTGCGTCATTCTCAAAGCTCAAGTTCATCAAAAACTAACACAAGAGCACAATGACGCAAGAAAGGCTTATCATGGCTTTAATATCAGTGAAGTCATAAATACTATAAAGAATAGATGTAGAAGATGTTATAGATGTCTTTGCTGCATAGAATGCACGAAGTGAAGCGATATGAATTGAGATTTGTTACTAATGCATTATTTAGCTAATAAACAACGGCATTAATCATTAAAAGAGTCTTAATAATGTGAAAATGAAGGGGCCCCCAAAGATGTCGATCCCCCCGGGCCCCCGAACCCCTAGCTACGCCCCTGCTCATTTTGGATCGGGTGAAGACTCCCAGTTCGAAAATTTGCTTCTTGTTCTTTTGTTTGAAATGTCAATGTACATGACTATTACAAAAGAAAGTCTCTTAATTTTGCAGTTAGTATATTCATCAAGTCTTTAGTACGAAACATCAAGTGACTCAAAATCTCTACGTTTTCGTGGGGCATCTCTGTTCCACCGACATACATTTAGCTGACTAAAAAAGATGACCTTTGGCATATGTTCAATATTAGATCAGCGGTTCTCAACTTTTTTGTAGCCGCGACTCCCTAATACGATTCTCCACTAGACAGCGACCCCCAACAGTAATTTATTTTCATTCATAGGTAAATGTAAATACTCCAATGTTCTAAAACCTTATTCTTATGTCTATATCTGATTTATGAAAAATGTATTTTTATTGGTAGATTTTGAAGACAGTGTGACAAGTCGAAAACTCGCTGACAGATTCGCTCAATTTTATCACAGCATTAATTATTATTTATTATTCTTTATTTATTTTATTTTAATTATTTCTCCCTTCTATGCCCCATTTTACCTCAAACCCCACCCATTTCCTCTTTAAGCTAGACTTAAAGTCTACCTCGTGGTCCATGACTGTCACCCTTCTTCGCTTATCTCCCCTTGACCGGGGCAAAGATACAGCACGATCGCTTACTTTGATCTTATGCGCCAGATCTCTGACTGATAGTCGACACCGTCTGGGTACGATTGTTCCCTCTTCTATCCATGTCCGCGCCTCTCCTTTATCAAAGAGATTATTCGAGGCCACTCGTCTATTGTCCCTCCAAGGTGTGCCCCTTATCTTGTGTCCACACATCTCAGGCCTCTTTCCAATGTGTGAAATATTCGTCTCGAGTCCATCACGTGAGAGATAATCCCTATCTTATCACATTTCCTGTTTCCGGTCTTACTTCCGACATTTATAAGGTAAACTATCCTCGCTCGCACATTTCTCTCTCGTTGGTTCACGAGGCTGGACTGTTTCATTTATTCTTTCTCTTAGAGGAATACCTGGTGGTGTACAGTTCCATACAACTAGCTTGTGTGTATATTTCATTCTGGATACTATCATGTGTTTTATTTAGTTCATTTATATTTAATTTGTGCATTGTGTATTTCTCACTGTCGTAAGTACAAAACTTAACCATTGCATATGTATATATATATATATATATATATATATATACTACATTCACCTGTGTCGGCCACGTTGCTCAATTCATCATTGACGCAACCTTGTACACAATATGTACCTCGTATTTTATTTAATTTATCTCGGCTGATCGCTGTGATAATTTTGACCAGCGTACCAACTCTACGCTTAGTAGTACATGGATTATCTCCCCCTTCTATTCATTTTGCTTTCGCAAGAGTTGTTCCCTCCCCTTGAACGGACACACTCGCTCCACTCCAGTCCATTGTTCATGTAAACAATAGCGTCATGTTCACTGACCATCGTCCCCTCTCTCCCCACCCCATGCTCTTTCTACTTGTATTTAATTGAGATTATTATTTCCCCTTTTATGTATATTTCATATTATTATTTCCCCCTTTTCATGTACATTTTATATTACTACTATCAGCCCTCTATTTTTCCAAATTCCATTTGCCATCATTTTCCCCACATTGTGCACTAAAGCAATTTCACCAATCTGACGAATGCACCTCAGTCGAGCGCATCGATAAGATGCATGAGAGAGATGTCCTCACTTGTCTTTATTTATCCGTAGCCTCCCTCAGATGTCTGCCTACTTGCTACATACTTGCCACCTATTTATAGGATCTACCACTGCCTATTTTCATTGAGTTCCACCCATCTACTTGGCGCTAGCCAATACTACACTCGCCTATTTGGTACTAATCAGCATCGCCCGCTCACTTGAATCTACTATGAGTATCACGTACTGATAAGTGCTTTTCAGCGCTGAAATTCTCTACTCATCGTCCACTTGGCGCTATCGGCTCAAGCTTGCCTATTTGATAGCCCGCCTGTCAGCCCATTAGGTACGACGTCCCTTAAAGACTCCGCTCTGTGCGAGGCGTCATAGTATTGCCAATTCACTGGACTTATCCTGCGACTACGCAGATCAGCTCTGCCCGCAGTACACTTGTGCCCACGGTAGCCGGCCACCCTCCCTACTGTGCCCACTACAGATATCAGGACTGAAACTCCACTAGGACTATATCATCGGCGCCCCTCTACCCGCTAGAAACGCCATACAGACAACTGCGATCCAGTCAAGATAAATAGCTAAGTACCAAGGACAAAGTGACATATTCTCTCATTAGGTGCAAGAGTGATGACCAAATATAGTATTGATTAGAGTTAGATACAAACCCTCCCCCTTTATTAATTTTCTATGTAAATATTTATGTAAATAAATATTCTTTATATTATCATTATTTGTATCTCTCTTCCATTGCTTGTCTCGTTGCGTGTCTGCTCCCGATTTATCTGCTGATGGGTCAGTGTGTGATATCTTCAAAAATAATCATCCCATAGACACCAAACAAGCTAAATACACATCACACGCGGCGACCCGTCACGGACAGCTTAATATGTAATTATTGTAGAATAAATGTTTTAAATTAAATTGCTAACAAAAAACATTGCTACAAATTTGTAAATAAGCCAACGTTAGTGGAAAGGTTGGATTCTAGTGGGAGTCTTTGTTAGAGAACAATGAATGTCAACTTCAGCATCAAGTCCACTTCTTTATTTAGAATTGATAATAGGCTGGAAAACCCTGCTTCACAAAGATATAAGCCTGCTGTTGGAAATGGATGAAGAAGTCGCAACAAAATCTTAAAATGGGATATTCCTGCAAAAACGTGGTCCAGAATGGACCTCATTCACCAATCGTAAACAACCATTTAGCTACGTGATTTTCTATATCTTCTATACAAATTATGTAATCCATTAAGGCTGTCACGTGAAACGTATTTTTCATTGTTTTATCAATATTTTGACGCGGCTAAATGTGTTTATTTACGATTTGTGAATGAGGTCCATTGTGTAAATGACATTGAAAAGAAATCATTTTTTTTTTTAGCTGCATCGCTTTTCAGTTCAGTAAACCCTTTTTGTTTCGTGAACATCTTCAACTTTGACTTCTAGAAAGTGTAAACTTGATGTATTGTATTTTTGAAAGTTTGTTGAAATTTCAATCGCACGCTAGTTCTTTGACAGAAACCGCCATTGTAGTTTAGTCTCTGTCAAATTCAAAACCCTTTTCCCGTCATAGGAATCAGATAAAGTTGGCGAGATCTATGTTTTATTTTCATCTAGTTTTGTTTGCCAAAGTTAATGGTTTATAGGTACGAACGGATCTTTTCAGACAAATCGAGGCACGATGTATTTGATCATTGCATTAAAAAAATTATTCAAAGTGACACAGATGTCTACTCAGTAAGTCAAAGTGACAAAAATGTCCACTCGGTTATTCAAAGTGACAAAGATGTCCACTCGGTTATTCAAAGCGACAAAGATGTC
>JADKLZ010000687.1:15005007-15018863 GCA_021533235.1 Biomphalaria straminea
TAGCATTGCAAACGTCGCCTTGGTGCAACTAGATTTATAATCTGCACTAAATAGTTTATAAATTAATAGGCCTGTTTTTGCTTTGGTGACTAATATAGTCATTTCGTAGGCTATAGCGAGTTAAACACAGGCTAAATATATATTCTATAATAATCTAAATCAAAATAGATCTAAACTCATTGCTGTATTTTATGAGATAAAATAAGAAACAAGAATCGTGCGCGTTCTTCCTTGGCAGACCATTTATCGCCGCCTGCGATGGCTCGGACATGTTCGCCGCATGGAAGACAACCGCATTCCGAAAGTCATTCTCTACGAGCTACTCGCGTCTTGCTCAAGAAAAACTGGTCGCCCCCACCCCGTTTCGTAGGTGTAATAAACTGGACCTCAAAAACCGTGAACATTGATGCTGACCATTAGGAAGATATAGCTCAAGACCACACTAGCGGGGAGAGTGGTGACCAAGAAAGCTAATGACAGCGAATAAAAACATGGGCCTCAGCTCTGGAAGAAAAGCGTGCTATACCACTCCTCTACCACCAAAGTGAAAGCCGTCTGAACCTGCGATATATGTGGGCGGGAGTGTCTCTCCAAAATAGGGCTCTACCAGTCACAGGAGAAAGTGTTCCACAAGATGAACCATAACCGTTCTACGAGATGAACCACAGTCGTTCTACAAGACGAACCATAGTCGTTCTACGAGATGAACCACAGTCGTTGTACAAGACGAACCATAGTCGTTCTACGAGATGAACAACAGTCGTTCTACGAACCCTAGTCGATAAGACTGAAAGAGGCCAACAACAAAAACATTTAACAACATCGATACCTGTATCTAATATATATATATATATATATGTGCTAGCGTGTTGAGGCTGTCCATATAGTAGCCTACTGAGAATGACATGACTTATTGTGGGTTTCTAGATTAATACTTTTATCATACATTTATCTTTCTATATTTTGTACATAACATGTCTTGGGTGTTCATAACTGAACCTTATCACTTCCTAGACCAAACTTCTCAATTGCTGTCGATGGTTAGCGGTGGGCAAGGCTTGAACACGGGACTATCGAGAGTACTGTCCAGATCACATACCATACGACCAGGCAGCCATCCCTAAACTAAATTCTGGGCGATAAATTTGATGAGAATGCAATAATCACTCATGTAGGCCTAGTCTCACTTATTGAAATGTCAAACATCTGAAGGGAAACTTTGTAAAGAGAACTACAGTTAACTCTTTCTCTCCGTAATTATTTTTCTCGTTTCGATAAGATTATTCGTTTGGCTCATTTGTATTTCATTATCCTGTTAGGATCAAACTTCAATAACTTTTTTATTTGTTATCAGAAATCGTTTTATTTGGTATCGACTTGTAGGAGAATCCATGTTCTTTTTACACAACACGACAATTTAGTTTAATGGTGGTCAAATCAACGTTGGCATCGTCAATTAGTAGAGAAAGAGCTAACTATCTTGCAGGGCCGGTCTTAGGCCACTGCAGTCTATGCGGTTGAAGTGGGCCCCGCGCTTTCATAGGCACTGCGCTAATTCACAATATAAACGAAAATCTCCTGAATTGACTAAAACCTCATGAAAACTCATAAAAATCTCCACAAAAATTATTATTAACTATTATTAGGTATTGATGGATGTCTATGATCAGCTAGGTATATGCTAATATAGGGCCATTAGTAATTAATAATTACATTCAATACTATTTTACAACTGTGGTGGCCAACCTTTGTTTAGCCGGGGAGACATAAACTTTCTATATGTATCGGCCGAATCAATAACACAATGGCTGTGTCCAATGGAGATGAGTCTCTGTGGATTAGTATTGCTCCAAAAGGAAAGGGTAACTAGGGCCGGATCGCAACGCCCGCGGGTCGTGGTTTGGACATCACTGTGGTCTGCTTCAATTTTTTCTTGCGACTTTGGCCCTGTTCATCGTCTCCTTCTCTAGAGCAATAGTAACGCGATGCAGCAATGAACCAAAGGAACCTATTTTATCTGGTGCTAATCAGCACTGCAATCTTCTACTTGGCGCTATCGGACGTCATAGCTTCGCCAACTCACTAGATCTATCCTGCCAACGACGCTGCCCACGGCAGATCAGCTCTGCCCACAGTACACGTACGCCCACCGTAGCCGGCCACTCGCCCTACTGTGCCGACTACAGATATCAGAACTTTGGATTGAGACTCCACAAGGACTGTATCACCGGCTTGAGCGCCACCTCGAGCCAGAATACAGCCAGTTGCAACCCAAGCAGGACAACCAAGGACCGAAGACAAATGACATATTCTCTCATTAAGTGCAAGAGTGATGATTAACTATAGTATTGTTAAGAGATAGATGCAAACCCTCCCCCCTTTTTTCTGCTATTTTAATATTTATCATTTATCGTTTGTGTCTCTCTTTCATTGATTGGCGTGCCTGCTCCCGATTTATCTGTTGATGGGTCAGTGTGTGATAACTTCAAAAATAATCATCCCCTAGACATCAAAAAGGATAAACACACGTCACACGCGATCATCCATCACACAGGGAACTTTTACTGTCAATACAAGCAACTTTTGATGTTAATAGGCGAGTCTTTAGATCTCGGTCAGCATCTTCTTTGCTTGTTCCCTTAGAACAATAGTTGTGTCATTATTCTTAGAAATTGTAAAGATATTTATGACGTGACTTAAAGTTTTTTTTTAGATTAATCTGTACATCCAATGTATCATTTGGTTGAACATGTTTGTAATGTGCTCATAATTATAAGACATTTCAACCAACTTGAAGGACAAATTTAATCTTAAGTTTAAAAAAATAAATAAAACAGTTTATTATATTCATTTTTTAATTTTAATTTCAAAATAATCTGGTTCTTCTTTCTGAAACAATAAAATAAAATAAATAGTTGTTCTTGTTTTGTCTTTTTAATATACGGTAATACGAGATACCGTCTCGTTTATATATTTGTAGAAAATGGGGATACATGGGTTATTTAATACAGAAGCTACTATTTTTAATGTGTTAAATATATGTGTTAAATGGGTGTGTGACGATATCAAACTTGCATACAAAGTTATCATATGAGATCTCTTTCCACCAAATCGTGGGAAACATTTATTTTTAAAGTTAACAAAATATTTATGTCCACCCCTAAACGATTGATCTCCCCTTGGTCCAGTTTTCTCACTGGGGCCAGGTTCTAATTATTGACCCTGGACGGTAGATTGACACACAAAAGACCCGCACACACACAAAAGTTCAGTTTAATAACGGTTCACCTCCACTTCCAAGCGTTGCACCGCCGCGAGATAACTCATCCCTCCCCCGGTAGGATACGCGCCGATCTAAGATTAGTGGACCTGACCGCTATGTGGCCGCGACACAAAAGACATGCATTCACGACGTACCTCCTTCGCCCCCCCCCTCATCCGTAGAATGACATCGCAGTTTCGCCCTTGAACTTAATTGTTTAAAGTCCCTACTCCTTGATTGATTAAGTCCATCCTCTCGCGCTGCAACATAATGGCCAACGCCGATATATCAGACTTGAAGTTTGACAACTTAAATATAGGATACCTGTGAGAGAGGCGCATAGTTTAGTTTCCCGTAAGATAATCAAGAGTCCCTTCCGTATATAAGGGAGACCAAATCTTACAAGATAGGCACAGTTCAAATTCAGAAGTCTCCTCTGTTAGAGTGTTCGTTTAGTGAGGTTTCTTTACGGACAAACGGCCTGGTTGCTGTAACTGGTTGTTGAGTAGCTATACATGTAACTAGTACCAGCTACCTACTTCTACAAGAACTCCACATCAAGCTAAAACGATAGTCGACCACACCAGACCCCCCCCCCATTACTCATCTGTCAGCAAATAGGCATTGCCTACTGTCCTTGGCCTCAGAGCATTGCCCAATGTCAACAGCGCCTACTAGCCAGTATCATCTGTCCAGTACCCGGCTCAAGCTGTCCATTGCCATATTGCTACTGTCCACTGTATAGAGCAACCCCAGCGACAGTATGTCAGCGCGGCTATCTACCAGCTAGAAGGCACGACTTAGTCTGCAGCACCTACCCTCTCCATATCGCTAAAACAGACAGCGGCCTCACACTAGAGCCAGCTTGCCTATAGCATAGAGGACCTCCCGAGCCGACGTCCAAGACAGAGCCGGAGGACTCATCCTTCTGAGTGCCAGTCCTACGACCGCCAGAAGACGACCCAGGGCTAGCAGCTAAGCATATAAGTTCAATAGACATAGGGACATTCTTCGCTGTAATCCATCGAAGCCATCCATGATGAACAATTAGTTCAAATTTTAATGTACCCATCTTAATAATCCAATTATATTTTTTTTATCCATCTACTTACTGTAAACTACTGTTTTATTAAAACATTTTTAATTTATCGCATTGGTCTGTTCTTACTGTTAGTTGCGGTGTGCCTGTTCAAATCTTATATATGTTGGCGGGATAAAATAATAAAAATTTCCCCTAGACTCAATGACAAGCCCAAATTTGACATACAACACATCTCGTCACAGGGTGTCTGGAAGTTTAGGCACCAGATATTTAGGCACCCGGAAATTTAGGCACCAGATATTTATGCACCTGGAAATTTAGGCACCCGGTTATTTAGGCACTTTGGGTCCGTGAGCCATAAGCGTAGACTTTTAGGCAATATCACATGAAACTTATGAGCTTGTAGCCTACTATACGCCTTATTATTATTACAAAATCCTAAAACCCTACCATATATATATACATAATATACACACAACACACAGGTACACAAGTATTAAATGAAGCATCAGCAAATTGGAAAAAAAAAAGAAGAAACATGAGATGATTTTTTTTTTACAGTTTGTTAAACAATTGACAGAGAAAGACTGAAAATACATAGGCCTATTTTATTATTTACAAACTTGAGCTATAAAACATATAATAAAAATGTACAGGTATGGTTTAGATTCTCGCTATATTAAAATGTACCGTACATCTATGTTTTGTTTAAATAAAATAGGTCTATGTTCCCTAACCCAATCTGTTTTCCTTTATCAGAATTATATTTTATAGTTGGTAGCAAAAAGAAAAAAGTTCTTTAATTTATTGTTTGTTTTATTATTGTATCAGTAACCCAGTTCATCTGGCAAAACGTGGCCGCCTGTTGCCGTGATAGCAACGGTAAATAAAAATGTACTAGGCTAAGGGGAGATAAAACCTATGAGAACAATGAGAGCGATTGAACGGTGCTCTGTCAGTAGCAAGGGGTGTGTAAGATGTGATAGTGTGTGTGTATGTTTATTTGTTGTGAGTGAGTTGTGAGTTGAGTTTTAGCATGTTTTTTTTGTTTTTTTTTAAGGGAGATAATACGTGTAGCGAGTGATCAGTTTATATGGCTGACCTTGTATGGCCGGGTGTCGGTTGTTGTTTTTTGGTTCTTATTTTCTAAGGTAAGGTGATATCCATTGAGGCCATTGTTCATTCTATGTGTGTTAATATATTTAGTAATGTGATTTTTGACGATGCATTGTTATCATATTATGAATCCAATCTAAACGACATTGATTGTTAATTTGGACATATTAACGCTCTTCGTTGTCTTTCTAGCTGTAATTTAATAATATCACTAAAATATATAACCCACGTATAATTGCAAATAAATATTTTTTTAAAAGCTTCTAAATATCAACTCACTTGAACGATGTGCTGATTAAATCCCTTTGAATCCTTAGTGATCATATTATTTGTATGCATTTTAAAACGATCATGTAAACATTCACCAAGATACCCTCCTCTTCTCTCCCGCTTTCCAACTGGTCCAGACAAGTGAGAGGATCATAGCGTACTGAGAAAGCTATAAGCTAAACAAATACAATTGGTAAAAATATTTCTAATTGCACAGATTTATTATGTCTAAATCTATATTTGGTATAATGACATAATTGATCCAAACTAATTGATTTATTATGTCTAAATCTATATTTGGTATAACGACATAATTGATCCAAACTAATTGATTTATTATGTCTAAATCTATATTTGGTATAACGACATAATTGATCCAAACTAATTGATACAATACACTTATTATAAACTTTGTTTTTCTGGTTTCTTTGTTGAGTGTGCTATAGTAGTACAGGAGATTCGAAATCTGTGGCATCTTCGTCATGTTGAATATAAAATGAGAATCCTATCCTAACCACACACAACTCATCTGCACCTGTTACAATTTAAAAAGACCAGTAACTCATGACCTTATACATTTAGTATCACATTCTAAGATACTTTCACAATTTTAATTATCGACAGTTATGGGTATCGTATTTACAGCCCACTAACTAAACCAAGTTGTTTACATTCTATCCCCCCTCCCCCCAATCCGGAAGCGCACTCAATGTCCTGTGAGAAGAATCAAGGACAGTTAACTCAATATGTTTTTTGTTTGTTTTTTTTTTTTACAATATCGGAATAAGTCAGTCAATACAGTAAGTCAGAACTTCGTAGAACCTGGACCCAGTCAGGAACCTGTAGCTTATCTCAAAATGATTCTAACGACTTCCTAGAAATGTAACGGTTGATGTATATCGCTGAGAAAAGAATTACTTGCTCTTTGGTCTCACATGAAAAACTCTAGTTTGACTGTTATCAGTTTTCAATTAAAAAAATTAAATTTTAATTTGGCTAGAGATTTAGATCTCTAAATCCAACACCGTTTTTGAAAGGACTATCGTTTTCGGGAATTTCCGAATGTATGGCTGTATTGATTCAAGAGTTTAATTCAGCAAAATTTTGGGTGTAAATTAATGTTCAGGAAAAGTTTGCGCATCGTCTTCCAAGAGTATTGTCTATGTCTAAGTGCTTATCATTGGAATATTTTAAAGTGAACTAGATTTATACATTCGCTCTCGGGGATTCTTTCTCGGGGAGAGGGGGTTAGGGAAAATAATTCCATTTTTTTAAATTTAACATTCAATAATTTCAAGAGATAGGAATCGCTCTATAAGTTGCATAATGGAGGCTTTTAAACAGAATATTTTTGTTTTCTTGTTTAAAGTATTTTTTTTTAACATTTAACTGGTTTTTAATGTCCATTACAAATCTTTTAGCTCGATGCCTATAATGAACATACTTTTTGGTAACAGCGCTAAAGAAATTGAGTGTTATCGTTATGATAGAGAAGCGCACTAGCCATATTTTAGCAGTATTGTCACCAGCTTAGTACTGGATAGATTCACATAGAGAGCGAGCATAAAGAAAGGGTCCCGGACTGCAGATGCCAGACACAAGTTAACGCAACAGTTGTAAGGGTGAAAATGTAGCGGCGCCTATGATTACAAAAGCCAAACCTGCGACCGCAGCTGTGTATCAAGGATTGGCCTCTTTAGTCAAGAAGTAACAAAATGGAAAGATAATCTCATGAGACGAAAAATCACACAAAATGACCTAGACATTTATATAGTATTTAAACATGAGTTAATATGTTCTAATAAGCAGCATGTCTCACATTCACGCTTCCTGTAAGAAACAGATAATTGTTTTGAATTGTTTTTTTCAGATCATTTTGTCTTAATGCAGAGAGAAGATAGATCAGAGAATAAGGGAAATAATCACACAGGCTCATCAGCTGTAACATGCCACGCACACGTTCTTACCAGCAATATATTTTTGATTTCAACATGAAGAATTCCACTCTTGCAAAACAGTGTCAGGTACACAATCACTGTCCCGAGAACGTTAGTTCTTTGACGCAACATGGAGGAAACTTGCATCTGTCGAAACGTTTCCCAGACCCACCTTACACTGACGTATATGAAACATCGTTCTTCAATGAAGATCAACTGGAGTTAAACGAACAAAGTGATACACAGAATCCAATAAACACGATGCAAAGTTCATGGCTCCAAGACGTGGCTTCGTTTAGTGCATCAGCCAGAGCGCCGAATAATAGCAATAATAATAATAGCACTAGTTTCAATTGGAAGACTAATAAGCCGAGGTCTTCTCATAAGAAGTATTATACAAAGGCCAGTGCCAACCGAAACGTTATCACAACTATGAACATCAAAGACAACCAACAGAATGATCGTTTTGCGAATATAATTGGCTGTCAAACACCTAGTTGCCAGCAGCCTTTGAATAGTAGCCAGCAGCCTTTGAATAGTAGCCAGCAGCCTTTGAATAGTAGCCAGCAGCCTTTGAATAGTAGCCAGCATCCTTTGAATAGTAACCAACAGTCTTTGAATAGTAGCAAACAGTTTTCAAATAGTAATCTTGAATATGCAAATAATAACCAAAAGTCATTGATTAGTAGTGAAACGTATATGAATAGCAGCAAACAGTCTTTGACTAGTATTCAACAGGTAGCAATAGCCCCAAATAAAAGAAAACAATGGCCCAATGGGACATTATCTACACATCAATCCAAGACAGACGAATGTGGTCAAAAGCGTACAAGAAATGAGCATTTACTGGAGCAGTTATTGCTGCCATCACCACTTTATCATAACATTTCATCATCAATAGAAACCGTAGAGAAACAAACGAACGAATGTGGCACAATAAGAAATCTTTTGCATTGTCAAAATCTAACACAAAGCCTTCCATCGACTCAGACGTATGGAAATCTTACAGAGGCGGAAGCAGCAGTTGTCTATCCTGAAATTGATTTTGTAAAATCTGGCCGTCAATCCATGAAATTACCTTTAATTTTGCCATCTGAACAATCGACCGGTGTGTCTTGCCAGGAGCATCAAATGGAGATACTTAAAGACATTTCAAATGAATATAGTTCTGATGAAGAACTTTCAGAGGACACAATTATCATTTTTGATCAAGAATATAGTCTTGAGACGTCTACTAGCGACTCTTTATTGCTGGATAGCAATAACCAAGATCTACCTAAAGAGGAGCTTCATAGCAGAGATTTCGTCTCCGCGGAAATCACCCAGCTTGCAGATCGTCTTCCTACTTTGTCCTCTTTCTCTTTGACATCGACCGAAACTTCTAAAAGCCCGTCGCAAAACGAAACTGAATCAAAGATAATACAGTTTTCAGTTAATGTTGACTCCAAAAGACCAATGGACAATCTAGAGAAAAGCTCTAACATCCCTTTAAATCTAGAGAAAAACTTACCTCATATAAATTATGTTGAAGACAAAAAGTTGAATGCTAAAGAAAGTGACTGTCTTTTGAACTCTTGGAGGACCGCCAATAGAGAAAGTTTTCCAGTTTATTCCGATGTGAACAATGACATACAATGTAAAGTTGAAATTGTCGACCAAAGTTTTGTTCCTTCTATGACAATGGTGAATACTTGCAATGCTAGCTCAACAGGAACTAAAGACACTGCTACGCTATCGGGAGATAAAATTGTTTCTGGCACCTCATCGTTGCATGTAGGAATGTCCAGACAAACACCAAAATCTGAGGCTGTGGTCAAATGTCATGCTGCAGAACAAACAGCTGTAACTAAGTCCAGTTCTGTTCATGAAACTACGGCTCTTTTACATTCTATGAAAACTGTACAAGACATTAATGGATCATGTCTAAAGACGAGGGTCTCAAGAAATGTTTCAGGAAGAAAGTATGTATCAGGACCCAAAGCTGCATTAAATCAGACAAAGTTACTAGAATCTGTAATCGCGCCAGACCTAGCAACAGTACCCGCAAAGATCAGGCCAGTTCCAGTAACTGGATTCATAAATATATCAAAGCCGTCAACCACACCAACACCCGTTACTATACCATCATCTCAAGTTCTACCGCGACAAGCAAACAAAGCGACTACTTCGGTAGTCACACCTCTTCTGGTGTCAACATCTTTTGATGGATCTATTGCTGCATCTTTTGAAAATCCTACTTCTAAAACAATCACCCCATCTATACACAACTCCCAAACTGTACCTACGTCGACATCTCTAGAGTTGACTACTGTAGATAGAGCCAAGATTTCCTCAATGTCCATGATTGAATCGAAGTTAAAAAATGACCCCTTTAATGGAGCTGCAGATACAAGACCTACAGCTATTAAGAAGTTCACAGTTCTAGTACAAAACAAACCTAAACCAATAGATAAGATGACCAGATCTTCAACTAGACAAAATCGCCAATGTTCAGCATTTAACTTTACTAATCTTGGAAGTATTACTCCAGGAAGGTCTAAGGGTATGGTATTTGAGAACATTCTACCAATAAGAAACACATCAAGGTGCCAAGCTGTACAAACGGACATCTTTGCTGCTAAGCACACAAGCTTAGCAAGAAGTAAATCTGAACATGATAAAACTGTGCCTAGACGGGAAACTATGCCCAGTAAAAAGTCGATGGATGTAAAGGCTGGTAAATTGAAGTCCAGTTGTCAACAAGGTAAACAGCTTTACAGTTTTCATAAGCAATGTGAACCAAAGTGTTACATCCTTTAGTGTTTTTCTTTACCCTCGTTTTTGGGTTGTTTTACTCATTATTTCTTATATTACTTTATATTTGTTCTTTCGAAATTAGCATTATTAAACATCGTTTAAAAGAACGTCGAAATTGACCAGAATTATAAAGCAGCTTATAGACTCTAGATAAATGATCTATATTTTAGCATAAACTTACACTATAATGTCACCCCTCTTCTATGATATACTATGCCTGACAATAACCTCAATCAATTCATTCTTTCATCTTCTAGTAACTACTCACTCCTGCAACTTGTGCTCGTACAAATCCAATGAGCTTCAGAACTTCCGGCGTCATGCTCGGCAGTGTGAGGCCAAGGAAGGGCTCCTCCCTGTTGAAGTGGACAGTTGGCGGCTAAGATGTAGAAGGTGCGGCTACATCAGCTCTGGACAGGAAGATCTGACCAATCACTTTATAAAGCACCAGTTTCAGAAGCGCTTTCTGTGCGGCTACTGTGACCAAGAGTTTGACCAGAAAGTCAATGTTGTGGAACATATTTTGAAGGTACACCAGCAGAGTATCATTTTCTACGACAGAGAGGTGTACGGACAATTTAGTTCCTAAAATGTAGTCTTCACAGTCGGCTTATACTAGCCTTTCTACTATCTAGTCATATTGTGCATGTTCAATATTGTATAAGGTTGTTATGTAAAAGTTTTCTGTTTAAAAAACAACTACGAGTTCTTTCTTTGATTTCTTAGTTTCATTTTTTTCCATCAATATTTTCTAGTCGAGCTAGTCAAAGCGTAGTGTTGCGAAACGATTTCTCGAAGAATTTTTTATGAATGTAGTCATTTCCCGACGAATTGTAAATATTGTTTGTAAAATGTTTTACATGTTTCGGAAATTCCTTCAGAGTTGAAGATAGTTATTTCCTAGTCCAAACCTCCCGCAGGACGACGGGGGATGGGAGCGGGCAGGGTTTGAACCCGGGACCATCGGTAAATCGATACGACAGTCCAGCGTGCAAACCGCTCGACCAGGCAGCCATCCTAACCATCCTAAATATTAACTTTGTTGCAAATATTATGTTATATTATTTATTCTTTTTTTTAAAATCCAGAACATTATTACTTTAGGTGTTATTTTAATACAATAGATTTTATTTTTAACTCCCAATTTGTACTATTAATTACTCACAGTGATCACCAAAGCTCTTTAAACTGGCGTCCATATAAACTTGCATAACGCGTGTTACGGGACGTAGCGGAGGAAAGCATTATCGGCAAAAGTTAAGACGGACCGGACATAAGGCCAGTCAGGCACCGGATGTCACCCACCAGTTATAGTTGGTGCATCGCTGATAAAATGTATCTATAATCAGGTTCATACATTACTTAAGGCTTCTAATGCAGCAGTCAATTTATTTGGACGTTACATGGGGCACAATTTGCAGCAATCTATTTGGACATTACGTAGGGCACAATTTGCAGCAGTCAGTCTATCTGGACATTACATAAGGCCTACAGTGTAGCAATCAATCTGTCTGTAAGTTACATAAGGCCTAAAGTACTGTAGTCAGTCTATCTGGAAAATTACACAAGACTGTCTGGACATTGAGAAGGTTCAAAATAGAAGGTAACTTTAAAAAAAGGTCCAGTTATTGCTTTTTTATTTTGTAGACACGATCAGTTCAAAAGTTTACTCTGTTCTATTTTCTTTCATATTTCTGCTTAAAAACATCGTATGAAATATTTGCAGCGACGTATTAATTAGATTCAAACAAGTTTCCATGTCGACTATTATCCTTTGATTTATGTTTTATTTTCTCGACTCTTACTTCTAGCACACACGATCTGCATTGGCTAAATAAAAATTAAAAAAAAAAACACGCTCTTTTTAAAGCCGAAATTTCACATCAAGTAGAGTGGATACCTAGCTTTGTTGACATAGACGCGAATGTCGTAGGTTTGATTCCAATTCTGGATATTTTTTCTACAAAGCTTATATCAAGACAATCTTCTTTCTGACTAGACACGCTATTTCACTCATTAGAATAGACAAGACATTTTAAAAAATTAACTAATTAGTCAATTAAGTAAGTAAAGTAAATTAAAGTTCCCCTTTCAGACCTTGTGGTCTATAGGGCAGATGATGTAAAGGTCATCTGATTCTGTGGCCCACGGTTAACAAGGGTGTCATGTGGCCAGCACAACGACCAACCGCCTTTACTTTTCCCCAACTAATGTCAGGTACCCATTAGAGCTGGTTGGACTCAAGGGCGCCCGAAAATCCCGCCATAAAAATCCCAGTCTTCACCAGGATTCGAACCCGGGACCTCCAGTACGGAAGCCAAGCGCTTTAACGCTCAGCCACCGCGCCCTCAGTCAATTAATAACTGGTAATTATTTAATCCTCCCCTTACACAAATGAAATAATTTCTCACACACGCATTCAAGTTAAAACTGTCAACGATTATTTACTGTAACTAACACAACATGACCTATTTTTTAAATTAACCAATTAGCCAATCAATTATTGGTAATTAATTATTTTGTTGGATATAGAATAAGGGAAATAAGTCCTGCATTATTGAGAGACATAGTTGCAAGTTCGAAATTCTTTCCATTAGATAAGCTGTGCTTTTTCTAATATATATATATATATATTACACTTGCGAAGAAGGAGAACTTGTACGAATTTGTTTTAGCAGATGGAATAAGAAATGTGCCTCTATCTTTGTTTCTTTCTGAGTTATAGGTTGAAATATAAGACAAGATCTCCTTATTCGCTAGTGTCATATATAATGGAAAAGGTTACCTGAATCAGACAGGAAAACCAGCGACTTTGCAGAATTTTAGGCATTGATTAACATGTAAGGTTGGATTGGCACGTGTAATGGTTGGACGTAATTATCTTCTTTTTTTGAAGTAACGTATGTAATGTTTAAGATATATACAAGATAAGATATTCGAAGAAATAGTAGAAATTTATCAAAAATAGTTACTACCGGTACTTGTTAAATTTTCAGCGTAAAACGTTATAACCTTTGAGTTAACGTGAATTAACATTTTGTCGAAATGTTGGCTATGTTTAGTAGTAATGACAAAAACACAACAGTGACTTCAAGTCTTCACTCACGAGGTGTAGTCCTTAGAAAGTGGCCGAAGACCGAGCATACCGGGAATTTCCGCTATTTTATTTTCTCTATACCAAGGTGTGGGACTGTGTAAGATATGGCTGCGTGTTCGTGTGCTATGTGTTGTGAGATATGGCTGTTGGGTCCTGGGTTTGAATCCTAAAGAAGACTGGGTTTTTTATGTTGGGGATCTTTAGGGTGCAAGTGAGTCCATTCAGCTCTGATAGTTACCTGACATTAGTTATTGGAAAAATAAAGTGGTCGGTCGTTGAGCTGGTCACATGACAACCTCATTTACAGTGGGCCAAGGAAGCAGATGACCTTTGACA
>JADKLZ010000687.1:15028063-15039080 GCA_021533235.1 Biomphalaria straminea
GATGCATTTTTTGTGCTTTTAGTCAGTCCGTCAGTCTGTCTGTCCGTCATGTTAATATCGAAAAAAAAGACTAAAAGCTCTTGAAAATCTGATTAAAATTTCATTTCCCTTCCGAAACATCGAAATAGTTTTAAGTTTCTATAATAGATTGTTCCGGATGTTTATATATATTGTTACAAATGAACAGTGACCCCGGCGAGATGACACAGAAGCGATTGTTCTCTGGGATCTAAGCATATAAACAAAGACATGATGTGACGTGTCATCACGTGATGTTCCAGAAGGTACTCGCAGTGTTTTTACAATGATAACAGGAGCAAAAATTGTTTACAGGCAAAAACATAAGGCAGGCTACCCAAAGACTGACCCCGCATGCGATGGGTTGAGGATGTTGAAACAGATTTGTAACAGCTTGGGTTTAGAGCGTGGAGACGAAAGGCCCAGGAGAGATCTGAATGGAAGGATGTGTTGAAGCAGGCTAGAGCTCTCCATGGGCTGTAGCGCCACTGGGATGGATGGATGGATGGAGGAGCGATTAGGGGTTCTGTATAAGCCTAATAGTTAATGTGAAAAGTCAGTCGTCGGTACAGCCGTCGTCACTGTTGTCTACTGTGCGAGACAGTAGGGGATGTTTATACGACTCGATGCACGTTAACTAGGGTAGATTTAACTGGAGTGGACTACAGTCGTTAAAGTCTATACAGCGAACTACAGTGGACTTCAACCCTTTCCAGTCAATACAGTCGATGTAAGACGTGTAGGCTCCGATTCGGTAGAGTGTAGTACGACTCGGAACAGCTGAGTAGAACGGAATACGGCTCGATGCAAGTTGAGAGGAGATGAATTTCTAACTCGTATCGCTCTACATGTTCTATCTATAATAATAAGGCATAGGGTCTTCGAGTCCGAAGATTAGCGAGGAATGCAGTATTTCCCGTTACTGCGCAACCCCAGCTGTGACCTGCATATTTTGTCACATCCATGGCAAGCATAACCTTTGTCCGCAGGTGGTCGATTTAGATTTTGTTTTCGCTGTCTGCGTTTGTCCTCGGCAGAGGATTTTTTTGGTCTCAATTATGTATCCCGCGGATTCACGCGGCCTTCGTGAGTCACGGTGAGTGAGACCTCCATCTGTCTTGTTCTATGGGCGCATGCAGCTAAGTGCTCTCTAACCAAATCATGCTTTTCAAAACATGTTTGTTTATCCTTACATTTTCACATGAACCTGTTGAATGGATAAAAGGGACTGCTGTAAATAAATCTCTGACCACGGCGAAATTCTTTTGTCTCATAGTTAGAAAAGCATTGAACGTTAAATTACTAATAGAAAAAGCAAACCTAATGTCTGAGGGAAAAAAAACTTGTCACATTCCTTATTCCATACGCTAGGACAAATATATATAAGTGCTCCTTCTTCCCTAGACCCTAGTACTAATAGAGCATGGAACCGGTTGCCTGAATAGGACAGAAAAACCAACGATTTAATTAACAGAATTTAAGTCATTAATTAACACTCATGAATAAATTGACATATGAAATAGGTATGACGTTATTATTATTATTTTTTTTAAAGTAATGTCTGTAATATATAAGATATTATATTCACCCACAGGTATCATGTTATAACGACCAAAAATCTCTTTACCAAGCTGAACTACAATTAATTGTCTAGATTAATCTAAATCTATTTGATATATTCTACGAAACCAAACACTACTCTCTCTCTCCTGGACATTGACACTTGTACTTCCCATGCTTCTAGTTCCCATATAAACCATTGCCGCCTGTTCAGAACTATTAGTGCCGAACAAAATAAAAAAATGCCTTTATTTTTTCCCTGAGACTGACCTGGACAACTGTAGTCTGACCTGGTCAGTTGACACTTTACTGCACGGGAAAACATTGGAGCTCAGGGTCTAAAACAGTGTTTAATGTTTTTTGAGTATTTATACCAAGATCTGGGTTTGGTCAGGTCTACTAAACATGTTTCAGAAACGTCCCTGATGTTGAGATATTCAAATCAATATCTCCGTGACCTTAAACACTTAACTAAATTCCTCCTTTTTTTTTGCTTTTGCTAGTTATAAATGGAAGACATTGTTAATACAAAATTTTGAAAAATAAAAATAAATGAGAGAAAACCTTTTTAAATAAAAATAAATTAGTTTTGGTTACTGATTCTTTATATAAGTATAAAAGTTTTTTCTCACATTTGAGTTTGAGTTTTGGGTGTGAACATCCTACGAAGACCTGCTTGAAATAGAGTCAGGATCTAGGTATTTATTCGGTAACGAGTACCTATATTTCTGGGTGGCTTTCTTAACCTCAGTAGGCATTAACCAAACTTAAGGTTCATCATAGGCTCATTATTTATTCATACTAGCTGCAATAAATGTAGGCCTGCTATTTGTTATTTGCTAATTAAGGTCCTTAGTTTGGATTCCTGTGTTGAATTTCGGGCATTATTTATAAGGATAGTAATATTATTACCAGGTTACCATCTATTCAAGTTTTGCTCTATAAGTCAGTGAGCTTGTTTATCATTGTTTGGAATGAATTGAGCTGGATCGTACATTTGTTACTGATTCTCTTGCACATGGACTTATTGGAACATTTACAACGTAAGTAGGTAGATGTCAGGCCTTAAGATTTCATAAATAAAAATTAAATTGTCTAGGTATTAAAAGTAATATTAATTGCAATGTGTGTGTGTGTGTGGGAAGCGTGGTCGAGAGGCTAAGTGCGGCTTGAGCTTGGCTTGCTTGGCTACCTAGAAGGGGGCTCGAGGTTCGACACCCGACTCGGGCAGAGTTGTGTTTACTGAGCGCCCAAAGGCAGCACGGGAAACCAATTCCTAGATACCCCCTCCCCCCCACTGGTCCACAAATGAGATTGGATCAAAGCGCTCTGAGCATGCTGTAAGCATGAAAGTAGCGCTATATAAAAGCTATAATAATAATAATAATAATAATAATTAGTTTAAAATTTATTATTACTTTTAGCCCCAAGGTTCAGCCACACCAAACACCTTTCTTACTATTACTAGCTCCGCCATAACATCCACAGCCCACATCAAGCCCCTCCTCAGTTCCTTTTGATGGATTCTCCTTCCTCTGTTATCAAACTGTTTCCAGTCAACACCATGCGACACATTCCTTGCACCCGACACATTCCTTGCACCCGACACATTCCTTGCACCCGACACGTCTTGGCCCATTGTTATTACATGTCACTTGCTTTGGTTTCGCTCCAACTTGTGGTGGAATAAGCCCGCCGATCGGTCCGTAAGCACTTTCCGATGGGGGATGACGGCCTGCGACTCCTGGGGGTAAAGTCTTGCAACCACAACGCGGTAAATATTTTGTTAATATTGTATAGGCACGTTGACAGGCACAAGCAGGAACCAAAGCTCAAGGATTTTATGTGAGCAAATATATTTATTAAAGGATAACCAAGGAAAATTACAACTTAGGAATTAAGAGGAGAAGGATGTACAAGATGATTTATAATGAATTATAGAACAATCTCCTCACTGGGATGTTGCTCATAAAGTTCGAGTATGGTTTGCTATTTTGGCTGTCTTTCACTTATCTGTGACCGCGGTTCTACTTCTGGGTGGGCGAGTTGAGTCTCCGCTATGCCGATTGCTGGTCAATTGATGTATTGCAGGCAGGCAGGTACTGATGGGGTAGGTAGGACGCCACGCAGTGGGCTTACTTCCTTTGTAGGTGCAGACCGGTTCTGGTGCCTCAGTCTGGAATGTCTTCAGTTCTAGTCGAGGGTGACGAGTGGCTCACCCTCAACGGGAATGTGTGAAGAGCTGTTGGGGTCTGCCTTCAGGCAACAAACACGCCAGCCCTGATGTAGGAGGCAGCTTCGCCTCACACGAGTTCCCAAACAAAATCGCTGACTTGAGAGTCTTCTGACCTCTCAGTGATTCTGATGTAGCGTGGCATTAACCTGAGACTTTCGTCTCCGGCTTATATAGGTACCCGTGCGGTTTATTAGAGCTGTGCCGATCCAATGGCTATCGAGTTTTTGAATTAGGATTATTAACCTGGACCAATGGATTCCGCCTGATCTACTGTATCTCGCATTTGTCTCGCGACCCGGCGTAACCACCGTTCGATGTCACTGCGGACGGAAGCAACATGAACAGCAGTGGACGCTGTAGTGTCAACCTAAAACGATGTATGTGGGCACCAAATTTTAAATGTCCCCAGACTTTTTGTCTGTGTGTCTTTGTTTTGTCGGCTGGGGTGAAACTTGGCATGTTGATGGCCTATAATTAGGTGGTCGGGCCTAACCTCGGTGCAATAGGATAATTTGTGTTGTCCACCAGTCAGTTTATTGTTGAGAGAGGGGGCTATACAATGCTATGGTCGATTTAGTATTGATAAGGGATTGTACAATTCTACGGCCAAATGAGTGTTGGGAGGGGACTGTACAATGCTAACTAGTGGTCAGGGGGGGGGGGGTAGTTACGCAGGTGAATCTGGTGTAGAGGGGACTGTACGGTGTTAGTAAGTGGGGGGAGAAAGGGGGGGGTATATACTTCATTGGTCAGTCCTGTATTGAGGGGTCGTATTTCGTCACACAACTCCAACCACGTAACTTTCAGTTGACCTATGACCCACTTCCCCGCACTTAAAATATGATATCACTTTCCTGTCACCAACAAAATTCTGACCAGTAGCTTCAGTGGCTCCCGCTACATAAACATTTCCCTCTTCCTTACATATTGACTTCGTTGGACCTGCAGTCTTAAATCTTTCTATCGTCTGCAACATGTCCTCCACACTGCCACGTTTGCTTAAAATCAGCGCATTGAAAAAGCTAAAAGCTTAAAAGCAAGAACTAGCACAAAACAAAAACAATTGGTATAACTCCAGTGCTTTTTTTTGTGACGGTACGCACCGGTATGACGTACCGGCACCGTTTTCCATGTGGGGAAAAAATATTACTTTTGTTGCATTTTAACATTTATTATTAATTTATTAATCCATCAGTGAGTACCGGTACCTATCTTTTAGAAAAAAAATTTAGTCAGACTTATTTTGAGTCTAGATTTATTACAAATGTAAGTACATAACTAGTGTTTTTTTTTTTAAGTATTTCTTTTCATTTTTCTTGTCATCAATTTCATCTAATAATTAATGACAATTTGACACCTGGTGTACATGATGCACCAGTCCGCGTGCTTCTAAAGGTAATGAAGAATTTAACGTCTCAAATCTGCAATTATACATAGTCCTAGACTTTTGTTTTAGTTCTACCATTCGTATGCAGCCTTGTGTCTAATATTTATTTCTAGTAAAATCTTCATAGATTACTAGTCGTTCACTGCCATGTTTTGTTTACATATCATTTGAACTTTATTCTATTTTTTAATACATAGCTAATTCTAACATACTTTTTACAAGTTTTGCTTTGGTTGTCCAGCATGAGCGACTGTCAAGCATGAGTGAACACACAAATACCTAACATATGATGCGGTCCTCGCGCTATTATCTTATCTATTATATAAAAGGAAAACAAAGGCGTATGTATGTATGTCCCCGTATAGAAATCAAAACCGTTTCACCGATCTCGACAAAACTTGACAGAAATGTTCCTTGTGTACTAACTTAGGTCTGTGTGTATGAATTGTAGCCCTAAAACAAACTTAAAACCCTAAAAAAAAAATAAAGTTGCCCAACTCTATTAAACTATTGTATCTATAAATGTAGGTCACCATTTCTTCTATGACCGCATCGACACTCTTTTCCATAGCGAGCTAGCGTAGTGATACAAATGAAGTTGACGTCAGAGGTCATAATACCGCGCATTATACAATAAAGGCATATTATTGAACTAATAAACTACGTACACAATACACTTTACTTTTCCATATGTGCTTTTTAAGCATTTATGCCCACAGCTACCGATTCGGTTTTATTTTAAGTCTTTATTTTCAATTTATTTTTTTCTTTCAGGTTTACTTATGCGCATTTAGACCTTAACACCGTCAAAGTAGGCGTGTAGCTAGATCTAGATCTAGGTCAAAGTCAAATTGTTTAGTCATTTACTTGGCTCAATGTGTTTAGTTATTGACTAGACTACAATTGCATTCAAGTTTTATTTTTAGATTCTTGATTTATATCTACATAAAATTAATTATTATTGATTATAAATTTATACGTTATCGCTTTTTGTCACCCATTCATGTGTCATGCACATCGCTATGTAAACACACTATGGTTAGAGAGGCCGCGTAGTGATACGAATGAAGTTAACGTCAGGGGTCATAATATCGCGCATTATAAAAGGATATTATTGAACTAATAAACTACTTACATAATGCAATTTACTTTCCAATGTGTTTTGTTTAATCATTTAAGCTTACTGTTACCAATTTGGTTTAATTTTAAATCTTTATTTTCAATTTACTTTTTTATTTAAAATTTACTTATGCGCATTTAGACCTGATAACGACGTACGAAATGAATGAATGATGATGAAATGAATGAAATACGGCTAATGTGTCTACGTCAACACGCTAAGTGTATCTAGGTCGACACAAGCTCACACTCACAGTATTTATAGTCTTTTACTATAATAACTACTGTGGCATTCAAATTGTTTAGATTTTAGATCTAGAGCTACATTCAATTAAACAAACAATGTTATATTAACAATTACATCCACGTCTTCGATTTGATTATAAAAGATACTATTTTTTAAATTATCATCTTTTTTGTTCACGCCATTATTGATTATTCAAACGGACTAAATGCATGATATTTGTAGAAAGAAAAACCCGAGCAAAGCCGGGTAAAATTTAGCTAGTCTTATATAATACAGACGTTACTTCAAAAAAAAAAAAAGATGATTACGTCCGACGCATTATGTGGCGGAGTGGCGGAGCTGTGTGTAGGTGTGTGTGTGCGTGTGTGAACGTGAGCGTGAGAATTAAGTTTGTTAGTATCTTGGAGAAAACTCTCACGGCTATCTGATACGAGGCGCGACAACACCAGACGACAGTACGGCTAATGAGATGAAGACAATGACACTCGGGTTTTTGCGCTCGGCTGTAAAGTGATGCCAACATTCAAGGGAATACCGAATGGCATTGAAAGATAAGTTAATGTCGTCTCAGCGTTTGCCTTGCCTTATATAACGACAGGTTTTGGCTCAACTAGCCACGTTCCGCCTGTTAATGTATGTCAGTCGTTCCATTTGGTTTGTGTCTTAGAGAGAAGAGACCGGCAGTGAAATGTAGGCTAGAAATGGTAAGAGAAAAAAAAAGTTTCCTTTACTTTTGATGTTAAAAAGTTTGTAGTCTATTTCTCAATAATTAGAATTGCGTTTTATTTCGTATCTTTATGAATGAAGTAGTCGTTTTACAAAGCTCATATCAACTCACTCAGTTTGTCTCGTAGAAAGTTTGAATATTTTTTTCCTCACATTTCCAATTCTCACATCAAGTTCAAACTTTGCAAAATTATTCATTGAGCCTGACAAGACATGAATCAATAAAAAAAAAATTAGTCAAACGATTTTTTTGGTATTAATCATTTTGTTTGATTTCGGAATAAGGGGAATAAATGCTACTTAGCCTAATGAGCTGTGGATATGTATATATTACTTCCCATTTTCGGATCAAGTGAAAATTCGCATAATTATTCAAAATCTATAGAAATACACGAATCAATCCAACAATTAACCAATTAATAAATTATCTTTTTCTTATTAATAAATTATGTTTAATATAGCAGAAAGGGAGATACACCCAGTAATTTTTCAATAAATGGCAGTGCTTAGCGATTACTTCCCTTAGATAAGCTTTGCTTTTAACTCTTTCTCTCCCTAATTATTTACCACATTCTGGAGGAATCAACGTTGGTATCGTCGATTCGGAGAGGAAGAGTTAAATAGTATTCTTTTTTCTATTGCTTGTGGACTGTTGTCATTTAGATTGACAGAAGGCATGGAAGTCGGAACAGAAGCTAGTCAGCGATAGGGACAGTCGGTGGCAGTGACGTCAGTGATATTTAGAGTACCGGTGCGGCTAGTTGTTGACTGTGGCGTAGAAGGCTCAAGCAGACGACACTTATACTCAGGTGCTAAAATTTTAGTCTAGGTTGAGAGGATGGGCCTCATTGAGCCGTACTTTGAGAACCAAGCAGTCGTTGTGAGTTCATGGGAATTGTGGGAAGCGTGGTCGAGAGGCTATGTGCGGCTTGAGCTTGGCTTGCTTGGCTACCTAGAAGGGGGATCGAGGTTCGACACCCGACTCGGGCAGAGTTGTGTTTACTGAGCGCCCAAAGGCAGCACGGGAAACCAACTCCTAGATACCCCCTCCCCCCCACTGGTCCACAAATGAGATTGGACCAAAGCGCTCTGAGCATGCTATAAGCATGAAAGTAGCGCTATATAAAAGCTATAATAATAATAATTGGTTACTGGTTACTTAATTGCTGGTCACTGTTCTTACGTTGATGTTATGTTAATAATGTTATAAATAAATTGGCGACGCGGGTAGAGGTAGCCAATCGTCTTAGTAGGCAGTGGAGACCATGGGCTCGATACCACGTCACGGCTAAGATTGTCATACCAAGCAGCTACCATCTCTTGAAGAGCTTTTTCATAAAAGGTGCCTTTCCAAAACACTCACGATTCTTAAAGACAGCCCGCACACATGAAACCACTGTTACATTAGAAACAATGTTACAAAGACAGTTTGTGTGGAAACACAAACTTAAAATCGGCCCCCGAAGTGGTCCACCTAGGCAGGTTCAATATTCTCAGAAAGAACATCCGAATGAAATAATATCAAAGACAAATGACAGATAAGAATGTAGATAGAAGGTTGACAGATCTTATGTAGTGCCCAGCAGTCCAGCAGATCAAAGGATAAGTGAAAGTGAATGTAAAGTTAGATGTGAATCTGGACCAACTGAAGTCTTATAATTGATCTATATGGTTTGTGAAGGCTAATTCTCTAATTCGAATCCCCCTTTTTTAAGTATTGAAGAGATTACATTTCCAATAAAACATGTTTACAGTTTATACAACCGTTCACGTTAAAATTTTTCATATGACTGTCCAAGTTTGACCGTCACTAAGTTTATCATCATTGGAATCCCTGGGCCTTTTTTCTATGCCTCTTTTTGAGTTGTTTACTTGGATGGTGAATACTTTAACGTAAAGCAAACAAACGTGAGTTATATTTCAATGTATAACATTTTTAATCGTCTTATATTAGGTCTGATTTATAATGCATACTAATTAGGTTTTTTTCTTTAAAAAAACTGCTTGCATAAAATATTTTTAAAAATTAGACTTTGAGCTTTTAGAAAATAAAAAAATAGCCGTTGCATCAGAACTTTGAATGACCTAAAATATTGCAATGTGCTATTTCATTTTCTCTTCTACTTTCTGAGATCTAAACAGGACGGATGGACGGACAGACAGGCCACACAAAACTAATAGCGTCTTTTCCACTTTAGGGGGCCGCTAATAAAAAAGAAAAAATTAAAAACTCCTTCATCCCACTTTCAGTCGTCATCGAGAAGTACATAGAAGCCTAATTCAGAAAGCGCCAGTTTTGAGTGTGTATGTATTTCATGCGTGAATGCTGTTCATATTTGCATACATATTGTTTTTGTACAGTAGTTACGCTGAGGTTGTCAATTGTAATGAAACTGAATTTCCATTTGATTTGATCAATAAAAATTATCTTATATTAAAATTTAAATATTTCCGATGTGAGCGTGGTAAAACATATTTAGTATTTATTTTTAAGCAAAAAGCTAACAAAAAAAAAAAAAAAAAAAATTAAAATTACCGCGTTGTCTGTCCTAGCTCCATTTATTACATGTTGTTAGTTCTGAACTATTTTTTTGTTTTAGTTATTTTCTAATTTCTCTACTTAAACTCATTTCAGGTCACTTCTGAAAGGAATTCTTTCTGATTTTGTTAAAGAAAAAAAATTATTCGCATCAAATCATAACGATGAAGCGACAGATGTGCCCCACATAGCTGAAACCTTACAAAGCATCGGAGATTGGCAGTTTAAGGCGTCTCTTTGATGCAGAAATCTCATAGTCTAACCATTAGAGTCATTGTACATCTGTAAAATTGTCTACCAGACAAGTACAAGCTACAACTTACTTATCGTTGTAATAATCTATCTTCTGAATTCCAATCTGTCTGCTGATTCTAGTCTACCAGTTATGGACAGTAATGTACAAAATGAAATCGTTTTGAACAATCCCGGAAAATTAAAGCCATATAAGATCGCACGAGTAGGAAGATATAGGCACTTCAAGAAGTACCGAATCAAAAGCCGTGGCGAGACCCAAGCGAGCATTTATGTGGACGAAAGAAAGACTACTCCTGACACAGACTTTGGCATTTCCACTTCCGCTAATGGAGGCACCGAAAAGAGTAACCGGGAAACCACTGTTGACTCACGGCCTTCGCTTCTCCCTATTCGGGATTCGGTCAACATTCAAATCCCAAGCTCAAGTTCTACTGTCACCTCAGACACAGAGAAAAACTCTGCCAACGAGTGTCAGCCACAGACAGAAGTAAAGATCAAGTATATATCCCAGTCCGATCCAACAGTGCAATCCATCGTTCATATCGAGTCGACAGTGTACAACAAGAAATCAAAGGAAGACTCAAAGTCCCCTGAAAAGAAACAAACTCCTCAGGGTACGTAAAGAGAATTTACATTTTCTAATAGATTAAAGTGACGAGATGTTTTAGGACGAAAGTGGGACGCATGCTGATCAAGAGAAACTAAAGAAAGGGGGGGGGGAGGATTTTCCTATGATATTGAGCAACATAAGAAATCTCTAAACGTCATTACTAAATATTTTCTAAATAAAAAAAAATATTTAAACTTGGTTTGACCTTACCCACCCCCTCCCGCTCTCATTGATGATTCGACACCTTCAGTCTGAGAGGGCCAGCCTGACTCACATTGATGATCCGACACCTTCAGTCTGAGAGGGCCAGCCTGACTCTC
>JADKLZ010000687.1:15039657-15081926 GCA_021533235.1 Biomphalaria straminea
CTGGTTCATGACACAAGGTTCATAGACAGCTGGATCATAGCGAGTTCATAGAAAACTGTTCATAGACATCTAGTTCATAGACATCTAGTTCATAGACATCTAGTTCATAGACATCTAGTTCATAGACATCTAGTTCATAGACAACTGGTTCTCTAATGTAGAAGCCCGCATGCAGATGTAGCGAAGAAAAAAAAAAGCATTTATTTGTACCATTCTCTATTGAGAATTTTTTCCGCAACCATGGTAACGTTTTAAACTTACTACGCTTACTCTCCCATATTAAAATTAGATTTTTGTTACTAAGATTCTATGGTGCTTGATTGCGTCATTCTTCCACGCACCGAGCAGGAACATCTGCTTGCTTTCAATGAATTACAGCCTCGTTTTGGTCTAAATACCTCATAAAAAGGTCATGCTCCAAAAGTCCCAAAAATCCAAACAGGTCGCCAGTACCGGCCTTGGGGGGTGGCAAGTGGGGCAACCGCCCCAGTCCCCGCGCCTGAGGGGGGCCCCGCGATCGGAGATTTTATTGTCACCAACGTCGAAAAACAAATCAGTTGTCATACACTGGGACTTATTATTCAATATTTTCCCAGAATCTTTGATACCAATTGCCATTTATGCTCTTAACATACTTTTTTAGTTTCAAAGTACCTTTCAGTTTCGTTAATGACCTGCCGATTCTAAGAGGCTATCATCGTTTATCAGCTCACAACAAAAACACGTAGGTGGAAGCAACCAATCTAAATCGTATATTTTGTATGTAGACATCGACGACCAAACGGATATTTTTTTCTCTCAAAATCTTATTTTTCTAGCCAGTAGCTGCTGCTAGGCTGTAATTATTTTTACATACTGTGCCAGGTACTAAACATCTAGATTCTTCATGGACATGTTGACTTACGGCTAAGTCGTAGAGCGCTTGACTTCCAAATGGAAGACTCTCGGGAACTAATAACTGAGTAGACTGAGTTTTGAATTTTAGCGGCTCACGAAAGGGGAAAAGACGCCATTAGTTTTGTGTGAAACGTCTGTCCGTCTCTCCGTCCCGGTTAGATCTCGTAAACTCTTATTGAATTCCTCAAAAAAAAAAAAAAATTCCTCAAAGTGGACCACTTGTTGCAGGATATAACTCTATGACTGTGCTGTGGTACTGCTTATTAATTTTAGCTCTAAATTGTTTTACTTATATGAATACCAAATAGACTTTTTTTTGTGTTTAAAAAAGGTAAACATTATTTTTGGGTAAATCAAGTAAATGTAGTTGTTTGTAGGACAAAACGTACATACGTAGCATTACAAATGTAACAAAAAAAGTTTTAACATACAGTCTAAAACCATTTGCCTCTCTCATGACACTCGCCCAGGGTCCCGCGCACTGCTAGGGCCGCCCCTGCAGGTCACCATTGGTTGTTGACTTGTAGCACCAAACTGCTGGTGGACAAGTTAACCGCTGTAGGCGTAATAAACTTCACTTCCTTTTGTGAACAAAACAAAACATAACTTTTATTATAATGTAAACAAATTCAGTTAAAATGAAATAAATGTACTAGGCTTTAATAGAAATATTTTTTATAGAATCTAACTCACTACAATAACACAACCTTTCAGTCTTACGTTCTGGAGTCGTCTCCCCTATGACCAAGTGACGACAATGCCACCTAAGCTGCATCATTTACAACCAATCGTTAACCTCTTCCCACGGTCACCATAGAAACACAAACACACACACTCAACACAATTGTTCATAATTTTACATTTTTTGACGCGCATGTAGTTACTTGACTATAGAGATACAGAGGGCACCCGAGATTGAATCCTTCCCAGACAATCGCGTCGCGATGTTTCAAAATATTTGGTAAGATAGATGAAAGTGAGACCATTCGCCTCGACAATGACTGTGACGTCACAACCAATGGGCAGCAATGACCAGTAAGCTCGTCGCCACGTCGTACAGACATGTGATGTGGCAACGAGTCTCCAATACCTGCAGTTGTCGCATCAAGAAAATCATGTCTGATGTACATTTTATCAGATTGAGAACCACTCTGACTTGAGCATATTGACGATGTGCTTATTGTTATTGTTCTAACTTTGACTGCCTTTGTAGCCCTTTGTGCTTTGTGGCAAAACTAATAAAATTGTTTAATTATTAATTGTCGTCAATCGTTTATTCTAGCAAGGATTGTTTCCCTCTAATGACATTAAAGTAATGCATAAGGTAATTAGAGCAGTTAGATTGTTCGAATGTCGCAAACTACACCGCAAGTAAAAAACAAATTGGTCTTTTTGTTTTTTTATTGATTGGCCAACATATTTAAAGTGTGTATTTTGTTTTATAACTTCTTAGTATCATGTCGCTGTACTGTTGTGGCCTTATTATTGCTGCCTAAGTGATTTAATAAACTTACTGCTTCAATAATTGGATTTTATTGTTCAAAAAACAAATATCACTTTAAATAAGCAAGAAAAAAAGGTATACTTATTTAAAATCAGATTAGTAGACTAATGTAGGAATATACAGGCTCTATTATATTCTATAATGTATTTAAATTAATGAGCTGCTTAAATTGGAGATGTGGATACTTAATTAGAGTAATTCCCAATAATCCCCAATAATATGATCTTTGTATACAAATTTGACTTTAGATGTAATTCTACAGTGCCAAAAATACACATCTATTATGACATGTTGTATGTATGTCTTATAAATACTTCTATATACTGCATACACCTTAGTTAATTTTATGAAAATCTCCATTATATTTAGTCTAATTAGTAGCCAATATAATTTCTACCAGTATTTTAAATTGTCTATTGTTGTTCTTTAGATTCCACAATCAACTCCTACGCATGTCACCTGTGCAAATACACGATAGAGAAACTGTTCAACTTCCGGTTACACCTGGCCCAGCACCCCGTGGACCCAGAAAGACTGATTCCCGTCACCGCCAGACAGTGCCAGCTGAAATGCGGAATCTGCGGCTACTTCGGCACCAGCAAGGAAGACCTGGCACTGCACGTGGAGGAACATGCCTTCCAGAAGCGCTTCCTCTGCGGTTACTGCAAAAAGGACTTTTTGAAGAGGAGGCACATTTTACGACATGCGGCCAAAAGGCACAAAAGTGATGAACTGTGTTTCTACGATAGGCGAATATTATATGAAAAGTTACTGAAACTGCCCGATTGGATGGTCCGAATGAATCCAGAGGTTTTGTTAGATTGCGAGGAAGTCAGTAACTATTTGGAGCAGCAAAAGCTAGATTGACCAGAGAAGCGGTTCTCAAACCTGGTGTCCCTCTACCCTTGGGACTCGAAATTAGCTGAATGTCATGTTGACATCAAGTTATAAAGCAGAAATTTTATTTAATGTGTACGCATTAAGTTGAGAGAGAAAGAGAGAGAGAGAGAGAGAGAGAGAGAGAGAGAAAGAGAGAGAGAGAGAGATATGCTGAGAGCCAAATGAATTTATATTACCAACAGGAGTAGGTTAAATGAAGTATGTACCTTAGATGTAGCTACGTACATTTCTGTATATATTTAGAAACAAAGAAAATGAAATATTTTAACTGATTGATGCAAATATTTTAACAGATTGATGCAAATATTTTAACTGTTTGAAAGTTCGTTTTACCTGTGTAGGACAACAATATTTTAAATGCAGTTATTATTTTTATACTTTTTAACAAGAGAAAATATATGTTACCAAGAATGTGAACTTAAAGTATTGTTTTTTTATTTTTTTTATCTTTCTAATGGTTACAACATATTTTTGCAGACTCTTTTTAAAGTGTAATACTGTAAAGACTATTTGTACTTGAAGCAAGTCAATCCTAATTGATTGTACTCAAATATTAATTAGAACGTTTCTTTCCCCATCGTTAGACATTGTCGCGCTGACTGCTGCTAACCAAATGTGTGAGACCTCAGCGAGGCATACGTGAAGTTGTGTCTGCTTTGGCGCCTGTTTAAATCAAGAATCATTTTTACTTTGTTTTGGGTCAGAACGAATCCTCTTTAAATATACCTTCCTAATCCACCTTAGGCGGACGCTAATACCACTACAGCACAACATAACCAACATCCTGTACGGCAGTGCTGAACAAATGAGAGCAGCACAGTATTTTTTCCTTGGCACAGTCTGCAAAAGAGTTCAAAGCTCAGCAGCAAAAAGCTAGTTAGAAGTAGAAAAAGGGTCAGACAGATACTTCAGGAAGCCGTTGAAAAGATATTTATTGAAACAAATATGCAGGTCACAGAAAGAATGATTATGTTTCTTCTAGAACTGAGGTTCTCAAACTGGTTTGACCAGGGGACCCCTTTGCATTGTCAATTTCGCACAGGGACCCTTAAGTGAAAATGCATAGTACCAGATATATAAATTACAAATAAAAAAAAGTTGAATTCGTGTTTACTGAAACTTCTGTTTCGAAAATACATCATTAAAAATGTCTTGGATGAGATTTTGTGAATATATTTAGATTCTGTCCGGCATAAATTTCTAGTCGGTTTCTTTTATTTGTAATCAGAATCTGTGTTATCCTTGTTCAAGCATTGGTTTTTAGTTCTATGTTTTTAGATAGTTCAATGAGTTTCTCCTGTATTAGAATCTCTTGAGATCAAAGCTTGTTTACGTGCAAAAAGACTTTATGAGAAGTAGTAAATATCCAAGCGAAGACTGTCTTTAAATCTTTGATTTAGGTAGTCATACAATAGTTCGTAATACAAATATTAAACAGAATTAAGAGGCGAACTGATTATTAATTCAAATTATCCGATCGGATAAACTAGCTTTTAGCAAATAAACTATTTAAATTGTAAACAATTTTCACCTTTCTTCAGACCAGGTCGTCTCTATGAGCCGTGGGGGGGCCCCCCCCCCCTTCCGTGTACCACAGCTTGAGAACCACTGCTCTAGAAAAGTCTTTTTGGGGACAATGAAAGGAAAACTATATAAGATATCTGGACCATAGACTAGATTAATCTCAGTAATTATTTCCTGTACTCTATGCCTTATCAAAGTCAATCAAGCTATTTTTATAAATGGTTGAAAATAAAAAACTATAAAAAGTTTACATTTTTTGTACATCCGGTACATACCGCAGTATTTAATAGCGTCTTATTTACCAAAAAAAAATAGTGCATGAGAAATTTGGGGTAGCTAAACTGGTTGAATCACTAATTTGTTGTTTCCTATTCAAGAGAACGAGAGAGCCTGATAACCTTAGTCAAGGGTAAGCAAAGAAAGAATGCAACAGTAATTACTAATAGAGGGTGTGATCGTGAGGTATGTGCTCTGGACCGTCGGATGTCCTGATCCCTGACCGCTGCCATCCCCTGGCGTCATGCGGGAGGTTTAGGCTAGGAAGTAATTAACACCTGAAACATGTCAAACATCTGACAAAATGCAAAAACATGTCTGATGGGTTTCCTTAAGCAGTTTCAGACTAAGCCATCTTAGCGAACACTCCTCTCATTTCTGAGCTTGTTTGCGAACATTCAACAGGCAAAACAACCGCTTGATTTCGAATGGTCGGTCACTTGTATTGCTTCTCGCTATAGAATTGCCCACAATGTAATTGCTACTTTTTAATTTTGGAAACCTCTTTCGGGACATCACCTTCATCTTGATCCCACTAATTATTGACGCTTCGTGGTAGTAGCTTGGTGGGAAGCGTGGTCGAGAGGCTAAGTGCGGCTTGAGCTTGGCTTGCTTGGCTACCTAGAAGGGGGCTCGAGGTTCGACACCCGACTCGGGCAGAGTTGTGTTTACTGGGCGCCCAAAGGCAGCACGCGAAACAAACTCCTAGATACCCTCCCCCCCCCCCCAACTGGTCCACAAATGAGATTGGACCAAAGCGCTCTGAGCATGCTATAAACATGAAAGTAGCGCTATATAAAAGCTATAATAATAATAGTACTCACTAAACAGACAGTAGCTTCCGAATATTTAACTTCCAATTGGTCAAGAACATCTCTGACCGTCTTCTACAGTAAAAAACTTTCTTAGCATTCCTCTAGTAGGAAAATGATAATAAAAACTTGTTTTAATACAAGACTTAGCCTACTAAGTACATCATTCTATTTACAGGACAGTAGAAAACGTTTCGTCATTTTGTTGAGAGTAAATGCAATTCGAACAAACGTTAGCACTCAGACACAAAGCCAACGTACATGTGCCTATTTCCATTTAATGAAGGGATAAGAATACGTCTATACTTTCTGTTAAAACCAAGAAATCAAAGAGTCTACAACCCCATAAAATGCATAGCGCTGCCCAGACACAATAGGACGATCTGTCTTTTTTTTTTTTTTTTTTTAAGTTTTAAACAGAAACACGAATCAAGTAATCTAGTACGCATTGAATGCAAGCGGCTAAATTTCATTGACGAGGCCAATAAATTATTCCAAGGTCATCTTTTAACAAAAATAGTGTAATGAAAAATAAATTAATTACTTCGCTTTCTTGTCGGACCCCCCCAAAAAAAAAAAAAAAACAAAAAATCCTTTTTTTTTCACACCTGTCCATCATTAACATAGACACACAAGACTTTAATCCGTGAATTTATATCCCAGCGTTTCCCCTCCCATGGAAAGGGACATCACTGCTCGCAATTTAGTCACATTTTACACATGACTTGTTGTCTATTTCGTCAGTTACATCCAGTCTTATCTAGAGACGCACACTTTATTCACGCTTATAAAGGTTGGAAAAGACACCACCTTTAATTTTGTAATATGATCTACAAAATAATGCATTGTTTCAGCTTTTATAGAAGATTTTCACAAATTTTTTTGAAGTGTTCAAAGATCTCCATTTCTATTGTGTGTGTGTATATGTATATATAGGTCTACCGTCTATGGTCCTAAACATGCGAGTAAAGAGAACTTGATACACTTCCGGCGGACAAAGTCTTGAGTTAATTGTGACAAAATCATAGACTTGTAAAGTTGTATTCTAGACGGGACATGGAGACTTTTCAACACTACAAAAAATGTCGTGAAAATGTTTTAGAAAGTTGGATCAAGACGTTGTTTTGTAAAGTAGTTAGAAGAACTATAGCCTTTTTTTCAATCCTAACCTATATAACATATAATTTAATTTTTAGATCTGGATCTAGTAATTAAACATACAAAATAAGAGTACTCTCGTCTCATAATTATTATTTTGATATTTTTAGATATTTAATTTTGAAAGATCTAGGTTTTTGAGTTTTTGATTTTAGGCACATCGGCACTAGAATCTATTTGAGCCATGTTGTGCCCTAAAGATCTAGGTACGGTAATCAATCTATTTAAATGTACATAAGATGATTTAAAATCAACATGAATTATTTCGATCTAGGATTTTTGAAACATTATCTCAATTATATTCTCAATGGAAACAAACAGGAAATGACTTTGTTTCATATAGCCTATTTGCATAAATATAGGCTATCTAAGAATTATTTTACATTATTTCTAAATTTTGAAAACTAAAGAATATAATATCATTACTTTTCTAAGATTTATTGGGGCGTTTAGCGCCCAAAAAAGGGATTACGTACATAAAAATCTATATATAGATATGACGTGAATCGATCAGTCGCGGATAAGGATTTATTTCCGGTTTCCAGTCTAAATGTAAATTGTAATATGTCTATGTACAAAATATTTAGGTCGTAAATGAGAAGACATTAAATGTTGCATTCTTTCTGAATCGATGGATTCGAAAACATTCGCCTAATTATTCGACAAAACTTGCCAAGTTATCAATGATGATTAACTAACAATACTTTTAAATAGTTTCACCAATAACTTGACAAGAACAATGACTATCAATAATATCTCTAGATATTTACAATGATTTGTTTAGGTTTTCGCAGGCCGCATAAAACACTTCGGCGGGCCGCATGTGGCCCGCGTTTCGTAATTTGCCCACCCCAGATCTAGAGACATTATTGAAACTCAATTCTTATCATTTGTAATGAAGAGGCTAAAGAAGCATTGTCTCCAAACGTCTTCTAAAGAGTTTTGAAATACAAAACGACGATGACATTCAATTGCAATATTATATAAATTCAGTAAAAGATATAAGTCCTGGCCAGTATTTGTTCAATGTTATGGAGAACTGTGTTGAAAGAGTTGGGTTGGCTTGTACAAGATGGCAAGGGTAACAACTGATGGAGCTTTGACTGAAAAAAACAACTTTTTAAATATCCCAACCATAAACTAGTAACTGGAAAGTTTACACATAGCTACATTAAATTCCCTTCATTGTGTAGCTAACATTATCACACTATTTTTCTATGCTCGGGGGCCGTCCCTTGTCAAAGTATGTTGCTGCTAAGGTCCGTGATTGTTAAATTTTCTCGCACAGGGACTACAGTTTGATATTACAGAAAAGGAATAGCCAAACTTATACTCAATGTTTTGTTCGAAGTACATAGGTCCTTAATAAATTGCAAAATTTTATTTTTTTTTCCTTTATTTTGAATATTCTTATTTTATTCGGGGCCACCAAATTCACTTCCTCTATAGCCTCCAATTCTAAAAAGGCCGGTCCTGACTGGCAGCTCCGAAAAATATGTGAATTTTTGGAATTAAAACATTCTGATGTTTGGTAACACAGTTGTATTAACTGGCCAATCATTAAATCAATATGGAATTTATAAGAAGAAATTGTTATGTTCCTTGATGGACATTGACTGTGACCTTTTCCTAATATCTACAATGAAGAGTTGAAGACAAACTTTATGTTTATCATCGGAAGCATTGTAATTTGTTGTCTGTACATGAAATGTATGTGCATCTTAAATCTTTTCAAATATATAAATAAATAAATATATATGCGGCACGCCTAGTCCCCAAATTTCATTAATGCAGCCTCGGTTGAAAATTGTTGCCCACCCCTGGTCTAGAGCATGGCATTATATGATGTCTCTAGAATGAATCCATCTTTCTAAAATACTGAGATTAAATGTATTTAAGTATGTAAACATAAACAAGTCACACTTAAATTCTGGAAGTTTATTTATTCTATTTATTAGAAAACAGTTTGTACATGGCACAGTGGATCTGTGTTTTATTTTCAAACATCTACAATGTACATGGAATGTTTGCAGGAGAGGCACTGTGAGCATATTTAACCCAGAACTTGTGTAGAAATAGCCCAAGAATATTTAAAGTGAATATAATCACTTATTCTATACATGTTAATCTTAAGTGCTAACTGCTGAATTTCTTTCCTGACCAAGTTTTTAAGACTTGGAGTCTACCAAATTAGTAAATATAACATACCTACATATTATCACTGCCTTATGATACAGACAAAACTCTTTGTACAAATCAGCTGACATTTGATGATTTAAAAAAAAAAAAGCACTTTATATGAAAACAAAAATTATATGAAAAGATAACATGAACAAGTCACATTTAGTAGTCACCTGTCATTCAGTCATACAAATAACAGTTCATACCATACATCTGATATTAAATGGAATGTTTTATAAACACAGAAACAAACTAAGAATAGGATTCTTGTGTATTTACATATGAAAACAAATGTTCAAGGGACTCATAGAGACAATCAACACCAGTCTACGAGTCTCAGAAATCATTACAACAAAGAGGTTCACATCAACTATAAGTGTAGTACTTTAAAGGAAAGTTTGTCAACAAGACAGTCTAATACAAACAATACAAATCCCTGCTACAAGCTCTTACAAATTCAGGAAATGTCATACAAAATACACACATCTTTATATACAAATAGGAAAAGAATATTTCAATATATGGAACATAAAAATTTATATTTTTGAAGTGGAGAATAATACACAGCAGAATATTGAGTGATTTAAGGGGAGAGAAAAAAGGCAGTAAAAATTTAATTAAAACATTTATATTTGCAGTGGAGAGTAAGAAAGAGTTATTTATTGTAATAAAAAAAAACATATAAAAATATTGACTGTACATTCTTTTGAACTGAGTAGGCTGGAGATGTTCAACATTTGGTCAATTTAACAATGGATGAAATTAACCTCAAAGTTTGCACACAGCGGAGTATTAGCATTAAAAACAAACTTATGATATATACACATCAGATCTAGCATAATTGTAGAATAAAACTTCTGCCTTGTTCTTTAATAAATAAAAACATTTTTTTTTAAGGTAAATAAATTTATTATTGAGTTTGTAAATAAGAAATAAAAATATTCGACAATGCATGAAAAGATAGCTGAGCAAACAAGGCTTTACTTGTTTTAAGAACTATAGCTGAGTGGCAGACTTTTAAACAAATGTTGATGAAGAAGGCTTAGCAACACTTCCAGATTTACTGGAGGTGACACTAGGTGTGTATCTGTCATCATAGCTGTCACGACTGTCATCATAACCACGTCGATCCCTGCGGCCAGGTCGGGCATCACGCCTGTCATCATAACCACGTCTATCGTCACGTCTATCATCATAGCGATCATCTTCATGATCATAGCCATGCTCATCATCATAGTAGTTGCGATCATCTGGATAGTCATCTTGGGAATGGTTGCTGTGGTCATAGCGCTCACGGGGCGCTCCCCTCTTATCAAACTTGTTGGGCTCCCCTGGTTCAAAGTCAGGGTCATACTGATCCTCATCGTAGCCGTCTCTGGGTTCTCTATCATAATCCTCATATTCTCTGTTGTTAGGATGATATTTATCAGCTTCATAATCTTTCTCTTCGCTAGTGTAGCTTGGAGGCTTCTTTTCAAATCCACCATCATCACCTTCTTCATAGTTGTGGTAGCTGCAATAATTACAAATAATATAAAACTATGTCACTCATGAAATAGAAAACAAGTCATATTTCAATAATTCAGACAGACATTATAACATTTTGTGGTTTTCTGAGCACTGCCATTTGTTTTGTATACAAGAGAATAAATGAAAAAAAAAAACAACAACTCTTCTCGGAAACTTAACCAACATATAAAAAATGAATTTCTTGATATTAATAAATGAAGAGATAGGCCAGTTGAGTATTTCAATAAATGCACACAATTAAAATAATTTGAAACACATGGATAGTAAGTATTAATGGGATCAAACTCAGGAGTTTATAGCAAATTATACAACAAGAACAAGAGTCAGATTTTATTTTTACTTTAAATCCATTATTTTATTAGGAGAAAAAAATGCCTTAATGCCTTGCTAATGTTAGAAAGCACAAGTGATGAACTATTAGCTTGACCTATTTACAAATTTGGCATCTCCTTCATTGGAGACAAAAACATATTTCCAAGCCTAAGTGTTTCAAGAAATAATTATTTGCATTTAGTTCCATGACAATGGGATGGTTCTGACAGAACAATGCTTTGTTAGACTAAGATCTTTAAATTTACTTTGAGGAAGTGTGCAATACTTTGCATTTCTAAAACAATAGAACAGTAACATACACTTTAGGATCTATTAGTTGCTAAGCAAAGATCACATGGACAACTGAAGTGAACAGGCTTGATTTCAGATACTACATTATCCTTTACAAACATTAGAACATGTCAAAATGGCTAACCAAGGACTCAGTGACTGAGCTTTTAAGCAAATCATTGATCCAAATTGAAATCATTTACAAATTTATGATGTATAAGTAAATTACAAGTACTAGTATAGACATGGAAGTTGGAAACTAAACAGGATAGTGAATGCATTAAAAAAGAATAAATAATAGCAAACAATTTTTATAATTAGTTTACACAAAGAATAATTGAGTCATTATTGCAAAATTGCTCATTCTTAGACTTACTCTCTGTCATCATAGTAGTCATTGTTGTATCCTTTAGGCTCTGGACCAAACTGTTCAGAATTTCTGGCAACGTATGTCGTGTCTGTAAAAATCAAACAGAGTCAACAACACAAGCTGTGGGTTCATAATTAAACCCAAAGGCATAGGGAATTATTATATTTTTTTTAGGACATGCAGGTTTTCTTTTCTACCCATTTAGTTGAGTTAAAATATGGCACCAAATGCATATTGTTTATTACTAAAAAGATTTAGATTTAATAATAAGGATTTTAAATTATAAAGGTATGCAAAGTCATACAAATATGCTGACCTAGCTGTCAACCAAAACCTAGTTAATTTTTATTTTTATTGAATCAATAAATTTGGCAAGGGTGTCAATAATTATGAACAGAGGGAAGAGAAATAGAGGAAATTATAAATAATATATACATATATATATAAGTCTTAAGCAAGTAGCATGCTAAGTCTGAAATGGCTAGAGAACAAGATAAACAAATCTAAGAAATATAAAAACTATCACTGGCAATGCTGTCACTCCCAAATAAAGCAAGACAATTCCTCTGTTAATCTTGTTAGGTTACAATTACATTAGTCAACTGAACTGAGCAAGTTTAGAGAAGCATTGTGTCTTTATACTAATCATGTATTTATCATTTTATACTAATCATGTATTTATCATTCCAACTACAATCAATTTTGAGAAATTTGGTAGGAGGCTATACTCAATGAACTAATTAATATAATACAATAGCATAAGAAAAACAATTTATTAAATCTGTAAATAAGCTCAAAGCTCTTATAGTTTATTGGTTTCTATTTGAAAAAAAAAGTCTGCTGCAATTATTAGGCAAGGCAGATAGCTAAATCACAATTATTTATAACCTTTTAATTTTAATATCTTCTTCTTATTATTAAATAGTATTACTTTGAAAGAAATTTGTTTCATTATAAACAAAAAAGCAAATGTAATTATACAAAAGAGCTGTTATAGTAACAAGAATTTCACATGCAATTTATAAATAGTTGGTTGACATTTATTTGTTAATACCTTTCTTAAGCACCATGCCTGTAGGACATTAATAGACAATATATGTATATATTAGTAAACCACCGGGATAACAACATAAATCAATAATAAAATACAAAGGTCTTTGGGAGAAAGATTTAAGGGATAATTTTGTTTGAAACCCAGTCTTTTGATAACATTTGACCCTTCCAAATGCTATGAGATGATATGAATGTCTACTGGAGTTACTAAATAATGTACGTGCAACAGTTTAAGCTATCTGGTGCCACTTCATGCTAGGCTAAAAATTTCTAGGTTATAAGACTACAAGTATTTATAAAGATAAACTAGCCCATTCAGTACATGTTATGAATATGTATGAACATGCTATACAAAAATTAATAATTATGGATTACAAAATGTAAATAAAATTCTAATTCTTTTGAAAGTTCATCATCACATCTAAAGAAAATTTATAAATTTTTAATTTTTTTTAAAATACAAAACTAAAAAATTCTAACTTTGAAATAATAAGCATTAACAGATTTTTTTTTTATTACCTAAGTAATTATAATAAGAAGAAAATATTTTTGCTTTCAAGATTAAGGATGAATGCAAACGTTTGACATGAAGCCCAGATGCAACCTGCACATTTTATCACAACCAACGTGATATCTTAACAAACAAGTAACAGATCAAGTTACTCCTAAATGTGCAGACAAAGTAGTTTGTGAAGTCCAGCCATTGTCTACATTCAAATTAGGAATAGAATGAGCCTAAGTCAGCTTAATTAAGATTAGCTTTAAGCAAGTTTCTTTGCTAGTCTATTCATCTTGCTTCTGAGATAACTTGATAGCTCAGATTAACAGAAACTATAAGATAACCTGATAGCTCAGATTGACAGCATGTAATAATGTGATGAAATATATTAACCAGAACATGTAAGATAACCTGATGTACAGAATTGTATAGATAAAGATATCAAGAAATAAAAAAAAATCCACTGGATTAAGGACTCTGAATGAAAAAAAAAAGATGTTTTAGCCAGAAGGCACAGTGACATAAAACCTCAGGAATGAGAAGGCAAGGTTTACACAAGGAAGACTATGAAATAAAACAAGAGGACATCTTGTGTGCCAATGCCAGATTTACAAGAAGAAGATATATATATATAAACCTTTGATACATGAATCCCTTTAATATCATCATATAAAATTAGGTTGAAATGCATTCATCTATGCCTTTTAGTCTGATTTCCATATACTGAGTTGATTTTTTTTTTTATTTTAAAAATACTTATACAAATACCATTATTTTTCAAAAACAATTTTAAGAAAATTTTTTGTCTTTTATCTATTATTAACATGTTAATTACAGACAAAAATTTTAATTATGAAGAAAAAGGTCTTTGCCAAAGTTGCAAGATGCTCTATGATTGAGAAAAAACAAATATAGGATTCTCTTCTTATCTCTTATAAATTATAACCTACCATAAAATTTTTTTACATATTTGAACCAAAGTTACTATTTTAAACATTGTAGTTCTGTCAACAAAAACACTTTTTATTCATTGTAAAAAAAAAAAAATATCCAGAAATTTACTTAGTTACCTCCTAGTTACCTGCATATAAAAAAAAAATATTATTTTTTTCATTAATTTCAACAGATTTGATAGTACCCAATAAAAATATTTTTCCAGATACTTTAAAATGTCAAGAACCAAAATGTTTTTTACTAAATGACTGAATCATATAGAGAAATAACTTAATGAAAGCCATGTCTTTAAATAGAGCAGCTTGCAATTTGTGGTAGAGTTAAGCCAAGAATGGATTAGAATGTAAGATAGCTTTATGTGGAGATGACAGCTTACTATCATATGTACCGGAGTAATGCTCACGAGACGTATCAGCACCATCGTAGTAGCTTTGCTTGTCTCGAGGGGAGAATCGGAAGCCTCGTTTGTAGCACAGGATAAACAGGACAATCAAACCTATCACCAATAGGATGGCCAAGATCATGCCAATAAACCATCCTATATTTCCAGCTAAAGAGAATGCCACAGCTGCAGACACAAAATTATTTCAATATGATTAAGAACAAATGTTATCTATAGATTTCACCACAATTTTTTTAAAATATACTCATGATTTGAAAATGTATTAGTAAACATTTTTTGGTTTCAAATGTCTCTAATAATGTATATTTTAAAAATAAATATGTTTTACAATATTATTTAAATACATATATTTCTTATTTCAATTGGACAGAATCCAATAAGTTTTTCTAAAATGATTTAAGTGCATGTTAAATTTAGGATTAAGTAAATGAAATTAATAATAACTAATTTGCTTTTCAGCCAGTTCTGGAATGGAAAATAATTTACTATTATAGTAGATTAAAACATACCTATGCCGCTAGTTCTAACTTCTTCAATCCCAGATGCCACACTGTATTCTCCATTTGTGGCCTTGATCCTAACCTCATATGTGGTACCAGGTTCAAGGTTGCTGATATTCTTCCATGAGTTGATCACTTCATCTGTTGAACGCAACCATTCTGGACCATCTGAAAGAAAAGCACAGAACAGGTAATGCTGTAGAAATAAGATAGTAACAAAGATAGTCCAATATTGTTTCTTTCTGACTGTTTTCACTTACCCAGTTTCCTCCATTCCACATAGACAACTGTGCCAGATAAAGCAAACTCATTGATCCACCAGGTGACATTGATATACCTAGCTCCGACATTTGCGATGGAGAAGCGGGGCATACGTGGGGCTTAACAAAAAAAAACAACAAATAAATAATTGTTTACAAGGTGAAATTATTGTGCATGACAATGTAAACAATACTGAAATGAACACTTATGGACTTGATTCTAATTATATATGAAATGAATGGTGAAAGAAATTCTATTTACTTCCAGGATTAGCTGTAACAAGCTCTATGAAGTATCCTTCTCCTCTTCCTTTAGCTGTCCTGGCATAGATGTAGACTCTGTATTTGGAGCTGGGCATCAACCCACTTAAATATGCAGTGGTTGTATGGGGATCATCTATCTGTGGCTCTCTGTCTTGCATTTCACTCAGAAACAAACCTTTGACTGAGGTGGCAATAAAAAATATAAAATATACACAGTGCCAAGCAGCCAAGAAAGTTAGTGAATGAATTGAGATTTTTTTGTTATGTATGTTAAAAACTCCTTGCACCTCTTCTATACCTTGCAATCTATGGGGGCACATGATGTTAAGCCTTTCATTTCTATAACTGATGGATAATAGAGGTGGCCACCATGACTTTCACTATAATATATGACATTTCTGTACAACCTTTTAGGCTGGAGAGGTTCTGATTTTTAAAAAAAATGTATAATAAACATTTGTTTAGTTACTCTACTCTACTTTAGTATCCCTTTCCCTCACCCCTCGAAAAACATTTGAATAAAATTGTTACTATTTTATGAAAGCATATTGTGACTATGCCAGGTGATGTGATATGTGGTTGGGACATATCATCTCACTTTTTTTCCATCTTCAAACCCTGCAATCTTGCAGTGGGTTTGGGCAAGGGTGTACTAATCTTCAATTCTGTGGAAACATCTGAAACATGTTAAAAATATTAACTATGAATGGAAATATTCCTAAGACCATGATATTGACATGCACCTTTTCCCGCCCCCATAAATTATAAGTGAGGTTTGCAAATATCTTTTGTTTTGATGGAGATAACCTACTGTAAATCAAATATATCATTTTCATGTAAACAAAAAATTGCACAATTTTTTTTTTACCATTGTTCCAATTTTTTTTTTGGACAATTTTAAAACCATGCACACATTATAATGTTAGTGGTATAATAATAATTACACTAAAATGTAATCTTCGGCTGTAAACATTTACTTGTGTCAAATGTACATCTTCCATTACTAGATAAAGTCATCACTGAAGTAAGTGTAATGGTGTTAATACCTCTGTATTGGCAAGTTTTTTTTTTTTAGCAGATTTACTGATCCATACAGGAGGACTTTTGTTCTCTTATATTTAAAACTGGGAGGGGCCCACTATCATGTTCTTAACTTCAGGCATGCTAAGCTATTGTTAGCCATTCAAATTTGAGTGCTAAGATTTTAAAAGCTGCAGTCTTATTTTTTGGTTCTAATATACCTTTTGGAGATTTTAGGCAGATGTTCGTTCTATACCAAGAGTATTTGTAATCTTAGGCTTTATTAAATTAAAAATTTTTTCCACTCTACTATATATATATATATATATATATATATATATATATATCCTAAAGTTTTAAAAGAGAAATAAGGATAAAAAAAATGATATTTTTTTTCAAAAAAATCACTCGCCTAAAAATATGTAAGTTATACAAACCTAAACGATAGCTGATATCAAAGCCTTCTATGTCACCCCTGTTTTCAAATGGATTTGTCCACGCCAAGTTGACATGTGTATCTCCAATGTTCAAGATACGCAAGAGTTCCACAGGACCAGGAACTGTTTTTATCAGACATTAAAATAATTGTCAAGCAAATAAAGCATTTGATAAACTCAAGACTATGATTACATTGATAATGTTAATTAAAGGTTCACTGATACTCACATCCAGGTTGAGTAGTGAATCTTACGGTCTCTGTAGGTACACCTATAAAGTAGTTGTTCAAGACAGCTATCTGGGCCTCCATCTTAGTATTGGGTACCATGTTCTCTACTCTAGCAGTGAATGTATTCCCTGTTGCATTCTTCACTACATCTGGACCAATATCTTGCTCTCTGACTGTAAGTGCTTTCTGATTCTGCTCCCAAAATATTATCTGGAAAGCAAATAAAAAAAAATGGCTGATCCATCATAGTACTATGTATACTAGTTCAAAAGCTATTTTCTGTTTTTAAATATTTGCATTATTTTTATCCCAAATAAGAATAATAAAAAAGACATATATATGCTATTAAGCAAGTGATCTTATAAAAGCATGGAAAGAAATATTAATAATTACATAATTAAATAATAAGAAGTACAATTATCACCTCATAATTAATTAATTTAAAATTTCAGTAACAATTAAGAAATAAATATTAAAAAATCTAATTATCTCTATATTTAGACATTATTCCTATTCTGTATTATTATTTTATATTTATATTTTATTATTTTTTATATTTCAGTAACAATTAACAAATAAATTAAAAAAAAATCTAATTATCTCTATATTTAGATATTATTCCTATTCTGTATTATTATTTTTTATTTTCCTCCAATATCCACTAATAGTTATGATTACACTGGGTGACACTCACAAAATGTACAAATTGCACCAATTGAAAGTCTATGTTTTTTTAAACGAAGAAGATCATTTAAAAATGAAATACAGTTGTATAAAAAACCAGGAGTTGAGTGTGTTTTTTTTTTAACTATTAAATTAAATGTGAAAAAATTTATTGTATGAGCTAGCCATTATTACAATCTTAACAAATCAAAGATAGATTGACTTCTTACAGTAACAAAAAATATCTATTTCTAGCTCAAAATTTTCTAGCTGAAGAAAAAAAACAACAGAGGTTGGCTAAAATAAACAGTTTAACTTTTTTTTTTTTTGCATGTAAAATTATTTTAGTAAAAAAAGCCTACCTTAAACCCTTTGAATTCTCCTCTAATTCTTGACTGATTTTTATTGACTTCAGATTTGTCAAACTCCCAACTAAAAATGGCATATGTATCTCCTTCTTCTTCTACCAAGAAGTTTGTTGGAGTAACAGTTGGTTCTAAGGAGAAGAAAAAAAATAGCAAGTTTTTTTTTTTATTGAAGCAGTAAGAAATGCAGTGAAATACAGATTTCAAACATATAGGTATATAGATACAATAATATAATGCATACTAATTTTATAAACACACTAACTTTGTAAACACAATAGCAATAAAAACTACATTCTACGGTCAATATTTGCTTCGGCACTTAAAAAATAATATTTCATTATGCACAAAATTGATAAAGTGAAAGATTTTTAGTTGTTGTTTTGATTTTAAAAAAAAGGCCTGCTGTGTGTCTTTTCAACAAAGTCTTTTAAAACATTTGAAATTAAAATTAAACAAAAACAAAACACTTCAATACTAGTGGCTGTAGAGAAAAAATATAATACTATAAGAATCACTTACGGGCTTCATATGAATAACCAATTATTGTTGGTGGATCTGCAGATGCTTCTCCCACACTGTTGATGGCTTTGATTGTGATCCTATAGGGTTCATAAATCATTGCAGAATTCATTTCATAATGACTAGTCCTCCAGTTATCTATAGGTTTACTTTCTATCTGCGTTTCTGCTTGCGCCCCCAAACGGAGTATTTGTAAAACATAGTAAAAGCCGGGGCCATTTTGCATGATTTGTGGAACAGGCTGGATCAAAAAAAAACAAAAAAACATTTAATATTTAGGTTTTCTAATAATACACTTTTTTCACTAAAAATGATAATTAAAACTTCAAATTGCATAAAATTGAAGTTCTGATTAATTCTAATGATCTTCTTTGTTTTTTTTTTGTTTGTACTTATTTAAAAAGAAGTGGTTTATTCAAAATTGATCCTGTCCAGTTTCTGATTATTCAAATTAAAATAGAAAAATGGCCATGCTTTGCAAGCTTTTTCATTATAACCATAAAAAGCCAGTGGTCATTACTTGAACAAACTGCAATTTCTAACATAGCAATTTGTGTGCATCTATAATATATGATTTGTTACATCATTTATAATTAAGATAAAGCATCACTTTTAAGACTCCATTATGTAATTAATGAACACATTATAGTAACTATTCAAATATATATGTGCATTTCAGTCTATTGTTTTAAATAGATACAAATGTATGTAAAGAAAACTTGATGATAATTTTAAAGCCATGAAAAATGAACAACAGCAGAACTAGTTCACGTACAGTCCATTCAATGTAAAGCTTTCCATATTGGTGACCCAGAGTGCGAAGGTTCTGAGGATGGCTGTAAGGTCTGTCTGGTTTGGTAGAGCAGACTGTAGGAGTGGGGGCACTAGGGTCACTGGCACCTATCTTGTTGTATGCAATTAGTCTGAAGGTGTAGTTGACATGTGGAGATAAGGTCATGTTCACCTGACTTAAAGAGGCATTCACCTAGAAATAAAGAACAAGATAGTACAATAGAACAATTCCCAAAATTAAGCCAGTAATATTGTAGACAATGTTCTAATTAATGAAGAGAATGATTACATCAAAATATTTGAATTGTTAAGTCTCTACTTATGTAGATGACTAATTGAAAATAAAAATAAACATGTAGATTAATGAGCAATTAAAAAAAAATCTAAATCTTTTTCACTTCTAATATAAACATGGAAACATCATTTCTGCCATTGCTTTAAGTGCTTTTTGAAGTCTAGTTACACATTACTTTAAATAAGTGCTTTCTGAAGTCTAGTTACACATTACTTTAAGTCCAAATGTCCACTGATCAGGATTAAATGAAGTATTGTACTGTAGAACATAGTACTGGATTGGGGCATAGTTGTAGCTGCCAGGCATCCACAAGATGGTAGCATTTTTATTGCAAAATATCCAACGTACATTGGTTGGTGGCTCTGGCTTGTCTGCAATCAAAATTAAATAAACAGATAAAGACAGTTAATCTGTGGATGAATAACTGCACTAGCAAGGAAAATATTTTTTTGGGAATTTGGATGCAAAGGATGAATGCATTGAGCAAGTCACAAGGATAGATGAGTTAAAAAGCATTGGACTGATATGTTTTGAAACAAGCCAATCAAAATTAAATAAACAGATATATTAAAACAATTATAAAGACAGATAATATGTGGATGAATAACTGCACTAGCAAGGAAAATATTTTTTTTGGGATGCAAAGGATGAATGCATTGAGCTAATCAATGTTTGTAAGGAGAGCAAAGAATAAATGCATTGAGCAAGTCACCATGATAGATAAGTTAAAAAGCATTTGACTGATATGTTTTGAAAATTCTGTTCCAACAGTTACAAAAGATTGCAATTGAAGAAACAGCTCAAGTGTTATTTTATAAAAAGCACAAGCTTGGATTAGTGGGAAAAAAAAAGCCATTTTTTTAAAAGAGTTACCAGTTAGTCTCATGCATTTATTATCTAGCATTAGTATCGCTAAATAGATCTGTAGAGAAATAGAAGACATACAAAGATACAATTTTCTACGAATAAAAGGAGAGGCAAAAAGAAAATAAAACTTTGTTAAAGATAAAACTTTTGATACACTTTAGTAAAATATAAATAGTATTTGTCTTAAAAAAAAAAATTATGTCATAGCATGATTAATAGTATTTAGATATCAAAAAGGATATATGTAATCAATTCTGTATTTGTAAAACAAATGTAAGCAGGACAACACAGTAGGCTAATAATGTTTCTAATTCTAATTGCTGTTGTTAATACTCTGTGTCACAGACTCATTTCAATGTTTAGTTGTTTATTTAATAATTTATTTAATATAAGTCGAGTATCACATCTCTGACCTAGTTAATCTGTTATTTTTTTAAATAAAATCCCCTCTGAAATCCCCACCACGTGCTTGGAAGATTCTAGAACTTTATTGATGTCACTTTTGCACACGTCTCCATTTAAATCTGATTGGTTATGAATACTAATTAGCTTTTGCAGACTGAGGCTTGAAATCGTGGCCTAGCAGTTGATCTGGGAACTTCGAGCTGATTGGACACTTAATTTAGATCTAGTCTTTTAACAGAAAGTTGTATCTTTATTTAAACTACATATTATTTTATATTTGATGTGCATGGCTGTACTTAAGTTGAAATTAAAAGGTTCCTGTATTTTGTTATTGAAAATATTTCTTCAAGTGTGTTCTAGATCTTCATCATTTAATACAACACAATACAATCCCGGCAGAACAACAAAAATATGTGTTGTGACACTCTGATATATATTTATTTAGATAAATATACATATATGAATAAAATTAGTAGCAAAAAAATAGGAAAAAGTCATCATTTCTATTTCAGGAATATATTTAAGAAAAAAATTAGCCTAATTTTTTTTTTTTAAATTCTAATACATGTTTAAATATTAAGAAATGACAATGCAGAGTTATCTCTTTTGTTTCTAGTAGTTACTTTATGTATCAACTTACAAAGTCGACCTTACCTTTGACCAACAAAGTTGCAGATGCAGTATGGTTATCTAAACCATTGGTGGCTATACAAGTGTAAGTCCCAGAATCCCTGACTATTGTGCCAGTTATGGTCAGTGAGTTGTCTTGCCTATTCATTGTCATTCTCTGATCGTAAGCTGTGATGGGCTTGCCATCTTTTTGCCAAAGAATTTTCAGATTTTCCACTTCTTCTGGATCAGTGGTGCCAGAACATGTGAATTTTGCTTCACTTTGGGCATAGACTTCCAGGTCAAATGGGTATTGCTCTATCCTGGTCTTGCGACGCACCACAAGTGTTCCACTGGCATCAGTCACATTGTACCTGTTCTCTGCTTGACACTTATAATGACCAGCATCAGCCAAGACAACAGCCTAAAAATGATTCATAAAATAAATACAATAAAATCTAACATTAAAAAACTTTATTTGAAACCATTACTCCAAGAAACTTTTTAACAGCTGCATTGATTGCTAAGTACCAAAAATAAATATATTTCTAAAATGAGTAAAATTTTAATGAGAAGGATTAGAAACATCTAGAATTAAAGCATATAGTTTGAGTCAAAATGTTACTGCAATAGTCAAATAATGCCAAACTTTGTGTAATTTATCCAGCAGAAAAAAAAGCCATCTATTTCTAATTTATAGCCCAAGGTAAAGTATAAAAATAATATATAATCACCCTAATGACAAGAGATCCTGTAGATAATATCCTGTATCTACCACCTGTTATAAGGACATCATCTTTAAACCAGGTGATGATTGGGTCAGGCTTGCCTGTTGTTTCACATACCAATGTTACTTCTTGACCTTCTGCTGTTTCTGTTTCAGGGTCAGGGGGTGTAATAATAGTAGGGGCTTCAGCTAAAAAAATTAAAAAAAAAAAACAACAACATGTGCTTATAATTTTCTCAATTAGCTGATTAAAAAAAACTTCAACCTTAATAAAATATTTTGTGGTTTTAACTTCAAATAAGATGCTTATAAACAAAGATGTACATCTTTTTACAAATATATAAAATTACAATTAAATTACTATCTTTTATGAATAGACTCCCATAGAGCAAAGTAAGAAAACCTTGTCTTCATTTATAATGCATTCAGCAATAGAAAAAAAAAAAAAAATTGGTATAAGAGATCCTGCCATTTTTTGCACTCTCATTATCAAATCAGTTTCTATTATACTTTACACACTTGAAATCAAATAGGTTGCACTTTTAATTGACATTTGATAACACCTAAAACAAGCAGTATTAATATAATACAGTTTTAAAACAGACACACAAATTCTATACATATATTGTTTTGTATGTTACGACAACATTGCAATTGGAATCTATTAACATAGCTGCGTAGCTTTCTTACACTCCAAATATGTGTTTTCAATCCTTTCTGATTGAAGATGAGCTCATTTCTCATTTCCTATGAGCTTGAAGATGACTGTAAAGTCCTATCCTCACTTTAAACGTAGCATGAGTAGGTTTGGTCAGTTGCAGATAGGCCTGATTCTTCTCTCAGCTTTTTGTTGGTTTAGCACTCTTTCAGGATGGCCACTCTTCTTCTTACGTCATGAATCCAAGACTCACAGCTTCAGGCCATGAGAAGCAAGTGAGAGCTAGTGTTTATCAGGAGATCTTGAGAGTATCTTTATAGCACTTGTATTGACCCCCTTGGGAGCACTTTCCAGCTCCCTGTACAGAAGTGATGGGAAAGGGGATTGTCTGGTGTGCGGACTAAATGTCCAGCCCATCACAATTGGGACCTTTTTACTGTGGCATTGATATTGTTCATGTTGGACAGCTTTAGGATTTCTGTTCTGGTATGTGGTCAGACCAATGCACCCTTATGAATAATTCTTAGACAGCGTACATGGAAGAATTTTAGCATTTTTTGATGTGGCAGGAATATAAGGTTCAGGACTCTGATGCATGTAAGAGTGATGGGAGCACTACAACACTGTAGACATTCAGTTTTGTGGACATGCTGACACACTTGTCCTTAAAGTTTGCCAAAAGCAGCATGTGCAACATGGAAGTCTACCTCATCATCTATGTTGCGTTTGCTGATATGGTGCTTCCCAGATAGACAAACATTTTAATATTTGCTACTTTCTATACCGTATTCAAATATAGTACAGAAGTAAGAACATAGTTTCTATTTTAGCAGCAGTGAATAGTAATATATACACCAACATAAAAAAAAGAAATAAAAAGGTCTTGTATTGTTTTCTTAATTTCCCCAACATCAAATCCCAAATTATTTTCCTACATCAAAGACTAGAGTTAAGAAAAAAAATAAAGCTGTTAATCCTAAGGGAATAATTCCAAACAACTATCTAACCCAGTAATGTTTAAGTTACTGATGTTCCCTTATTCCTTATCGAGCAAAATAATTAATTATAGATAATCAATTGACTGATGGTTGATTTTTTAAATTGATTCATTTTTTTGTTAGGCATAAAGAATAATTGTTTAAATTGGGTGACGGAGAAATAATGTGATCAATTATCTAAATGGACAAAACCCTATACATTTAGCAGCATCTGTGAATACTAAAGGATTAATCTCCCTTGTTAACAAACAAAATCTTTAAATACCAGTATTTAATTGACTAATTAATAATTTTTCCTATTGATTAACATTTTCTCTATGCCAAGGAATAATTGTGCAAACTTTCAACTTGATCCAAGTACGGGTGTAGGAGAAACAGCATGTACCAACTTTTTACCAAACTAACAGACAAAGTGAGTTGATAAAAGCTTTGTAAAAAAAACCAACTTACACAGGACATTGAGATAAACATCAGCAAAGACATAGCCATGGATGTTGGAGGCATTGCATTGAAACACCATGTGATCTGTTTGTTCCACTTTTTCCAGAAAAATTTTGGTCTCTACTGGATGTTTGAATCTTGGCCCAGTGATCCTAGGATCCCTTACATCTGATGAAATGGTCAACATTGAAACTTAATAAGACATGATTGGATATTAGAAAGTAGTGAAACCTTGAAATATTGAGTTTAGTTAGTCAGTATGGATATTTCCATTTTTACACAGCTCCGTTACGATCACCAAAGTAAACATATTTATAACAAAGACATAAATCTATATTTTTCAGTAATGGAAGGATAAAATGCAATACCTTTAAGTGATTCTCCATTGACAAACCATTCAATAGAAGGTTCAGGAACTCCACCAGCTAAGCATGTAAACATTACATCAGCACCCACACCAACTTCAATATCTTTAGGCTCTTCTAAAAAGTAGGGCCTGGCTATAAAAACAAACAAACAAAAAAAAAACATAATCTATATCTTGCAAAGGAAAGAGAATTAGCAATTTTCTTAAAATGCAGCTTTTCTTAGCACCTTTTAGTTTTTTTTTTTGTTTTTTTTTTGCATCATAACAACGAATTAGAAAATGCATCAAATTTTGTTACAAAGCATAATAATAATACTAATAAAGCCTTGTCCTGATGTCTGGAAGAGTGCATACAGGTTGACTCTTCATTGTCAGACACTCTCAGAAATCTAACAAAGACATTTAAAAAAAAAAATCTTTTTTACTTTTTAACTGATTAAATTCGACTGGACACAACAGAATGCGACAACACATGTACCGGAAGCTCAAAATTGAAAATTGGAACCAGTGATATCTGTGGAGTGTCATCAGAGAATGCCGACCATGTCCTCCAAGACTGCGCTCTTTACCAAGAGGCCTGTCTAAGACACTGGCCCCAAAACACCCCAATAGAAAGAAAACTATATGGAGAGCTCCCTGACTTGGAAACCACTGCGCAGTTCATCTCAGATATTGGTGTAGTGATCTGAACCCTCCAACATAACAATGAGAACAAAGAAGAAGAAAACTGATTACAAATGCTTACCATTCACTCTGATATTAAATGTCCTATACTTTCTATCCTGGCTGACAGAGTTTGTCGCCCAGCATTCATAGGTTCCAGCATCCTCAAATTGTAAATTTGTTATCTGTAACTCTTGGGCAAAGCTTTTAGTATTGACTCTGTCAGACATTGTTTTATTGTCTGTTCTCTCCCAATGCACATCAGGAGTGGGGCTGACAAAACAAAATCCAAGAGAAATAAGTGAACCATGAAAAAACTTGTTTATAGCTGGACTAGAACTGAAACCCTGCATCAGTTTATGTGGGAGTAATTTAGGACATTTGAAAAAAAACTTGTTAAAATGTATTATTTGTTAAAATCAGATTGAGGAAAGGATTATAATATTTGGTTAATATTTTTAATTAGATTAAAATTTACTAGATATTTTGCTAATTCTAATTACCTTTCACATCCTAGATCAGTAAAATAAACAAAAATTTGACACAAATGTCTCAGCATAAATATGCTAAACATAGAATTATATAGCTGCAAAAAAGAATTAGCCCATAAAATAGTGTTCAATCAAAAACACATTATCTTACTTTCCAGAAAATATACACTTGACTGAAAAGTTTGATCCCAGTAGTCCAAATCTATCATCCTGGTCAGCCCAAAGGTATTCTACTTTCATGAAGTCTTCCGTTACTGGGAGTCAAAATAAATAGTAAAAGATATATATACATGTTAATGAACATTGACTAAGTAGAATGCATGCTTAGATTCATCACACAGTACCCATTTTTTTTTGTCATTTCCAAATCGGCCATAATATGTGGTACCTATGTTTTTTATTTGATACTGCATAAAAAAAAAAAAAGAATCTCAAAATAACAAAATAATCATAGTAAAGCTGTGTTCTTAGTCCTGGTAAAACTGGAAATAAACATGAACCAGTTTTATTAGCTGTTGTTCAAGGCTTGCAATAAGTCTAAAGTTAGGGTTAGGGGTTATATTTTTAAGACAACCAGAATTTCATCAAGAATAATTTTTACCTCCATTGAAAGGGACAGTAATAACTTGGTGGATAAGAAAAAAAAACTTGAACTTTATTTCATTTTGAGCTTGAAAGATAGTAAGAAAAGGGCCTCAAACTCAGGCATAGGGAAAAGTTAGGTTTAGGGGCAAAGGGATGGTAGGGTTATTACCAATGAGTACAATTGAATGTCTTTCAAGGTTTATATTTTCTGAGCTAATAATTAAGGTAAGATAATTATATTGATTCCTTAAAATTTAAATATAGTTTGAATACTATCTCATTTTCCAGCACATGTTAGTTATTAGTTGAGACAGCTTCAACGAGAGGCTCAGAAAAGAGTAAGCAGGTTTCTGAAGAGACATAACATGCGTGGAACAGATCTTTGATAACATAGAATAAAGTCTCAAGTACCAACCAGTTTTATAGAATTTAAGAAAGCATTTGATAGTGTCCATCAAGAATCACTATGGAAAATAGTTAGAGTATATGGCATCCCCATTGTTTGTTATGATGCTGCTGTACTAATTTTTTGGTACTTGAAATTACATAAAAAAAAAATGTATCTCAAAAACCAGGTTTGTACTTGTATACCTGGAATTGACTTTCTGAACAATACCTGAATGAAAAAGATTTGTATGTATCTCTGCACTACCCCTAACCAAGAGAGGGTTATTACATCCTTTAGAACTATTGTAATTGCAGTGTCATCTTACCAATGTCTAACAGGTGTTTTTTTTTTATTTTTTTTTAATGAAGATTATTATGTACATAAATGTACTCATGTGTAGTATGAATGTTAATAAGAAATGTAAAATCTACTTGAGTTACCTAACCCTTCATTCTAGCTTTATTTGACTTGAGTATTTTTAAAATTATAACATAACTTCATGTCTTCTACATTTACACTTCATATTAAAATAAAAGTAAATTACTATATATATATATATATACCTCCAGTTGGTGTTATATAATGAAGGGGACCCTGAGAGTTACTCCTCATTATATTGTTCATAGCCATACATGCATAAGGATTTCCACCATTGGCATCTTCTCTCTTCACATTGGTTATTCTAAGACGATCTAAAAAAAAAAAAAAAAAGTATAGAAATGAAGTGGAAATGAAAGATAGACCAACATTTTAGTTTAAATAACTACTGTGAAAAAACAACAACATTAATGTACTTATTCTTGTGGGGCTGTGTTCTATGCAGCTCTTCATATGCTTAAATAATTGTTTTAATTCTTCTGATGATACCATTATTATAAATTGAAATTAATTAATTAATGCTGTAAAAGTACTAAAAAACTTTTTGAACAGATGGATAGCCTGAAAGTTCTGAACATGAAATCTAACAGACACCAGGTGAAATGAAATAGATTGAGATAAATTATTTATAGCAATATGAAAAATAAAAATAGTGCAACTAATATTTTCATAATTTTGGATATAGCATTTATTTTAATTATAAACAAAAGCATACTTCATAACTAAATATACTCACATTCTCTGTCCATGGAGATTCTGGAGTCATAATTGACGACATTAAAACCTCCTTGGGCTGTTTTAGTTATCCAGAAGACACTGGGAGGAGGAACACTTTCTGGTGGTACACAGGGAAGGGTGTAAGGTCTTCCCAAAAATGGCGTATGGTAAGTAGGTTTTGCAACAGCAAAACTTGCCAGCTTGGCCTGCCTCAAATTAACCTTTTTACTGGCAGACTTTCCAAAATCATTTTTAGCAAAACATTGAAAAATGCCTTCATCTTTGTCTTCTGGCATATTGATAACCAAAGTACCAGCATCTGGCAATTGTACAATTCTGTCATCATTACCACTGGGATTAAAAACAATCTCATTTCTGTTCCAATCATATCTGTAATTAAAAAAAAAAATTTTTTAAAATCAGGTAAACCCATTTTTACTGTATTTTATATTTGATACAAAATAGTCAGCTGAACAGGTAAAGCTATTTTCACACTCTATTTTATTTTCATGGCGAAATAAAAAAAAATGTGAAAGGAGCATTCTCCATTTTCAACACAGATATAAATTCCATCCAGTAGATCAGTAATAACGAAGGCCTGCTGGCCGGGGTTCATATCCAACAAGTATATATATATATATATATTTAGTTTGTCCATCATGGTTTGATAATGACCACTTTGAGGGCATTCACTCATGTGGCTGGTGAGACCTTGTGAGACCGGAATGTTCAACTGCACACTGGGCAGGTTATTCCAGCTGGAGCCAGTGTCATTGTCCTTGCTTTTCTTCTATAGCGCTTTTCTTCTGCAGCGTTGTTCTCTTTCCATCAGCAAACTGTGCACCAGTTTTTACAGTGTGACGCCATGATGCTCTGTTATGTGCCTGTCTCCCTGGTGGCTGTGTCTATTCTAAATGCCTTCAGAGAAGCTTTGAGGGTTTCCATGATGCGCTTTTATTGACCACCTTGGGAGTGCTTAGCTTTGCTTAATTGGCCAAACAAGAGTCATTAAGGGATGCGGCAGTATTCCATTTGGCAGACATATCCTGCCCATTGTAGCTTGGACTGCATCAGAATTGTGTGGATGCTTTGCAGACCCGCTCTTCAAAGAACTTCAGTATCTGGTATTTTGTCTTGCCATTTTAAATTCAGTATTTTTCTTAGACATGTCATGTGGAAGCAGTTCAGTTTCTTTGCATGTTTTCTGTACACTGTCCATGTTTCTGAGGCATAGAGCAATATAGGGAGGATGTAGCTTAATAGATCCCTAGCTTTTTATTTGTGATGATACCACGTCTGTTCCATAAGTTTTTAGACAGTCTCCCATAGGATGCACTGGCCTTGGCGATATGCAGTTTGACTTCATTATCTATCTTTCCGGTTCTGGAGAGTGTGCTGCCAAGATATGTGAATCTATCCGCTGCGTTTATAATTTATATCATGTCCATTTATCTTGACGCTTGGATCCAAGAAGGTAAATAAAAGATGGGTTCAGTCTTTTTTGTGTTAATGATAAGGCCTAAGTCTGAGCATGCTCTTGAGAAGTCAATGATGATGCTCCCACCCTCTTTACAGTAGGGAACTAAAACAAAGTTCTTAAAAGAGGTATATGTGAGCATTAGCAGGATGTAATAACAAAATATGTCCCAGGCCAAAAATGTCTTTGAGCCTATCAAATACTTTGAATAAAAAAAAAAGGGGAATAGAGATATTGTAGAAATAAGACTAGATTCTTTTTGTTTCAGAAAAGAAGTGTAAAAGGTGGGCTGGGAGCAAGTAGTGAATTCAATCGATTCAATGTAATAGATGCATGAATTAGCTGACCAAAGGAAAGTATGTGGGAGCATTTTACTTAATATAGACGGGCCAAGCAGGTAGGCAATGCTAGCATAGAGACATATTTAAAAACACTTACGAAGGTTTAGGTTCACCATCTGCCTTACATGGAAGCTCAACTGTTTCACCAGCTTTGTAGTAAATGTCGTACGGAGGCTCAATGTAGATACCAGGAGGCCGAGACACTGAGAACAAATTATTAATTATTAAACTTTTCTTCATTTCAGTAGATCTATTGGCCTATGTACTATAACAAAGTTACAATAAACAGTAATATGTGACCATTGAACTTTGAATAGCATGCCAGTGAAGAAAACATAATCAGAAAGATTCTTTTATGGGACTACAGATGGTCTTTAGGTCTGTTTGCATGGCATTGCTTCTAGGCAGGGTTGTCCATTGGAAGGTCCATGGTTTGGCCCTGGATGGGACTAACACTTTGTTCCATATATTTAACTTAACCATTTTCTGTTATTAAAATCACCTTGCTAATATCCGATGAAGCAATCATCAAGCCAAACATTACTGTTTTTAAATGTTACAGTGTTATGACATAATTAGAGCGTAGATTTATTTTGGGAATAATTAAGGGGTAAGTTTTACTTAGTGACGGAAGTGACGAATAGTTAGATTAAAAAACAGAACGCTTTAGTTGACGCAAAGAACAAGACGTTTATTTTGATTAAGGCTACAGAAAGACAGACGGATTTCCCTATTGATTATTAAACGTATTGTAAAGTTGAATTGATTGTCGACTTACTATATTGCTTGTTCGGCCTTCGCTGGTGTTTTTGAGTTGTGACAGTTACCTCCTGTACAGCACCGCGAATAGGCACGCAACAACGATTGTAGATTTTAAACATGTCTTCAAGGTAAATGAGATGAAACCCTTTGATCCATGTCATTACAGACACACACACGCACATATATATATAAGTTAAGTTACCCTTTTATCCAACTAGTGCCAGGTACAGAATAGAGCTCGATTTAATAAACTATTTTCAAAGTCGATTGTATTATGTTTTTTTTGAATCATTCTTTCTTTACGGAAAGTGACACTATCACAAATGTCTGTATTTGTTACTGTCTGTAATTTTAAAAAACAACAACAACTATACCTGCATGTGTTCTTGCCAACAAGGCTATTGTCAGCCAAAGTATTCTCCACATCTCTTTAAATGCTATAATCTAACTCTCCTAACTGAAAAAAAAATATATATTTAACACTATATGAAAAAAAAAAATATAGAGAGAGAGGTTAATAGTTTCTTAACTAGAAATAAAATTATAATGTGTAGTAATACAACTAAAAAGAGGAGATGCATATTAAGATCTTCCTAACTTTGTTAATAATACTTATATATTATATATGTTATATATATATGTTAACCCCCAACTCCCCTGGTGCCCAGCTGGGAGTTGGGGGGGGGGGGTTAACAAAATTTTTTCAAATTTAAGATTGCACCAATGAAGGTAAAAGTTTGAGAAACACTGCTTTATAGATTCTATCTTTCAGTTCGCAACACTGTTGTGGTTAAGAAGTGTTTGCTTGTAGCAGCTCTGGATTTGTCATTTATGGCAGTGCATAAACCTGTAGGCTAGGTTAGGGCCTTTCCCACCATGAGCTCAAAAATGCACATTTTGAATATATATAATTTTATAATATATGCATGATATTATATTCTTAATTTAAAGAAGAAAAATGAGATTAAATTTATAGATCTAAGTGCTCCATTTTTCTTTCTTCTAAAATATGACATGCTTTTAGATCTATTCTAAGTATGCCAATTATTATCATCATTATATTTATAATTATTAATAAATGATTTTTTATTAAAATTAAAGTTAGTTTAGTTAGCTTTCTAAACTTTCTTCACTTTTTTCATTTTAAAAAAAGTGTGTAAGGGCCCTCACAAAAATCCTGCCATATAAGATATATGGATTATGAAGAGAGAATATCTACCAGTCTATATATACAATATATAGATAAGAACCTACAATCTAAATAATAGTAAATATATAGATCTATTAAATATACAAAAATGGTAAGCCATCTTCCCGGAAGAGACTACAAAATAAACATAAATATTAGAGTATTTATTAACTAGACTTTTTAGTTTCTAATCTATGCCTATATTGGAATGACTTTAGTTGCAACCAATACAGGTGAAATAAAATAGACACATTTTATAAGTATTTCTGTCAAAAATTATAATTCCTTTTGTTTGTCTTTTTAAACTGCTAACAAGTATGCTTACCTGTCCGCCATAGTATGGCGTTTTTAAAATTAGGTCACCAGGAAACGATAACCTTACCTGCGACTTTTGCGACACCTGTCAACTGGGTTTATATAAAAGTTTAGCCCTATTCTGGAACAAAGTAAACTGTCGTAGAGAAAATTAATATATGTATTTAAAAAAAATACAACATCCAGTGGTATTAAAAAAAATTATAGGGATAAAGTAAACGTTTATCAAGACGACAATTCGCAACATTATTTTGAAAATTATATATAATTATTTATAGGTATAAAGGTACATACATTAAAATTATTATTGTTAAGAGGAACGGAACCTCTAAGAATTTAAATGAGTAAAGTTATTAGTTAGGTAGAATTAGTAAAATCACTAAACTTTTTAGAGACACTTTAGGACAGAAGAATAATAAGTAAAGTAGCTATAATACATAAAACACTAAATAATAATTTACAAATACGAAAAGCAAAACCTGATAAAATATACAGAAAGACGCAATTTAAGGAAAGAGGCACATTTCTTATGAACAAATGTATGTAGGTGCTCATTCCTCTCTAGTGCCATAAGAGAATGGAATGGGTTGCCTGAATCAGCCAGGAAAACCAACAACTTAGCAGAGCTTAATTCATTAATTAACATGCAGGGGCGTAGCTAGGGGTTCCGGGGCCCGGAGGGGATTGACCTCTTTGGGAGCCCCTTGCATTTTCACATTCGACATATGACAAAATGACATAATATACGAAAAAAAAATATAGCCCAAGAGTTAATTGGTTCAGTATATTAATAAACTTAACAAAAAAAAATATTAAGACTCTTTTAAAGATTAATGCCGTTGGTTATTAGCTAAATAATGCACTAGTGACAAATCTCAATTCATATCGCTTCACTTCGTGCATTTTATGCATCAAAGACATCTATAACATCATCTACATCTATACTTTATAGTATTTTTGACTGACATTAAAGCCACGATAAGCCTTTCTTGCGTCATTGTGCTCCTGTGATAGTTTTTGATGAACTTGAGATTTGAGAATGACGCAATGGAAGTGGCCTGAGTTAGCGGTATTCGGAGGAGGTTGCAAGGTTTGAGCACACGTAATTACCATATGAAGCCTGTTTCCGCAATATGTCTATTGTGGATTGTATTACTTGTTTGTTGATGAAAACTACTCGTACATCAATTACATCATTGAAGAAGCGATATGCCAATTATTTCATCATACAAACAGGAAAAAGTAACACAGATTGTCGTAAGCGTGTCATCATCCAACAGGTATCTTGGTTCAAGGAGAAATCCAAAGGTACCTATTTTATTTCCAGCCTTTGTAATCTTTCCTTCATCCCCATATGAAATCTGTCCAGCACTTTTGTCGCAAAACTTTTGAATTGCAGTTCTATTGACAGTCCTATACATTATAACTCAACTTCCTATAAAGTCTTTTCTTTCTTCTGGTTGGTTTGATTACAGGGAATCTATAGTATTCATTATCTTCTTTTGCTTCTTCGTTGGACTGGGTGATCAGCTTCATCCGTTTCTCATCATTTTTTGCAGAAAGCTTGAATGGGTTTCAATATATTTATTGTTTATGTTTTGTGCGAAAACAAAAGGATCAAGTACTCACTACAACAGGAAGGATCTATATATTGCTATGCTCGAGTATAGAAACACTCCGATTAGAATCACAACTGCTGATGAGTAGAAGACTCAGGGACATCATTCCAACTAATCCCAAACTATTGAAACCATCGGTAACCGAAAATGCAGAGACATTACTCAACGAACGACAGATGAAAAGCAAAGTGAAATATGATGCAAAAGCAAGACTACCTAAAGATCACTCTGTCGAAGAGAAAACGAGAGCTCGTCTAGGACAAACATGGCAGAAAGCAGTTGTCGTAAAAAAAAACATTACTCACCCAGATCTTACATCATAAACAAACGATGGGAAAACATATAGAAGAAATCAACGCTTTTTGAACAATAGTTTAGATGAAGATATCTCTGGGTACTATGATACCGATGAAGGCAACGAACAGTAAACTGTTAAAACAAACGAAACGTCTATAGACCAACGTCTAGAGATCCCTTTGTGCCAATCAAGACAACCAGAAGTGGTCGAATTATTAAAGTATCTAGTAGATATCAGTCTTAAGAACTTTAAAAGGAAAGATGTGATATTACTTCAAAAGGAAGGATATCTGGGGGTTAATTTGGAAAACAAAAGTTGAACAATTCATGTACAGTTCCAAAAAAGGTGACAATTGTTTGATCTATCAATGCAGAATGAAAAGCTGTTAGGTTGAGAAAGTGATTATCACAGTTAAGAAATATTGCTTTTGGATTTATGCCTAACAGACGTATCCACAGGCCAGATGGACGGCCACTCATTGTGGCTGCGTTATCATAGGTTTAACCAATGCGTCACGCTGTTTTGTATCCCCACCCTGGTCAACCCGAATAATGGACAATTCTAGCATTATTAGGAATAACTATTGGATCTGTTATACTGGAATTCGCTGTATATCATAAAGTCTTGGTCCTGGCTAGTAGCGGCCTTAGAGGGTGGCAAGTGGGGCAGCCGCCCTAGGCCCCGCGCTTGAGGGGGGCCTCGCGATTGGAGATTTTATTGTCATAAACTTGATCACCACACATTTTTCTAATAAAATCCGGTTGGATGTCGATGTTAATATACGAAATAAAATATTTGGATTGGTTGCTTTTTGTGTTTTTGTCCCAATAGGCTATGGTCATGGGAGTAATTTTTAAACCTTTTTTAGGTTGAAAGAATTTTCATTAAGCAAAATAATTACAATACAGTATATTTAGGACTTAGCGCGGCCAATAGTAAGGCAACAATGGCTACGCAATGTTCTATGTTTTGTAACAAAAATAAGGAAGGCCCACAGCGTTAAGGCGGACATACTGTCTTGTTATTGTTACAGCGTTAGAGACGGATAAGCCGGTTAGCGTAATGTGGTACGGTATATATAGTTTATCCTTACGGGGCCCCGCACATGACACACGCACAGGGCCCCGCGCAATGCTAGTGACGCCCCTGTTCGTGGCAACAAATAGAGTAATATTCTTAGTTTTTGCTGCAAGTACGTTTGATCTCTTTTGAAAGTAAAATAAATCGGCATTAAATCTATTAAAGATTTGTATTTTAAAATGTAAAACTAACTTTAACTTTTCTCTTTCGGAAAAATATTTTGAAACGTAATGGTACTTGACACTATTTGTCAATCAAATATATTAATTTATGTATTTACAAACAAATTTGGGACACCCGTTTGGGCCCCCCCCCCTAAGTGGGGGCCCGGGGGGATTTTCAAAATCGCCCCCTCCCTCCCCCCCCCTCACGCTACGCTTCTGTTAACATGCATGACAAGATTGACACATAAATGCATAGGAAATAATTATCTTTTTTTTTAAAGTAACGTCTGTAATATATAAGATAAGAAGAAGATAAATCTTAGTATAATATAGGCTAATTTACTGAAGTTTAGTAAAACAGTTATATTTGTGGTAAGTGAGCGTAACCAGAAGTTTTTTCTCGGGAAGGATTTTTTCCTTTTCGTACATATAAGCCTATACTTACTTATTTCTCATTACATCGTCCCTTCATATTTGGAAAGATGAAGGCATTGCCCTCGACATTAAAATCAGACTGACGCGCTCCCTGTTTAGGGCAATTTAACACTCTTATATGATTGCGAATCCTGTACGATGACTGCAGAGGATCTTAGCAATGGATTTGAGATTCTACAGAAAGATTCTAGATATCACATACAAGGACGGCATCACAAACGAAGACATTAGAGACAGGATTAGAACAGAGATTGAAGCCCACAATCAGGGTCGGCTCTAACGATAGCAGGACCCTATGCGAAACGGATTTGCGCAGGGCCTAGTCTGAGTAGGGATAAGGATAATAAGTGAAACTTAAAATTTTGTCATAGAAAATAAATTCGTCTTCGCATTTATTCATTCTTTACTAAGGACCGAATCACGAGTAAATTTACTTTACGAGTCTTACGTGTAGTGAAGTCATGCAAGCCTATAGCACCAAAATTTTGTTTCCTACATAGATCACGCTCAATAGCAACATTGCCAAATTGTTTAATCTATCTTCCTGAATTGTTGAACTCAAGTAGATCTAATTCTTGATAGTTTGAGGCGCCAGAAGCTTATTTCACCAGATGCCACAGTATTGTATAATGCCGTTTTTGTTGTTGTTTTTTTTCTCGCTCATAGGATTGGCGTTTTCCAATATTGAATAACTATTCTGTTTATATTTCAGGAGACTTTAAATAAGTTTTGGGAGATTTCCAGGACTTTTTAGTAGGCTTATAATTTGCAATTTCAGTAGATTTTCAGGAGCTCCCGTAAAATTAGGATGCTACGGAAACCCTGTGTTACCTGTGTAACTATAATTTATAATTGTTTAGCTTAATAATTTTACACATATAGGCCTACATAGCGCAGTGCCTATAGTGTGCGGGGCCCACTGCGTTCGCATAGGTTGTAGAGGCCTAAGGCTGGCCTTGCCACGATTACCTATTAACTACTATAAAAAAATGCAAACTAAAACTCTAGGGCCATATATCAAGGTCCTCTGGGCTGGCAAAGACCCTCCTTCAGGGCAGAGGCGTCACTAGGGTGGGTGTCACCCGGTGCGGTAAAATCAGGGTGTCACCCCCCCCCAGCGTTCCACTTATTATTCAAATAAAAAACTATCGTTTTTCAGTTGTTGTTTTTTTGCGCAATAATACAGTTTGTTTATTGTTGCTACACAAAGTTTAAATGAGTATCGATTATGTTTTTTTTTCTCTTACATATTATCGTTAATCATTACATATATTGACATCTACGATTTTTTAAATAGAAAGAAATTAAAACCAACTGAGCATGTTTTCCTAAGTAAACATTAAACAGCTCTTAATGGAAACGTTTGAACATTATAATCACATATAGTAGTAGTTTCATGAGGACAACTAATGAAAAATTCAACTTAATAAAAAGTATATTGATAGGTACAAAAATTTTAAAAGATTTTTTTTAACATTTAAAAAGTTACAATAACTTTAGAAAATAAATATTTAAATTTCCTTTTTAGCATTTCAAATTAGAAAACTAATAAAAAAACTTTAAACTCAATATATCTTGCGACTTCGTTTTCAATGGACGGAATTGCTTGATTTGATTTGAAAAAATAGTTGTTAATTAATGTTTTAATGAGAGAACGTTGTTAGTTGATGTTTTAATAAGAGACCGATATTAGTTAATGTTTGAACGAGAGAATCTTGTTAGTTGATGTTTTAATGAGAGAAAGTTGTTAGTTGATGTTTTAATGAGAGAACGTTGTTAGTTGATGCTTTAATAAGAGACCGATATTAGTTAATGTTTGAATGAGAGAACGTTGTTAGTTGATGTTTTAATGAGAGAAAGTTGTTAGTTGATGTTTTAATGAGAGAAAGTTGTTAGTTGATGTTTTAATGAGAGAACGTTATTAGTTGATGTTTTAATGAGAGAACGTTATTAGTTGATGTTTTAATAAGAGACCGATATTAGTTAATGTTTGAATGAGAGAACGTTATTAGTTAATGTTTTAATGAGAGAATGTTGATAGTGGATGCTTTAATGAGAGAACGTTGTTAGTTGATGTTTTAATGAGAGAACGTTGTTAGTTGATTTTTTAATGAGAGAACGTTATTAGTTGATGTTTTAATGAGAGATCGTTGTTAGTTGATGTTTTAATAAGAGAATGTTGTTAATTGATGTTTTAATGAGTGAACGTTGTTAGTTGATGTTTTAATAAGAGAAGGTTGTTATTTAATGTTTTAATGAGAGAACGTTGTTTGTTGATGTTTTAATGAGAGATCGTTGTTAGTTAAATTTAGTTTTGCAAAGCTTCTTTTCACATGACGCCTTTTAAACATGCATTTGGCAAGAAACAGTTAAAGGTTTAATTCAAAGGCTGGTAGAGATTCGTTGTCGTCTTTCAAAACTTTGCTACATTCTAGTATTCTAGTTTTAGTATTTCTGTTCACATATTTTGCCGTCAGGCCCAATATAAAAGAGATTAGAGTATTAGATTAGAAATCTTAAGAATACTTTCCTGAAATTTTCATATTGTTAAAACGTATTTTTCTTTTGCATTAACATGCTAGTTTGATTTGAGAAAAGTTATCTTTATAATATTTTGAGCTAACTTTTCACATATTTCGTAGAGTAAATGTTTAAGTGCTCGAGCCTAGCCACCACTTTGAAACTAATTAACACTTTAATTTAAAGGTACTTTTGTGTTTAGTTTACTTTCTTGAGATAGTCAAGAAAGTCAAGCAATGAAAGTTATGCATGTATTCACAGACAGCTGGCAATCATATTTGTGCTGCGCCTCTAGTGTCTGTATTTTCATTTTCGCCGTCACACTTTCATAAAATCGTTCTTTTATGGGTCTAACAGCAACACCATGAGCACACCAGCAAGTTGTTCATGTGACACGCTATCATTAATTATATTATCCTATCTATTAGTATTAACGGCAAAGAAAGAAAACCCTTTTTCTAGAGAAGCAAGAAAATATAATTAGAAAATATTTTCCGATTAAGAATTTGGACCACATAGCTTAAGTAAACGGTGTACACATCCATTCAAGTTTCTTTTCTGTTCGACATTTATTACTGCCTGCACTTCTTCATGAATCCTTGACATTGTAGCTGCATTACCATGTCCCTGAGCTCATCATATCGATACGTTAAGCGCATCTCTTTTCAGTCATTTTTAATTATCAGAACTGATTCACCAGATTTGGCCCACATTAAGAGGAATATCCTACATTTCTGTAATTGCAACATTACCATTGCTACTGTTAATATATGTTACAACTTCAGAGATCTATGTTAGGTGTGCTGTAATACAAAATACCAGAGTACCTTGCATCTTTTAAGTCTCTCATCCCTGATAAGTATATCCCTTAAGTGGTTTGCTAAAACATTTATATATATTTTTGGTACAAGCTTGGCAAGTAACTTTATTTTTTTCATCGCTGACTTGCGATCGTATAAGTTATTATTTCAGCACTGGCTCATATTTGGATAACATTTCCACAATCCCAAGAAAAAAAATTGCATTATTCAATGAAAAGTCTTCTTCAATTCGCCACCATATACAAACTTTTTCTTTGCTAGAAACAATGCGATAGTAAGCAATCTATAATACAAGATGTCCCTCTGTTTTCCCATCTATACGTCAATCATAGCAATGACGTCCTTGTCAATTTTTTGAAGCTAAAGTCCTGCTCTCAAAATTTTCTTATTTGAAAGCCTGTTAAATGTTCTTCAGTCTTCTCTCGAGTTTCTCGTTGTGCCACTATTTATCCGAAAAGAAAATCTTGCTATTGATGTTTTCCCATTTAGAATAATTTTATTCAACAATTTCTAAGCTTTATGATTTTGCTTCTGTCACATTTTAAAGTTGGTATTTTTTAATGTATATTTTTTAAAGTGCCTTTTTACATTTGGGTGTCACCCCCTATCGGGTGTCACCCGGTGCGGACCGCACCCCCGGAACCTGCCTAGTGACGCCACTGCTTTAGGGAACAGTACCAGAAAAAATTAAGAAGAAGCTGATAAAAAATGCGATGGGAAGACAAGATTAAAAAAAAGGAGGGGCCTGTCATTGAAAAATATTCTATCAAATTCAAAAGACACAGGAATGAAGAACGAGGGTCAAAAGATCTTGTGTGGAGCCCCCAATGGTTCAACAGACTTAGGTGAAAAAATGTGTCTTATATTTATGATCTATTGGCAGTGGCGTAGCTAAGGGGGGGAGGGAGGGGAACTTTTGAAAATCCTCCCGGGCCCCCATTTAGGGGGGGTCAAACGGGTGTCCAAAATGTGTTTGTAAATACATAAATGAATATATTTGATTGACAAACAGCGTAGACGGGTGTCTTTTTTTTTCAACATTTATGGATTAAATTTATAACAAAGACTAAATCTAGATCTAGGTCTATCAGTATAGTACGTTGACTTTGTTGACATTTTAAAAATATTTTTCCGACAGAGAAAAGTTAAAGTTAGTTTTACATTTTAAAATGCAAACCTTTAATAGATTTGTTGCCCTGTTCGAGTGTCGTGTGCGGGGCCCTGTGCCGTAAGGATAAACTATATATACCGTACCACATCACGCTAACCGGCTAATCCATCCCTAACGCTGTAACAATAACAAGACAGTATGTCCGCCTTAACGCTGTGGGCCTTCCTTATTTTGTTACAAAACACAGAACATTGCGTAGCCATTGTTGTCTTACTATTGGCCTGCATAAGAAAATTCTTTCAACTTAAAAAAGTTTAAAAATTACTCCCATGGCCATAGCCTATTGGAAAAAACAACAACACATAGGCGGAAGCAACCAATAATTGTTTTATTTCGTATATTAACATCGACATCCAATCGGATTTTACTAGGAAAATGTGTGGTGATCATGTTTGTGACATTAAAATCTCTGATCGCAGGACCCCCCTCAAGCGCGGGGCCTGGGGCGGCTGCCCCACTTGCCACCCCCTAAGGCTGCTACTGTCCACTAATAAAACTGTATGATATACAGCGAATTCCAGTATAACAGATCCAATAGTTATTCTTCATAATGCTAGAATTGTCCATTATTCGGGTTGACCAGGGTGGGGCTAGAAAACAGCGTGACGCATTGGTTAAACCTATGATAACACAGCCACAATGAGTGGCCGTCTGTCTGGCCTGCGGATACGTCTGTTAGGCATAAGTCCATAAGCAATATTTCTGAACTGTGATAACCACTCTCTCAAACTGGCAGCTTTTCATACTGCTGAGAAAGATCCAACAATTGTCTCCTTTTTTGGAACTGTACATGAATTGTTCAACTTTTTTTAAAATTAACCCCAGAGATCCTTCCTTTTGAACTTATTATCTATCACATCCTTCCTTTTAAAGTTCCAAAGACTGATATCTACTTGGAACTTTAACAGTTCGACCACTTCTGGTTGTCTTGACTGGCCCAACATGTTCTCTAGACGTTGGTCTATAACTGTCAGTTTCGTTTGTTCTAACAGTTTACTGTTCGCTGCCTTCATCGGTATCAAAGTACCCATAGATATCTTCATCGAAATTTTTGTTAAAAAAACGTTGATTTCTACCGTATGTTTCTCCCATCGTTTGTTAATGATGTAAGATCTAGGTGAGGAATGTTTTTTTTTATAACAACAGCTTTCTGCCAGGTTTGTCCTACACCAGTGGTTCCCAAACTTTTTTGTCTCGTGGACCCCTTGACATGTTTTCTGGTTCTCCGTGGACCTCCTGTTAAGTAATATTGCATTTTTTAAAATTCATCAATTTCAAATTACACATTTTGTTTAAATAATTTCCAACCAGTGACATGAGGAGTAAAAAAGTAATTTAAAAATACATTTTAACCCTATATGGCGAACATTTTGAAATAGATGTTCAAAAAATTTTTTTTTATGATTAATGTCATCCTATGGGGTCTATAAGATACATTGTACCACTTTTTTTGACAATTTTAGAGTAATTTAGACTTTACAGCTTTGTAGCAAAGTTGCAACATTACGCACAAGTGGTTAAATTTTTCCATTGTTGCAAAACTGCTACATACCAATAAAAACATTACAAAATATATTTTAAAACATATTTTAAAATGTCTTTTATGGTATATATTTAAATTCATTTATTTAGTGACAATAAAATCAGCAGAAGTATATATATTTTGTACAAAATAATTTTAAAAAAATTTTTTAAAGACATTCATCTTGTATGTAACATTTATAAAAAGGTATTTGGACATGATATGTTATATATATACATATATATATAT
>JADKLZ010000687.1:15082326-15098662 GCA_021533235.1 Biomphalaria straminea
AATGGTTGATTTAATATTATTTAAATGTTGCAAGTAATGTACTAAATAAAAAAAATTATTATAATAATTCCAATAATTAATGAAAATAGAATTTCAAAAATATTATTTTACAATTTATAGACAAAAAATTTTTTTTTTAGAAACCAAATAATTATAGTCACAAAACCTAGAATAATGAAATATTAAATTTCTTAAAAAAAATATAACAGTAGCATTCTCTATTTTAATACATACACACACATGTATAGCTTTAAATGAGATTTCCTTTTAATCTGGTAATTAGCCATGGCCTCGGCTGTTACAAAGTGTTGGATATTGTTTAACATTTCTGTTGATAAATGAAGTCTAGGGATAATAACTGGGATAATAACTGGATGCAGAGTATCAAATGTACTCACCAGAGTTACATAGTTTTAATAATTTTCAGTTATGTCCAAACTTTATTTCGATGCTGGCTTGATCAATGTATGTATTCAGTGGTGGTCGCGACATAGGGCAATATGAAATTCCAAAATGTGTACCACAGGCCACAATGAATTTGATAAACAGGGTGTATCCATGGCTTCATTATACAGCACAGGCAAGAGTTTTGAGAGACCAGATACTAACCCATTAAAAGCCTGGTAAATGGCATGCGAGATGTAGATCATGCGTCACCGATGAATCTGCCTGCATGAAAAAAATATTTTTTAAAAGCCCCTTAAATAATCAATAGAAGATCTTACTGGCCAGGTTGATTTTGAGTGTTTCTGTAAAACAAATCTCTTTTATAAGCATAATTCTGAAGTTTTTCCAGAAATTATTATTCGATCAAGCTCAAACTTCCAGCAGGTTGACAGAGGATATTGATAGGATGGTTCGAACTTGCGCCATCGCAATGGCACTCCGAAGCACATAACATGACCAGGCAGCCAGCATTTTGTTTTTTTGTCCAGGTGTTCTCTCTCCCAAAGATATCTTTTATCCATAGGTTGGTCCTGATGGCTCATCTACATCCGCAAAAGATTCATTTGAAGTTACCTAAAATAAAAAAAATAAAAATTTCAATGAATATTTCTTTAATTAATTATTAAAAATATTCATAAATGTTGAAATATGTTGTATATGCATCTATAATTCTTTAGTCAATATTTTATTTTTACCTGAGTGGTCTTAGTAATCTTTAATGTCTGCATCTTTGACGCTACTTGAGAGACTTGAGAGCTCGTTGTCATCTCACGCTCAGGATTCATCTATACAAGATTTATTTGGATTCAGAGAACCTATAGACAATCTTTAGATCTGAAAATTAAAAATATAAAATAGTGATTAGATCTATAAGGCATTGTTATAAAACAAACAACCAAAATGACAAAAGACTGAAAAGATCAGAGGATCTAGAGTCTAGTCTAAGTCTAGGTCTAGTGAAAATGTATGATTTGTTTTTAATTTTTTTTTAGATCTATTCAGATAATCTGAATGTAAAAATGTTAGAACTATACATTTAAACTGTCCATTGAAGTGATTAAACACTATTCTAAATTATTTGACAGCAAATAGTACAATAAAAAAGAGCTAGATCTTTATTTGTAATGTAGCATATTTACAACATACCGTTAAATGCATCGAAAAATTATGGTCTTTATGCGTAATGTAGCATATTTACAACATACCGTTAAATGCGTTAGAAATAACAACGTTGATAATAACAGTAATAATTTTTAGCTTAATTATTAATTTAATATCATTACATTATGAAAATATTTTTTTAATAATGTTTTTAGGTTATAATATTAAATGGTGACGTAATATATCTTACCTCTAGAGGAAATCCAAATTAGCACAATTTAATTCACTTCTGATGCAAAAAAATATGTCATGTTGATTAAAGAAACGGGAAACGGAAGTTGCCTATGGTTTAATTCGCCTAAAAGTTACGGAAACCACCAATTTTATTACAAAAGAGTTCTAAATAAATAATTAATTCGACTTTTTTGGGTTTGTATCAAATATGCTACATTACGCCATATAGGGTTAAGTTGAATTTATATTGTTTTACAAAAAAAAATATTAACAAATTGAAATTTAAACCCATTATGTAACAGTTAATATGTATCGTTAGCTATCACTAAACACATTGGAAACTTTTTGTTTTTAAAGGTTTGCAAGCTCGACTTCCATTGCTACAGAGATTATTTTTCATATAGAGATTTGTTGTTTTAATAAAAGGTTTCACAAAGATGTGTTTTTCGTGGATTTCTTGAGCCATAATAATTTGAATTTAAAAAATACATCATTACCAGACAAGGTTGGATCGGCCATCTGTATAGAGAAATACAGTTTGTTGGCAGAAATATGTCATTTGCAATGACTTACATTAGAAGAAATACATATTTAGCTATATTCCAACAGAGTTCAAGAATTTAGTGAAATCTTCTACAATACCATTGCCCTAACAAAGTTTTCATGGATTGTTCTCAGAAAGCCACCACAAAAGAAGGAGCTGGAATACTCATTGAATGGCCCAATGGAGAAAAAATAATTTTAAAAATTATGATCATTATAACTAATGAGCTCTATGACAACCACAGAAAAGAAATAGGAGCACCGGAGCTAACGACTATTAGGCTAACGAATCAGCAAAGTTCACCAAACAGTTAATTTTTTTTCTTGACTAATATAAAAAATAGTCCTTCAAAGCTTCTTCCGTCGGGAGGTTTGGGCTAGAATGTAATTATCTACAGAATCTGAAGGAACACCCAAAATATTTTTTACAAATCATATTGTGTGACCTTGTAAAGCTCAACAACGACAGCAATAACACTGTTCTCCAATGTTTAATAGAAGGAAATAGAAAGCTGACACACTTGCCAAATGTGACAAAACAAATACACACTGGAACATCGCACTCTATCCGGAAGAAATTAAGAAACTAATAGTGAATTGTAAAAACGAGAAAAGGACAAGCTCTCATTCGATATACAAGAAAGACCTATAATAAATTATCCCTATAGGACCACCTATAATTTTTCACATCAGAACTATACATAATAATGAGAATATTTTTTTCGGAAGCTCAAAATTGGGACCGTTGAAATTTTCCCTTTTGGATTGCCCCCAGAGAATGCCAACCATGTCTTTCAAATTGCATTCGTTATCGAGAAGCCCAAAACAAGACACCAGCCCCAAAACCCAACGATGAAATTCTTTTAATGATATAAGTTTGTGTAAGAGTTTTTACAATTTCTTCAACGGCTGGTAAATCAATAATTTGCCAATCGTGTGAGGTTTTCAGTATTTTACTATGATCATCAACTTCTCAATGTCAGGTCAAAGAGAGATTTTGTGGGTGCATTCTGAACTTTATCTTTGAATGTTTGAAAGTTTTGCAATTTTATCTTTTTATTAGGGTGGCATCATCTCAAATGATTCTCCAGTTTAATTGGTCCCATAGCATCATAAAAAATGGCACATTAACACTCTCTTGTTTTGGCAAGGAAGTAATGAAGTTCAATTTCAAATACTTAACGCTGTACAGTCTACATTTCTTTTTGTTAAAGTTATACTAGACAAAACTACACTATGCAAATATAGTTATTAAATTAAATAAAACAATTTTCACACATACATCACGCACTCCTTTGTGCTGAAAATTAGTTCTGCTGCAATTTGGTCCTCTCCTGGTGCCTTGTGATTCAACTGATGAATGTTCTTGTCATTTTCTCTTCAAATTTAAGCAAGTAATTGCGTATTTAGCTTCTCATAACTGCGTTGATAACAAATTGAAGATATTCCTGCAATCTAGATCTACTACTTTTTAGTTACTTAGTGTATTAGTATCACCCAATACACTATCCGTAGTAGGACCTAACCATGAAAGGTGATCCATTTCTTGCTCTGATATAAAAGTTACAGGTTAGCTTTTTCATTCGAACGATTCCTTCAAAACATCAGATGTGTATTCGACTTTATTGTCAATTATCAGTTTTCATAAAAAGAAATTTTGTCGTAAATTTCTTTATCCATAAATAAACGAACATGTGCCAAAAAATGCTTCATTACAGGCACAACTCGGTTCATATATAGACCTTTGAACTATTTGTTTCTTAGAAAAATACTTAGCAAATATCAGATGCAGGTTTGTGTACAAAATAGTTTTGAAAACTTCAGCGGCTGGCTAAATCATTTTTTTTTCGCCAATTATATGTCGTTTTCACAATTTTGCAAGAAATTTTAAGACATAGCAAACCATTATATTTTGCATAAAATTTGAAAGCAAATATTTTGTTAATTGTAGATCTTTTCTCAACTTAATCATGGAGTGTTCAATAGTTTTTCAAATCTTATCAGGGTGGCTTTGTCTCCAACGATCCTCCAGCTTAGGTGGCTTCATGGTGTCATTACATAAAATGTTGTTAAATAAAAGACACATAGGTAATATAAGTAAAAATAAGTTCGACGAATAAAGAAAAAGAATTAGAAAATTAACACCACCGTCTATTTTATATCTTGTTTCAGCCATGTTAAATATTAGTTATCTCTAGACCAAATTAAGCTATTGAAATGAGGTATTAAAATATGTTTTTCATTCCAATAATATAGCAAAAAACTTAGTGGCCTAGATATAATAAAGTATAAATGATGTATATTTGTATGATTTAAAAGGTGATTTCATTAATGTGAGATTTATATTAAACTCAATTCCTTCTTAAATGAGATCCACTCTCGTGGACCCCCATTTGCATGTCATGGACCCCCCAATTCTTTTTTTCATTTTCGAGGACCCCTTGGAAGTCCTCGTGGACCCCTGGGGGTCCACAGGGATCACTTTGGGAATCACTGTCCTAGACGAACTCTCACTTTCTCGTCGACAGAGTAATCTTTGGGTACAATTTTAATGTACAGTAAATCAGTAATCATATTTCAATTAGACTTGGAAGACTTTTACTTATAGGTGTGCACAGTGACGGGGCCTCGTTTGACAAAGAGAATAATCCGTGGACCAGAAAAGCAATAAACGAAGCCTTAATTTACGAACTGACTTTTCAAAGGCCTTGATTGGCTGATTGACTTAAATGAGATCTTGTCTCACAGAATGACTGAAACAAAATCTCTGGAGTTTTTTTTTTTTAAACAAACTTAAAATTCTTTTAGCTACCCTTGTAGAATTAGGTGACTGTAGTTTGCTTTAGAATAATAATGAAGAGGGGGTTTAACCGCACAACTATCCCCACCACTGGCTATGCCCATCATTTGCATTATCAATGTATCTACTTAGTATATCTCCCGATTCCAGGATGAGAATCCTAAAGCTAGAAATGAGAAAGTAATCTGATTATTCGGATACATTCTAAAAACAAACAAACAAACAAAAAACGCGGTAATGATGGCGCACACAATGGACATCATTCACCAAACGTAAATAAACACATTTAGCCACGTCATAATATTGATAAAACAATGAAAAATACGTATCACGTGACAACCACGATGGATGAAATACTTTGTATAGAAGATATAGATAATCACGTGGCTAAATGTTGTTTGTTTACGATTGGTGAATGAGGTCCATTTACCTGACCAACCTTTCCAGTGGCAGATTTGTATCTATTCTTGAAAAAGATTTGCCAATATGTCTGAGCCTAAATGGCTGCGCTAAAACTAAAAACCTGTGGAGTATGGTGACACACAGTATTCACCCCATTCCCGAAAAAGCTGTGCCACAATGTCGGCCCTAAAATGGCGAAAACGACCAACACACCGAAACAAATGCGCCAAAAAAAGTCCGCGGATTATGAGGCACACTATTTAAGCCCTGCGCGAGAAAGGCATTTTACATGTAGATTGAAACAGTCCAAGGCTAAACTTTGAAACAACGTACTGAAGGGAAGAAGAGAAAACAATGACTTATGTTCTTAATGCCTATAACAGACTTGATGAATCTATCAGATCGGGGAATCCGCCTGCTCCTAATCGCAGTGTTTCTTAGCAAGATGTTTTAAGTCAAGATGACAAACTTATAAGCGGCTCTTAAAAAAAACAAAGAAGTGTTATGACAATAGACATGCATAAATATAGACAGGAAAAAGGAAGTAACTTCATGTAACTTGAAAACATGTATATCTATTGTATTCGGATTTCCGAATTATGAAAAATTTTAACAATTGCATGATCTTCAGTCTTAGAGATTAAACAAAATTTATAGACATAAAATAAAGTACACACAATTGCAATTCACAAATTTTGGTTTCATAAAACTCTCTTATTGACCAGTCTATATTTATTTATGTCTATGGTTATGACATGATTAGAACGTAGATTTATTTCGGGAATAATAAAGGGATAAGTTTTACTTAGTTACGGAAATGACGAAAAGTAAGATTAAAAAGTAGAACGATAGAGGAGACGCTAAAAGAAGACGCTTTCTTTAAAGTGAAATTAAGGAATAAGATTTATACACGGCTAGATACAGACGACATTGCACAGGACCCTTCTTAAGTATTAAAAGTATTTCTTGTTAATACTGGCGTCGTCTATCTATTTATTGTTCGGTTTTCGTGTTTTGAGTTGTTTACTTGTTACAGTCTACCTCCTGTATACTACATTTGTTGGATCCAACACCGCGAATAGGCACGTAACAGTAGTTCAAATTTGAATTAAAACAGACATAAAATGACTAATTCAGATACAAAAAAAATGTGTGAAAAATAAACGAAACAGCAAATGTATTTTGAAAAATTGTATTTACTCTTTTAATTTACTTAACATTTTATAAGAACTAGGCAGGTATTTGTTAGGTATTCGTATATAAAGAACACGTCATTAAAACTATTTATAATTGTGTATTATTATATAAAATAAGGAATTATTCTGTAAGGTACTTTTTTACAATACTGGTTCCAGAAATGTCCATATTTACTGCGGCATTTGTCTTCGCTTCGAGAACTTCGATGCATTAGAACTAAAGTGAGATAAATGACGTAGGAGTAGGGCATCATGTTCTCAAACAGGGCCGGAAGTGTCCACATCAACGCCAACATTATTTCAGGAATGTAGTGAAAGTGTCGTGACATTCCCCACCAGCCAGAAGCCAAGAGGATACTGTCTTTGATGCCACCATTCTCCAGCTGGTACTTAGCACGAATGATGTCTGGTTTCTTTCCCCAAATCAAACATTCGCCATTGGTCTTGCGGACTTTTTGTTTCTGTGCGTCGGCCTCGTAGTTGGTGTAGATGCTGAGAAGTCCAATAAATATCATAGTGGCACTAACAGCAAGGCCCAGATGAACTGGGTGAGTGACGAGATAGCACGTGACTGAGGTGTAAAGTACTGGGACTGCTACTAAACAACCCCAACATATATAAAACCCAGCCCTGTCCACCATGATGTCCATAGTGCACAAATATCCAGCTTCCCACCAGTAGAACTTGGCCAGGTAAACAATCTGTAGCAATGCCGAAACAAACATTGAGTCAACGAACCCATGAAGCTCATAACTTTTCACGGCGTGGATACAAACCATTAAAGCCCAAATCATCAAGCCAAATCTACAGTTGGTGAAAACTTTCACGTCAAAACCAAATATTCGAGGATAAAGTTCCATGCCCCAGTAGTAATCAAATATTATATTCCCTGATGATCCAGAGTCAGTGGACGATGGGGCCAGTTTTCCTTTGAGGTAAAGAAGGACACAGAAAAGTATACTGAATCTATTTAACGCTACAAAAATCTCATCTAATTTGTCATAGTAAATTGACGGAGATATTCCAAAGGGTCGCAATACCAATGTCAATGTCCAAAATATTCCCATTGTCAGTAAAAAGAAAAGAAAGCCATTGTCCTTATATTCAGGAATATTTCCTTTCGGTGTTATAGGTCCATAGACTGTTTTCCCAGGTAGAAATTTCATCATGGCCAATGCATAGGCAATATACAAGACTAGAGACCAAACAATTACAGGAGAAGGGTATCCTGCAAGGCTCCACACATGAATCAAACTAGACCAATTTGACTTCTCGGCGACAAGATACAACATTTTAAGATAGCTGCCGTTGCAATGAAAAATGGTGTACCAAATAAGAATCATAAAGTTTGGAAAAATAACTAGAATAGCAAGTGGACCTAAGATGTTATTGACCAATCTCTTGAGGATATTTATGACTGCGACGAGGTTGGTTTTGTAGATACTCCCGTCGTCTCCTCTCTTGCTTACTTCATGTACCATGCTTAAAGTAGCATCAGATTTCCCGCCATTGGCTACTCCATTTCGTTGTTTTCCCTTATCAATAGAATGAAAAAGAATTATATGGATTAATGTATATATATATATATACATATATATATATATATACATGATATATATATAACGACAATATATAAAAATATTTTATCTTACAAAGTTTAATGAAAGTTTCACTACCATAAAAATAAATGTACACCAGCGATGCCCAAAAAGTGATTCCATCCGGTCCGACGAAAGTGTAGAAATTCTTCACCCACCCCCCTTTTTTTTTTTTCAAAAAAAGTGAAAAATGTATGTGTACATAAATTAGAGCCCACATTTTTATTGAATTGATTGGTACCATAACCTTTATAAATTAAGAATCTACCAGAAAAAGTAAACGGAATATGATAATAACCCAACATGTTGGTTTAAAAGGAAAGTGTAGCTGTTTAAAAAACATATAAACGGTATAATAACAAATATGGCGGCACTCTTGATTTACCCGCGAATAAAAGATTGTTAAACTACGGGTACTAGATCTACAGGATTCTAAGCAAATAGTTTCAGGTTAATTTCAATTCATTTTTGTATGTTTTTGTATGTGGCCCGCAAAACGAGTGATGAAAATTAAAGTGGCCCGCAGAACAAGTAAGGTTGCTCAACACTGATGTACACATTCAAGCAGCTACCTTTCGAGGAGTCTTACTTCTGTTAGATGTACATTCGCAAATGTTATTTTCGCTTTCTTAGATAGTAGTTTTAGTATATGCCTTCTCTCTCATCAGAACATTAAAATTAAAAAAAAATTCTATAGTTACATTACTTGTCTCACCATTTTACTTTGATCCAAGGAGTAGGTTAGAGTTTGATTCCCAGAGCTTTTAATTCTGTTGATTTGCCACTGCAGTCTTCTTATAGAAAACAGGAGCGCTTGTTGGACCAATGGCAATAGTATGACTGATTAACAAAAAGCATGCCAATATTAGTAAGCAGTAAGAAACTATAAAATTATATCAGGAAGAACATCTTTAAAAACTTTGTAATTGTATCAATAAGTTTGAATACATCATATGGTTATGCCCCAGATATAGTACATCTTCAGAAATAAAAATATATATTTTTTTAAAATTTAAGATATTAGCTTTCTTAGTGCGCTTTGATCCTATCACTTGTCTGGACCAGTTGTTAAAAGGGGGGGGGGGAAGAAGTGGATTTCTTGGTGAATGTTTACATGATCGTTTTTTAAATGAATAAAAATGTTAACTCAGGGCTAGAGTCCTCAAGGGGACTAATTCAACTTACATGATCGGCATTGTGTGTCACTCTTGTTCAAGATACCAAACAAAACAATAATAACCAAAACTTACTTTACTAAGTGGTTTATTTAAATTGATTAATTAAAAGAAGTAGTTACTTTAATTACTTTCAATCTCGAATCAACCTAAAATATTGCATACTAATTTCTTTTACCTGCTAAAACAAAATCAATTTAAAGAAAAGAACAATTAATTAGGCCTAATTAACTTTTGCGAATTAACTATTTTGTCTGGTATCTCGAACAAGGGAAAGGGACTTTGCTTGAATGATAAGATGGTATACGTTGAATTTGAAAAAAAAAATGTAAATAACTATAAAACCTATGTTCATAAGCAGTTACACTTTTTCTTTATATACGCTTACATTTTAAAAAGCGTTCACCCTATAATACACCATTCTCTCCCCCCCCCCCCAACCCGTTTCCAACTAATCCGAAAAAAATGATAGGATCATAGCGTATAATAATAATAGGCTTGTCTTCGAGTCCGAAGATTAGTGAGGAATACAGTGTTTCCCGTGGCTGTGCAGTCCCAGCTGTGACCTACATATTTGCCACATCCAGGGCAAGCAAAACCATTGTCCGCAGGTGGTCGGTTTAGATTTTCTTTTCGTCGTCTGCGTTTGTCCTCGGCGGCAGATTTTCTTTTGGTCTCAAATGTGTATCCCGCGGCCTTCGTATCATAGCGTATAGAAAAAGCTAAAAGCATGACATGCGCTAAACAAAAAAACAATTGGTAAAAATAATTCTAATCGCACTGATTTATAATTATCATTATAGGTCTATACACGTTTAATTTACTGACTGATCCAAAATAGTTGATACAGCTACATTTAATATAGGTGTTTTTTTTTTAAGACAAGAAAATATATATAAAAAATTTTTGAAAAAAAGAAAAAAAAAACTTATATTAAGCGTTACTAGGCCTACTTGTATCAATTAGTTTGGAACATTCAATTTATTTAGATGTGTAATAAATTTTGACTAACAATAAAAAAGCATTCATAAAAATAAATAAAAAAACTGGGTAATAGACATGAATTCGAATTTCTGGCTCTAGCCAGCTCAGGATTTTCAAGACAACGCTGTAACCACTCTGCTAGTTGAGAGCTTATGAACATGGGAAATTGTATTGTTATCTATTTTTTTTTAATAGTCTCGTCCTATTTTTCAGTTTTTTTATCACTACGTCTCAGACGTCTGCCTGTAAAGGGGACTCATTCAGCTTATGCCACCACTTCAGTCAATTACTATTTCTTTCCCATGTTCGAGATACCAAATAAAATAATTATTTATTGATTCTTGTGTTGTCAGGTAAAAGAAATAATTGTGCAAAGATTTCAGCTTGCTCCTAGATTGGGTGTGGGAGAAATAACATTTTTAACGGACAGACAGACAGACAGACAGAGTAAGTTGATATTAGCTTATAAAAATCTTTGTAAGATAATTATAAACGTCCGTTAAAGAGATCTACGTAGTCCACACTCTACACTCACTTTTAATAGTTTTTTTTTTAGTGCCTCGGAAATTTTAATCTTTTATTTAAGTTCACACATGTTCATGCGCATCGGAACGTCATCGTTCGAACTTTGCTATATGCTATCCCCTGACGTCCTGCAGGACGTCTTCACTATGACGTAGTAATCTTCATTTTTTAAAGGAACGTCCGACACAATACATGTAAGCTACAGACAACTACGTCCACGGATAACACTGGCTTAGGCTACTTCACGCCGGAAAGCGTTTCTGCACTGAATAATAATTTCGTCTCAACAATCCAACTGAAACCATTTGTTTAAGAATGTGTCCTACATTACTTTACCATAACTTGGGACACGAGACTATATTACATTATGAAGGGTCAGTACAGACTTTGTGGTCACTGCAAGCTTATAGTGATAGAAAATGGGAAAGTACACCACACTTACCTACTTTACATTAATTTGGTATAGTAATAAGACTCGCTGTCTCACTATGTGACTATGACATTAGTGCTAGGTTCATTAAAGTTTTCTATCATACTCGCAGTCTCACTATGACATTAGTGTTATGTACATTAAAGTTTTCTATCTCAGAAAGCTAAGAAAATTTAACATAGATAGAACAATAATCAAACTCTTCTACACAGCAACCATCAGCAGTCTTATTAACTTTGCCATCACCTGCTGGTATGGTAATAACTCACTGGCACAAAGACTTAGAATAAATAGACTAATTAAAAAAGCATCGTACATTACTCAAGTGCAGCTACCATCTCTTGAAGCGCTTTTCCAAGTAAGATGCCTTTCCAAATCACTCACTATTCTTAAAGACAACCTGCACCCATTAAACCACTGTTACATAAGATCTGAACGAAGTGGTCGTCTCCTTTCCATTAAGACTAAAACTGAAAGATTTAAAAACTCATTTGTCCCACTTTCGGTCAGAGTGTTACGAGGTAAGCTGAGAAGTATATAGAAGTCAAATTCATAAAGCGCTGGTTGTGAATGTGTGTGTTCGTATGTGAAATTGTGAATGTTGTTCGAATTTTTTCATCAGTATTGTTTTTGTACAGTAGTTACGCTGAGGTTGTCAATTGTAATCAAACTGAATTTCCATTAGATTGGATCAATACAAATTATTTTATCTTATCTTAAAAAACAAACTTACCTAGAGTTGTTCCGTCATCCCAAGTTTCACTGTACCCAGTGTCTCGACAACTAAATGAACCCAAAGGGAGTTACACCATGACCCAGATACAGCATTCACAGAGGACACTATTACTAATAGGCCAATACCTGTCACCTTTCCAATTTTTGGTCTATGCACTATGTCAAGTCACTGCTACGGATTAATGGCTCTGAATGGCGAAGTCACATTTTATTGAAGACCGACTTACTTTAAAAATAAACAGACCAAATCGTAAGGCTTTATAAAAAAAATTCAGCTTATAAAAAATGTAGAACGGGGGGAGGGGGAGAAGAAATAGGTGGAAACAGGTACGGTAACTTACCACATCAGAAAGTAACTGTGGATTAGTGATAGTAAAGAAACTATTAAAAAATAAAAATCATTATATGTTCTGGTATGCATAAAGGGTCTGCAAATGAAGCATTTAGTTAAGATTTTTTAGAGCTATGGGTCAGTTATATAAACAATTCTTATTAACGATTCTCAAAAATTACGTTTTTTTTTATATGTCTTTGTAAATTAAGTTGACAGCTTGTCCAAATGTTTCTGTAAACGGAATGCAAAAATGTTTTTGAAAATCAGCAAAAAATATCAAAACATTTATTCTATTGATTTCTGTTAACGAAGACATTATTATTATGCCTGTTTGATAAAGATTTTAAATGACTTTGTCATTAGACGATTTGACAATGACAAACCGATGGATAACTAAGACACTTCCTCTTAAAAATTATGTAGCTATTACTGAAAAAATTTCTAACATGCTTATTAAAGTGGTGTCATAAGCGTTTGTATTCTAAAAGTCTTGAGCAGTTTTCTGAAGATGTTAAGCCTGACAGATTACAATACGTCTGGTGTTATTTACTGGGTTAAGATAAAACTGATATTAGAAGAGGGAAATACAAGCTGTAATGAAGAGTGAGTTAAAACTATTAAAACCAGCTCTGAGAATAGGGAAGTAAAGTTTGTCACAAATGGGGGGTACTAGTTGGTCTAAGAGAGGGAGGTACTAGTTGTTCTAAGAGAGGGAGGTACTAGTTGTTCTAAGAGAGGGAGGTACTAGTTGGTCTAAGAGAGGGAGGTAAAAGTTGGTTAAAGAGAGGGAGGTAAAAGTTAGTTAAAGAGAGGGAGGTAAAAGTTGGTCTAAGAGAGGGAGGTACAATTTGGTCTAAAATTTGGTCTACCGTACCTACTGGTACGGTAATACTCCACTGGCACAAAGATTCAGAATAAATAGAGTAATTAAAAAAGCATCGTATATTACTCAAGCACAGCTACCATCTCTTGAAGAGCTTTTCCAAGAAAGATGCATTTCCAAATCACTCACGATTCTTAAAGACAACCTTCACCCATTAAACCACTGTTACATAAGATCTGAACGAAGTGGTCGTCTCCTTTCCATCAAGACTAAAACTGAAAGATTTAAAAACTCCTTTGTCCCACTTTCAATCAGAGTGTTACGAGATTAGCTGTCATCGAGAAGTACATAGAAGTCAAATTCATAAAGCGCTGGTTGTGAATGTGCATGTGTGTTTGTATGTGAATGTTGTTCGAATTTTTCATTAACATTGTTTTTGTATAGTAGTTACGCTGACGTTGTCAAGTTGTAATCAAACTGAATTTCCATTAGATTGGATCAATTATCTTATCTTATCTTATCTTAAAATGGAGGTACAAGTTGGTCTATGAGAATGAGTAAAAGTTGGTCTAAGAGAGGGAGGTAAAAAATGACCAAAGAGGGAGGTAAAATCAAAAATTTATTGGTGTAATTTCATTCATCAAATTTGTTTCCATTAAAATTCATGGTGAAGGTTTTTTTTTTAATGCACGAAGAGACATATCAATATGCAAAAGAAAAAATAAATGAATCAAAAATGTTATTTTGATTAGATATAACAAAATATCAACAAAGACAAGTAACTTTACCTTCACACAACAATTGTATCCTCTACGTAGTACTACTATTTTACTTTAAAAACTGAACAACTGAACCGTATACACTCTGCCATCTCTATTAAATGTATTTCATATTAAATGTATATATAGGTAGGCCTAGTCTCTTAAATGAAACACAAACGAATGAACGTCTGTAAATTTATAAGATCAAATAAGATAATAAGATATGTAAGTACTCTTTGTTTTGAACCTTCGACGCAAGGTAAAAAGTGATCTAATGTAGGGTGCTCTAAACTTAGCTTCGGAACACCAATCCTTAACTAGTAATTAAGTATAACATTCAAACAGCCTAAGGACTTGTATCATGAGATGGAAAGGGACGCCGTGCTGACTTCGGTCCTCGAACGTCCAGTCAGCAGAAGACCTTACACCGTAAGACCATACAGCAGTAGGACAAGACCTTGAATATAGTTTATGCATTTCATTTCAGTAAGTTGTCCCCAATAAGGTGTCAGAGGGTAACTGCAATTAATAATCTCCTGTTGAGAAATGTTTCCCTTTAATATAATGCATAAGAGAAAAGTCATAACAGACATTGACATAAAGATGTATCTGAAGTCTATCCATCATTGCTTGGGCTCTTCACTCCGTACTTAGGGCTATATAGAAAGTCACTTCTTCAATGACTTAGAGCATGGAAAGTGATGCATGAATTAGCCTGCAAAGCAATGATCTAACATGGCTTTAAGTCTCTCTCTCTCTCTTTTATCAACTTGCACGATGAGATTAACAAATAGATACGTGTAGGACATACTTTTTTTCTCTTTTAAAGGAAAGTCTGTAATTTATAATATAATACATAGAATTTATCCGTTGTATGGGATGGGTGTAACCAATTTTGGGGTTTGAACCAGCCCCTCCTCACCCCCCCCCCCAAAAAAAAAAGAATTTCCCAATTTTCCCGTAGAAAATGGATTAGAGGTGAATTTTATGACCCTTGTTTCGCTATTTTTATATTTTTTGTACAAAGCTTATATCAACTCTGTCTGTCTAGTTTGTACACGTTATTTCTCCGATACCCAAACTCGGACCAAGTTGAAATCAATAGAAAAAACAATAATAATTAAAAAAAAAAATAGTTGATAAATTATTGCTAATTAATTATTTTGTTTGGCATCTCGAAGACTTTTGACTTGGATGATAAGGTGGAATAAGTTGAATTAGTCCCCTGAATAGGTCGCCGCTATAAATTGAAACATACATTATATGACTATACAATCCTCTCTAGTCCTAAGTACTCCACTAGAAGAATGGTTAGCACGTTGGCCCGAGGAGGCTTTAGCCACGAGTTCATATTCAGGTCGTTCCCCCCCTTTTTTTTTTGGTAAAAGGTAAAATCCCCCCCTTTCTTTCTTCCCCCTCTCCCCTCCCCATTTTCCCAAACATGTCCAGATAAGAGTTAGGATCTTAGCGTATTGAGAAAGCTAAAAGCACGAAATAGCGGTGAACAAAAACAATTGGTAAACATATTTCTAATCTATTTATTTTTTTCATTTTAGGATTCAAGCATAAATTGTGAGCTATTGTCTCAAATCGGGTAATACCCGCAGAACCCCTTACCAGAAAAAAAAATCCTGGCAACGCCCATAGTCCGTTGCATTTATTTACAAAAGCATTTTCTGTCAAGTTTTTGAGATCCAATACAACATTTACTGAAACGGATCAAGATACAGAATAGAAAAAAAAAAGTCAATTTTCCCTAAGGAGTGCATAGAAACGTAATATCGGTGATTAATCTTTAGCAGAAAAAAATACTCAACAAGTATCTCATATACAAGAAATATTATAGGTATCAGTTGCAAAAAATAATTATAATGCGCGGTATTCAATTTTAATAGCAACACCTAGTTATATACGTATAAATATTTTATAATTAATCAGCCGTACTCTGATTTCATTAGTCTATAATCATTATCATTGTTTTATGAGTTGTTATTGTATAGTGCAACACAAGTAGAACAATGAAAACCGAAACAATTAGAAAGCATAACACGTCAGTCCAGGAATCGAGAACTAGTTAATTATATTTTTTTTTATTAGTGCATTATCTACAATGATTGTATCAAACAACACTACATAAATTTGTTGTTATAAAAAGGGAGGTATTATCAGATATTCAGTCCATGAACTACCAGAGATACATGCATTTCAGGAACTATCAGATACCTTTGAAGTGAACTACCAGAGATAC
>JADKLZ010000687.1:15143196-15165302 GCA_021533235.1 Biomphalaria straminea
GCTTTTCGAAATCCCCCTGGGCCCCCACTTAGGGGGGGGGGCCCAAATGGGTGTCTCCCGGGGGGGAGGGGGTGTCCAAAATTTGTTTGAAAATACATAAATTAATATATTTGATTGACAAATAGTGTCAAGTACCAGTACGTTTTAAAATATATTTCCGAAAGAGAAAAGTTAAAGTTAGTTTTACATTTTAAATGCAAATCTTTAATAGATTTGTTGGCGATCTATTTCAAAAGAGATCAAACGTACTTGCCGCAAAAGCTAAGAATATTACTCTCTTTGTTGTCACGAACAGGAGCGTCCTTAGCAGTGCGCGGGGCACTGTGCGTATGTCATGTGCGGGGCCCCGTAAGGAAAAACTATATATACCGTACAACATCACGCTAACCGGCTTATCCGTCTCTAACGCTGTAACAATAACAAGACAGTATGTCCGCCTTAACGCTGTGGGCCTTCCTTATTTTTGTTACAAAACATAGAACATTGCGTAGCCATTGTTGCCTTACTATTGGCCGCGCTAAGTCATAAATATACTGTATTGTAATTGTTCTGCATACAGAAAATTCTTTCAACTTAAAAAAAAGTTTAAAAATTACTGCCATGACCATAGCCTATTGGGACAAAAATACAAAAAGCAACCAATCCAAATATTTTATTTCGTATATTAACATCTACATCCAATTGGATTTTATTAGAAAAATGTGTGGTGATCAAGTTTGTGACAATAAAATCTCCGATTGCGGGGCCCCCCTCAAGCGCGGGGCCTAGGGCGGCTGCCCCAGTTGCCACCCTCTAAAGCCGCTACTAGCCAGGACTAGGTCTGTCCTGCGGATACGTCTGTTAGGCATAAATCCAAAAGCAATATTTCTTAACCTGGCAGCTTTTCATTCTGCTGAGATTGATCAAACAATTATCACCTTTTTTTGGAACTGTACATGAATTGTTCATCTTTTTTTTTCCAAATTAACCACCAGATATTCTTCCTTTTGGAGTTATTATCACATCCTTCCTTTTAAAGTTCTTAAGACTGATGCACAAGTCAAAAGTAAAAGCAATCTTGCCTCAAGAGACGACAAAACATTATGCAACGATTTAAATGATTTCTATTGTCGTTTCGACACTAACAACTTTAGTTATCAAAGACTCAAAGCCCTTGAAGTTGACAACTGTTTAGAAATAGCGATTACTAAGAGCAAGTCTGCAACATTTTCAAAAACGTCAACCCAATGAAAGCTGCTGGGCCTGATGGTATACAAGGGCGAATCTTAAAAGAATGTGCTGAACAATTAGCTGAACCTTTCCTTGAGATTTTTTCCACTTCATTACTAAACCACGAGATACCATCTATGTGGAAGTCGTCCATAATTGTACCTGTACCAAAGGTTTCCAAACCAAAGGAAATGAATGACTTTATTCCTGTTTCTCTTACTTTCATTGTGTCTAAATGTTTGGAAAAACTTGTTAAAATTTTTCTACTAAATGATCTGGGTAATAAATTGGACCCTTTACAATTTGCTTACCAAAAGGGTAAAGGTGTATTATCTACTAGAAACTTTAATAATTCGACCACTTCTGGTTGTCTTGATTGGCACAAAAGGTTCTCTAGAGGTTGGTCTATAACTCTCTGTTTCGTTTGTTCTAACAGTTTACTGTTCGTTGCCTTCGTCGGTATCATAGTATCCAGAAATATCTTCATCGAAACTCTTGTTCAAAAAGCGTTGATTTTTTCTGTATATTTTCCCATCGTTTGTTTATGATGTAAGATCTTGGTGAGTAATGTTTTTTTTTATGACAACTGCTTTCTGCCATGTTTGTCCTAGACAAGCTCTCACTTTCTCTCCGACAGGGTAATCTTTGGGTAGTCTTGCTTTTGCATCGTATTTCACTTTGCTTTTCATCTGTCGTTCGTTGAGTAATGTCTCTGCATTTTCGGTTACCGATGGTTTCAATAGTTTGGGATCATTTGGAATGATGTCCCTGAGTCTTCTACTCATCAGCAGTTGTGATTCTAATCGGAGTATTTCTTTAATCCAGCATATCAATATATAGATTTATTCTATATTCCTGAATGCTGGATCCTTTTGCTTTCTCAAAAAACATAAACAATAAATATATTGAAACCCATTCAATCTTTCTGCAAAATGATGAAAAACGAATGAAGCTGATCACCCAATTCAACGAAGAAGCAAAAGAAGGTAGTGAATACTATGCTATGGATTCCCTGTAATCAAACCAACCAGAAGAAAGAAAAGACTTTATAGGAAGTTGAGTTCTAATGTAGGACTGTCAATAGAACTGCAATTCAAAAGTTTTGCGACAGAAGTGCTGGACAGATTTCATATGGGGATGAAGGAATGATTACAAAGGCTGGAAAACAATGGATACCTTTGGGTTTCTTCTTGAACCAAGACACCTGTTGGATGATGACACGCTTATGACAAACTGTATTACTTTTTCCTGTTTGTATGATGAAATAAATGGCAAATCGCTTGTTCAATGATGTAATTGATGTACGAGCAGTTTTCATCAACAAACCAGTAATACAATCCACAATAGAATATTGCGGAAACAGGCTTCATATGGTAATTACGTGTGTGTGCTCAAACCTTGCAACCTCCTCCGAATACCGCTAACTCAGGCCACTTTCATTGCGTCATTCTCAAAGCTCAAGTTCATCAAAAAACTGTCACAGGAGCACAATGACGCAAGAAAGGCTTATCATGGCTTTAATGTCAGTGAAGTCATAAATGCTATAAAGTATAGATGTAGATGATGTTATAGATGTCTTTGCTGCATAAAATGCACGAAGTGAAGCGATATGAATTGAGATTTGTCACTAGTGCATTATTTAGCTAATAAACAACGGCATTAATCATTAAAAGAGTCTTCATAATGTGAAAATGCAAGGGGCCCCCAAAGAGATCGATACCCCCCCCCGGGCCCCCGAACCCCTAGCTACGCCCCTGGACAAAGAACCCCTTTTATATGATCTATCAATACACCAGAGGTCGTGGCGGTTGAGTTGCAAATCGTTTAACTTCCGAATCAATGGGTCAAGGTCGAGGACTGGGATTTTGAATTTTTAAGAGTTTTAGAATGTTTCCATTCCACCCAACCGTAATAGCTGAATGACTTAGTTGGGGAAAGTAAGATCGGCTGGTCGTTGTGGCCCTAACATCATCTGCCGAATATTTTGAACGGGGCACTTAAATTAAGCTCCTCTGATCAATACGCGACACTTTTTTACTCTTCGGAATCGAATGCAAAGATTTATTTAAATTTATTTATTATAAGACAGGTGACATAAAGGATAAGCCTCTGATGATCTGTCAATCGTTACTTCCCTTTAGAATTGTACTGTAAGGGAAGCAACTGGTTAAAATATAAAGTAACAAGCAAAGTTAAAAAGTAAATTACTTATAAAAAAAAGTCAAAGCGTATCCTTAGATAAGGTAAGGGAAGAACTCCGCCCTTACAACTGTATCTCTAGAAATATAGAATTTATTTCCCTTATTCAATACCAATCAAAATAATTAATTACCAATAATAATTGACTAATTGGTTAATTTTTTAAATTGATTCACACTTTGTTAGGTACAGTAAATAATTATATAATTATCAAACTTGACATGAGAACGCGCAAAGGAGAAATGGCGTTAGCAGATATCTAAGGGGATAAAACACTTCAAATGTAACAATGAATGTGAATACTGAAGGATTCATTTCCATTGTTAATATCAAACAAAATAATTAATTACCAGTAATAAATCACTTTTAGGTTACTTGATCTGAGAATAGGTATAGGAGGAATAACGTGGACAAACTATTCCCTAGGCAGACAGAGGGACAGACAGAATGTTTAGATATAAGTGTACTAATTGTTAAACGCAAAGCAAGTACCGTGTACAGTGAGATGAATGGTGCGATTTAAAGGTCTGTCGCTTATACTATTCGAAGCCCAACAAATGTAAATGCCTTCATCCTCGAACTGTAGTTTCATAATCAGTAGCTCGAGCGGTTTATCGTTAGTTCGGAACCTTCTGGACATTGGTCTGTTGTCTGCTCGTTCCCAGTGGACGTCGGGAGTGGGGCTAGAGGAGAATAAATAGGACAGTATTAACAATCTTTTTATGATAGTAGCAGAAAAAGTTGAGATTTATGCATTAGATTTTTTTTATAAGTATACAGAAAGTATATGGTGAATGTACTACATATACTTACTTGCCAGAAAAGATACACTTCAAAGTAACATATGTACCGAGAATACCAACTTTGTCAACCGAGTCTGACCAGAGGTAAGCAACAGGTAGAGTGACTTCAGTCTCTAGATAAGAAAAGAGTAAAAATAATTGTCTCTAGACGAGAAAAGCGTAAAAATACTTTTTAAAAAAGCTTATATTAAGTGGAATTGTATCAATTAGTTTGCATCAGCCAAGTAATTAAATTAGATTTTATATAGACTAACTTTAAATGTTTTCAATTAGAAATATTCAGATAAAGCACATTTTCATGATTTTAGCTTTCTTAATTGCGCTATGATTCTATCACATGTGTGGACCAGTTGATAAAGGGATTTTAGGGAGGGATATAAGGGGTTATCTGGGTGAAGGTGAAAGCTTTTTAAAATGTATTTTAAATGAATTAAAAAAAATAAATTGTTTCAAGCTGAAGCTTCCTCAAATATATACAATAACCACTACGCCAGCGAAGTGCTTATAAAAATAGAATAGCTATCTTTTGTTAGTTTTAAACTTTAAAGCAATGACCTAATGATCTACACAATGTATAAAATGTACTAATCCAACTTATACCACCACATTTACGGTTTCATTCTCCTACGATACCAAATAAAATACACTTTAAATAAACAATTGTGCAACATTTCAACTTGCTCTGAGATTGGGTGTGGGAGAAATCAAGTGTACAAAAGTTTATTAGAAAGACAAAATGAGTTGATATAAGCTTAGAAAAAAAAGGCATAGACTATAATACAGTTAACAAATGAGCTTTCTGCAAAAGGCAAGAAAACTGAAATTATTTCAAATGAAATAACTCATTAAAACTTGAGAACATTAGAAACCCAACGGTGTGGCGAGTGCACTGTTATAGACGTGATATAATCATAACATAATACATGTGGAAAGTCAATGCAAACATTTCCCTTACACACACAAAATAGTTAATGAACCTTTGGTAATAATATAATAATAATATAATTTTTCTGTTTACATACTTTTTCTTTATCGGACCTTATATATATATAAGGCAATATATATATATATATATATATATATATATATATTTATTTATTTATTTATTTATATGTCTCCTTCTGTCTCGAAAGCCAATGGATAGGCCCAGATGAATCACTGTCACTGGCTTTGGTTACGTCTTGAAATGGGGATCTGGAGTGACTGATCAAGCCAATTCTGGAGCGGCAGAGTTTGCCACAGTTCGTGCATTTATATTCACCTGTCCTAGGGCTAGCTGACAGGGCAGCTTTCTTTTTCTTTCTCTTGGATGATGCAGCTTCATTTCTTTTCCACTCGGCAAAGTTCGCACCTGCACGTACAGTCTGTCTCCATGCTGTTCGGTCTTGAACTATCTCCTCCCACTTACTTTGGGCAAGCTCAGTGTATTGGATGTCCTTAGGGATTCTTACATCTGGCATGCGAGTGACATGACCGAGCCAGCGTAGTCTTCTCTGTTGAAGGAGAGCATAGATGCTGTGCATGCTGGCCCGTGTCAAAACTTCCTGATTGGTGACTCCATACCTCCAGGAGATGCAAATTATGCGTCGCAGGCAGTGTTAGTGGAAGCTATTAAATCTGTGTTCTTGACGCATGTTAGTTGCCCAGCCCTCACTAACGTAAAGAAGTGTGCTCAGAACGCAGGCATTTTTGTTGCCGTGGTCAATTTGGCATTTCCCCACACAAGCTTGGAGAGTTTTGCTATTGCTACAGAAGCCTTTACTATTCTTTTAGTCAGCTCAGTGTCTTTTGCCGGACTTTTTGTAACCCAACTTTTGGACAACCCTGTCTTGTTCATACTTTGTCAACTAACAGGGTTCAGGTTAGGATTTAAAGAGCTTATTAGACTTGAGTGTTTCTCTGCCTCATTGTAAACAGAGTTAATTAAATTTTTTCATAGCTCCTGTTTTTTAACTTTGCAGTTGATATAATGTGGCTGCTTGGTTCACAGTATTGGTTTTTGTATTTTTTTTTTACCTGTGACTAACACAAAAGATTTATACCGACATGAAAAAGAAAATACAAATTGCAGGTAGGCCAAGATAGCTGTAGTAAAAAAAAAATAATCCTATCATATGTCTTCTTAGCAAAGGAAAAGATGGGCTTGTTCCGACTTTCTTTTATGGAAGTTTGAGTAGTTTGAGTAGTTGTAATGTTTTTCTCCCAAGAACAATGATAGAATTATGTTATAACTAGATCTACAGTCTTGCTTTTCCTATTAGGTTCAATAACATAATATATAATATAAAAATAGACGTGAAAGTATGAAGGTTGAAAAAGTTTTTGCCTTACCTTCTGTTGGTGCAAAATAGTGAAGTGGACCTTCAGTAGAATTTCCAATAATATCGTTCCTAACCATGCAAGCGTAAGGTAGTCCTTGATTGGCATCGGCTGGCACCACATTAGTTATCCTTAGATTATCTAAAAGTAAAATGAAATTGTCCCCTTCAGATCTTAAGATCTACGGGGCAGATGATGTTAAGGTCATCTGTTTCTTTGGCCAACGGTTCACGAGCAGGGTGCCATGAGGCCAGCACAACGACCAACCGCCTTTACTTTCCCCAACTAAAGTCAGGTACCATTAGAGTTGGGTGTACTCAGTAAAAAATTTAAGTAAAGTTCCCCTTTCAGACCTAGTGGTCTATAGGGCAGATGATGTAAATGTCATCTAATTCTGTGGCCCACGGTTAACGAGGGTGTCATGTGGCCAGCACAACGACCAACCGCCTTTACTTTTCCCCAACTAATGTCAGGTACCCATTAGAGCTGGGTGGACTCAGGGGCGCCCTAAAAATCCCGAAATAAAAATCCCAGTCTTCACCGGGATTCGAACCCAGGACCTCAGGTTCGGAAGCCAAGCGCTTAACCATTCAACCACCGCATCCTTTTAGACTATATAGATATACATAATTATCTATCTATCTATCTATCTATCTATCTATCTATCTATCTATCTATCTATCTATCTATCTATCTATCTATCTATCTATCTATCTGGCTGTCTATCTGTCAGTCTGTCTGCCTGTCTGTCTATCAGATTCTATCTATATGTTTGTCTGTTTATCTGTTGTCTGTCTGTCAATCTATCTGGCGTCAATCTGTCGTCTTTCAGTTGCGTAGTAGGTTTTCGTTATTGTAATGTTGCATGCATCTTTTATATCTTTTTAACAAATAATAGCAATCTAAGTTAAAAGGTTCCCCTTTCAGACCTTCTGGTCCAAAGAGCGTATTATGTAAACGTCATCTGTTTCTGTGGCCTATGGTTTATGAGGGTGTTATGTGGCCAGCACGACGACCAACCGCCTATACTTTTCCCAAACAAATGTGAGGTACCAATTAGAGCTGGCTGAACTCAAAGGCGCCCAAAGATCCCGAAATAAAAAATCGCAATCTAGAGAAATTGATTATTTTTTTGTACATAAAATGGTGCGTAAAATGAAAATGTCTCTGAACATAGACATATATATATATATACTAAACATATTTTACCCGCGACCCGCGGATTTCTTTTTTTTTTTCGTATCTCTGTGGATATAGTCTTTGAGAGTGTTTTGGAAACTATTAAACGAAATAATAATGTTATAAGTAAAGCGAATGTGTTAAAGTAAACATTGTATGAATGAAGATATCAAAATAGCTATTCGACTTAAATCCATTTTTCAAATAAAAACATTTGCTTGTAGGCCTACATATAGATCTATTTGATTAAAATTTTAAAAGGAATACACTTAATTTTGTATGTTCCTGTGTTAAAGTAGGCCTATAAAGTAGTCTAGATCTAGATCTTGAGTTAGACGTAGTTCTAGATCTAGACTAATCTAGAGGCTGGAGTTCATTTGCTCTGCGCATGCGTGAACTTTTTTTAAAATGAGGTAGTTCCGAATCTCTGACCTACTTTATAAATAGTCACGTGACTGTGGTCCTATGCATGGCAATAATGGCAATATCTTCCTATGATAAGATGTAGATCTAGATTTAGTGCTAGCCTAGATCTAGTAGACCTACTAAATAATCATAAATAATAGTGAATTATTATAACATAGTTTTGATTACTTAAAGATGTCTAGATATAGACTATTTTCATTTTTAAATTACAATGAAATCAATGAGGGCATTAATGTAAACAACACAACCACGTGACTGAGAAGAAATCCGGAACTACCCCATTAGATGTACCCCATTCATGAATGATGCTATTTGAATATATCTTTAACACCGCTTCGCAGGTTTAGCGAACGAATGTATCAAAATGCTTTAGGAAAACAAATTTTAATGTTAATTTTATAAAAATATGGAATGAATAGACTATAATTAGTATGTCTTTATGTTATAGCATAAAACTATCTTTGCGAAGAGGAAATATATCATCGTAGAGTTGAATTAGAGTTTTAGACCTAGCATTGGAAAGATTTGTAACATTACAATACTGTTTAATGTCTAATGAAGGATTGTCCGTATGGAAATCTGAATACATAGTTATAAGGAACGAATTTATGTAAAAAATGCTTTTAAAACACAAATTAGAAAATTAATTTGATTAAATAATGAAATCAATGGACTTTCTTTTGTATTTGCAAGTATCAAAGTAAAAAACTATAAGTGCAAAATGTACTTCTTAAAATTAGATCTAGATCTAAATACTTTCGATCTTTTCTCATGTCAACAAAGCCTAGATCTATAAAATTCCATAGCTGTAAAAGAGTTGGTCAACTTAATTTTTTTAGGGTCTTAAGTTTGTTTTAGGGCTACAATACATACACACAGGTCGAAGTTGGTACCCAAGGAACATTTCTGCCAATTTTATCAAGATTGGTCAAACGGTTTTGATTTCCATTCGGCTCATACATACATACATATGATACGCCTTACTTTTCCTTTTATATATTAGATATATATATATATATAGACCAGTGGCGTAGCAAGGTACCCCTGGGCCCGGGTTCAAGAAAATGTAAATGGGCCCCGCCCCCCCCCCCCCCAATATGACAAATATTTTGTGTGGCAAAGAAATCTAGTAGTTTGTATGTATCAGTACATTTACAAAAAGACATTCCAATGCAAGTTCAATAATACAGCTGACAGAATCATTTAAGACCATGTGCAAATATTGCTTAGGACATTAAACATAATGCACAAGCGGCTGCTGGCTGAAGGCTGTCGTCTGCTTATTTTCAAAAACCATCATTGTCTTAGCATCAAAAGTAGGCCAATTTAAGGAAACATGGTGATAGTTTATTACTTAAGAGTACTTGTTCAGTGAAACCTGCTGGTTCTCACAAATATGAAAACCTATAGAAAGGACTCATTTCCTTGGGTAGTTCGTCATCGGAGTTTACAAAACATTTTCAAATGAAAAAATGAATTGTGAAAGTTTTTTATTTCTCTTTGAGTGCTGTCAATCAGGATAGAGAAAAACTGGCGCAGATTGGATCTCCTTTAGTATTTTTACTAAAATTGCAGTGTCCCATTTTGAATCTGTGGGTCGAGTTAACGACTTGTTTTGTGTTTTTTTCGAAATTATGTATCGCTAAGACATTGTCATTGTTACTTGTTTCATCTAGATGATATACTTCGCATGCTTAAGTTAAAACTAAGATGTACAATTCGATGAATTACTTTCAGTCAGTATATACATGACTAAATGCATGACGCTTAGGACGTAATGATCTTCTTTTTTGAAGTAACGTTCGTCACTTATGCCGGATAAGTTAGTAGCCTAATTGTAAACTTCTTCAATGCGCTCCTTGTTTACATCATCCTCCGTTGTCAGTTATTCATGTAGCTTGTATGTTTGGCAAGCTTGTTAATAAAGTTAAGTAATAGGTAAAATAAAAAAAAAGTTAGGTTTCCCTTTCAGACCTTGTGGCCTATAGACAGATGATGTAAAGGTCATCTGTTTCTGGGGCTAATGGTTAACGAAGGTATCATGTGACCAACACAACAACCAACCGACTTTACTTTTCACCAACTAATGTCAGGTGCCCAATAGAGGTGGGTGGACTCAGAAGCGCCAAAAGATCCCGAAATTAAAAATCAAGGATTAGAACCGGGGACCTCCAGTTCAGTAGCCAAGCGCTTTACCGCTCAGCCACCATTCTATCTTTTTTTTTTTTGACGATGTGGTTGGAAAACAAACAGAACCTGTGCCCATCCGAACAATTTTCCAGTGCACATACCAGTCGACAAAGCAGCTAGTTAAGTGAAAGACACTATTCCATGATAAATGTAGCCTAATTATCTCTCTATCTTACAAATTTTTGTTTTAAAACCCCTCCCCAATTCAGTCACGATAAGTAGCACAAAATGTCAATACTATTAACGATTCCCTAAGTAACAAACAAAATATGTTGTTTCTTTTGCTTGTTCATGAAACTATACTAAGTATTCCATGGTTTAATATCTAATTTTAAGTCTAAATCTAAATTTCTAGTTATTGAAAAAAAAAAAAAGATGCTTCCTTTTTATAAAAAAAAAGCATTTTTAAAAAGCAATAATATCAACTGTTTTATTAACACAGCCGGAAAAAAAAAAGAAAGAATGGGAGAATGGGACCCTAACGTCACCACCAACGCACCGTCACCACATTACAAAAACTTGATGAAAGCAGTTCCTTACATTGACTTTAGGTGATAACACGGGGTTAATGTTTTGATGTTAATATCAAGTTTGATATGACGTTTAGGATATTTTAAGGAAACGTTTCAATTTTTTAACCATTTTTTTTTACAAAATTGCAGTGTAGGGCAGGTCACAATTGGTCAATAGTCTTGGGACCAGGAGATATGAAACCCCTACGCACCATATTGTGTCGTATTTAAATGGCCTTGGGCTATTTGAGATATGGGGCCCCATATGTCCAGATATTGTATGTAACTACTAAGTATTTCATGGAGGCCCTAAGCTAGAGCTTATGTTGCATAGAGGGGCCCTGGACCCATGGTTGTTTCACCAACGGGTGTGGGCCCCTAAATGGTCGTGGGCCCGGGTTCATTGAACCCCTTCGCGCCATGGATGCTACGCCACTGATATAGACTGACCGATGAAGAACAAATTATTATTGGAAACATTTGGGCAAACATAGATTTAGTTATACAGCAGTTATGAGCAGTATAAAAGTAAAGTATTTATAGCTTGTTTTTTATAGTCATAACCTATGTAATTAATAGAACCGTTTCTGTATTATTATATTTGTAATCTTTCCTACTAAATCTATGTCAGGCGGGTATAATGATTATCTTCCAAACTATTAACTAGCTTGTAAGTCTAGATCTAGACTGAAGACATTAAACACATTTTTTTTGTTAAGATTTGATCAACAACTTTTTTAGGCGATCATTAATCTTAGCTATAGAATCTAGTAAAAAAAAATACTACAACTATTTACTAGATCTAGATATTTATCTATATATTTCTATATAGCAATATCTAGATCTAGAACTAGTGTAGATCTAAGACAGAATCTAGATTTAGTGTAGATCTAAAACAGATAATTGATACATATAAAATTTAACTAAGTCTGCATTAGTTAGTGCTTAGAGATCGGATAGGATAGTGTGACAAGTAGGTCAAAGATGGTGGCCGTTTAGGTGTCTAGGGGTTTTAAGATTTTGAGGACCTTAACTTGCACATAGAACTACAGGCACAGCGTTATGAATGCAGGCAACAAATGCAGTTATATAAAAAATATGTACTGTTTATTTACATAGAGAAAAAAAAGTAGAAGTAAAATGCTGTACAGTATTAGGATGGGGCCGAACTATTTACATAAAATGAGACTATCATCATAAGATATGAGAACCAAGTGGACCCAGTGTCATTAGGCTGGTTGCTTAGCTTTAAGTCCTATGCTGCTCTGGTGAGACTGGTATGGCTGATGCTGACGTTGTCTGCGGGTGGGCTGACGTGATTGATCCTAGCGCACGGGGCGATCCAACGATACGTAGATGCAGTGACGGTCTCTAGCTAGGGATTGTTGGTCGGACTCTTGTGTGCAGTAGGTAATGCTGGTATCTTCAGATCTGGTGTCAGCAGACTGGTAACAGCGTTACGAAGCTAGGGCTTCCAGTAGGAGTTGCCTATAGATAAAAGCCCCAAATCCAAAGTAAGAATATGAGGATGAATAAGTAAGCGTAGAGCTCAACCAAAGATATGGATCTTCCCTCTCAGCTCTCCAGAAAAAAAATGACATGAAAATAGGAAATTCTGTATCTTTTACACGCGTGGATCAGGAGGCGGGGCCTCCAAGGTGTCCAGACTGCACGTCTTTAGGCAAATAGATTACCGCTTGACCTTGATCGTTTCCGGGAGAAAAACACATAGATGGGCACTCGTTAGGAACGGCCGACTCGTGTCACTTTCCAAGGTGGCACGATGACGAAGAGATTAGGTGCGCGAGACTATCTAGGTGTTGACAGGATTCTTTGAAGTGACCAGTCCCTTCTGACAAGGGAGGGCGAAGAAGGTGTCACCTGGTGAAGGGGGAGGAGGGGCCAAATCCGTCCAATGAATACATTAAAGACACCGCACAGGATGTTGTTTAGATAAGAAAGGGTAGCTTACTTCTGTCGACAGACTGGCTAGACTCGTGTCAGATTAGGAAGATATAATGTGACATCGATGCCTCGAGAAAAAGGGGGTGGTAATAGGAGGTGTGGTACTTGTGCTATTAATGGCCATATGGGCCAAGTTAAGAGAATAAAGTAAGATGATAAAATAATTAATTAAATGCCTAGACCCGAGTGCTACCTAGAGGGGGGCGAAATTTATTTTTGTCACAGACAGATCATAGACGATAAGACTGACTGACTTACTGTGTAAAATATTCAATTTATTAATGCAAAATGATTTTTCAAACTTTAGGATTTATCCCTTGGCCGCATTGGTCTATCGTTCTACGATCGTTAGAGCACGCTCTTCTCATTTTCTTTTACTTTTTGACTAAAAACTAATTCTAAATATTTGAATCGATAAGACGAGCGCCATACATAAAGAAGCCATGTCAACAATAAATAGATCCACATCACAAGCCTATATATATATTCCTATGTCTTTGATTATGAAGTTGTTGATATTGTGCGCATAGGTGCATGCGTACAAAGACAAAATAATGAGAATAATGAAGTTTTGTACTTTTAAAACGAGCCGCTATATCTGAGAGCCAATTTGGATTTAGAGCCGGTAGAGGTACATCTGGCATGATATTTCTTTTGCGACTGTTTCAGGAAAAATGCAAAGAGCAGAGCCTAAACCTATAAATTGCGTTTTTGGATCTCACCAAGCTTTTCGAAATGGTCAGTTGCGATGGCTTTTGGAGTATTTTGTCTAAGTGGGACGAAAAGGCCAGATTAGACACAATGGTTGCCTGTCTGACCACATCCCAACAGAAAATGTTGTTAAGCAGGGCTGTGTACTTGCTCCTACTCTATTGGCTATCTTCTTAGGCGTAATGTGGTGTCAAATAAGGCAGCGATTGCACGAAGGCATCTACGCCAGGTTTCGCTTAATCGTGTTTTTAAGCAGTGGCGATGTAAGGGATTTCGAGGCCCGGAGAGCTTGGCCTCCTTTGGGGCCCCTGCAATTTGACATTCAATGTCATGACATGAGATAATGTACTTAATAAATATATAAGTCAAATGTGTGGAATACATGTAACAACATGGTCACTCATTTACTTACTTACTCATTATGAATGGTAAGATAACATAGCATTAGCTTAGTATTATACGCAAACGAAGTTTCGGACACTCATTTTGGGCCTCCCCTCAAGTGGGGGCCCGGAGGAATTTTCAAATATGGATCCCCTCACCACCAGCCTACCTACACCACTGTTGTGAATATACATACATTCTTGTTTAAAGGGGTATTTCTTTGACAGTATTGATATTGTATTAAAATGATTAGTCCGACTACAAGAAGTACATGCTGTCAACAGAGCTAATATCATTATGGACAAGGAAAACATATTTAGTCAATTTTCTCAAAAAAATGATAAAACATTTATGTTTTAAGAAATCAGTCATAGCTATAAAGATATGCATTTATAATTGCATTGTTGTTCCAATATTCATTTAATTAACATTACATGACTTCAGTTTTTCATTTAATATATGGGCTACAAAGGAGAAAACATCCTTGATACAGACCACTTCACCTATCTCGGAAGCAGAGTTAGCAAAGACGGTCGAGCTGATGACGATATACTAATTCGAATAAATAAAGCTAGGTTTGCCTTCTCAACTCTTCAAACAATCTGGCGCTCCAAGGCAATATCTCTACATAACAAGATAAGAATCTATAATACTAACGTTAAGTCTGTTCTCCTTTACGGTTCAGAAACTTGGAGATTCACTAAAAGAAATACGGAAAAGCTCCAAACTTTTGTTAACAGATGCCTACGCCGGATATTAGGAATTAGGTGGCCAGAAGAGATAACCACTACCGATTTGTGGAAAAAAACTAGACAAAAGCCCATAGCACAAGACATTACCAAACGAAAATGGAGCTGGATAGGTAGGACACACCCTGCGAAAACCAGCTACCAATGTTGCAAAGCAGGCTCTTGACTGGAATCCACAAGGAAAGAGGAAAGTGGTCAGACCCAATCAAACCTGGAAGAGGTCAGTCATCAGTGAAGCTGAGGGTACTGGAATGACATGGGAGCAGATGAAGAAAGCTGCTCAGAACCGAGTTCGGTGGAGAGGTGTGGTTGCGGCCCTATGCTTCCCTGGGAGAACACAGGATTAAGTCAAGTCATATGGGCTGAATCTAAAATGTTTGAAGGTATAAACTTAACAAAATCTATTTATCTAAAACTCATAATCAATAATTAACTTACAATCTCCATCCATTGAGACTCTGAAGTCATAATTGACAACATTAAAATCTCCTTGGGCTGTTTTAGTTATCCAGAAGACACTGGGAGGAGGAACACTTTCTGGTGGTACACAGGGAAGGGTGTAAGGTCTTCCCAAAGATGGTGTATGGTAAGTAGGTCTTACAACAGCAAAACTTGCCAGTTTGGCAATCCTTAAGTTAATTTTGTTACTGGCAGACCTTCCAAAATCATTTTTAGCAAAACACTGATAAAGTCCCTCATCTTTGTCTTCTAGCCTATCGATAACTATAGTACCAGCATCCGACAGTTGTACAATTCTGTCATCGTTATCACTAGGGTGAAACACAATCTCATTTCTGTTCCAATAATATCTGAAATAAATAAATATGTAATGAATTAAATTAATTTAAATATATAACAAATGTAAAATAAAATATACACTTAAAGACACTTACGAAGGTTTAGGCTCACCATGTGCCTCACAATAAAGCTTAACTGTTTCACCAGTTGCGTAGTAAATCTCATACATGGACCCAGTGTAGATACTGGGAGGACGTGGCGCTGTATAACAAAAATATTAATAATTACATTTGCCCTCACTCAGTTTGAGTAGATTTAAAAATGTTTGGCGAATAGGTCTTGCAATAGCAAGGTTTGAGTAGATCTACAACTGTTTAGCTAGTATGTCTTGTCATAGCAAGGTTTGAGTAGATCTAAAATGTTTGGCGAATAGGTCTTGCAATAGCAAGGTTTGAGTAGATCTACAACTGTTTAGCTAGTATGTCTTGTCATAGCAAGGTTTGAGTAGATCTACAAATGTTTAGCTAGTAGGTCCTGTAATTGTAAGTGTCAACACCTCAAAGTTGATGCCATTGAGTTGTTGTAAATGTGGTGACTGTGTTTGTATAGACTTTAGTATAGAGCATTGTAGAAACCACTCGATTGCACTTGGTTGATAGATGTTGGGAATTCTGCGTTTATTTGTTATTATTTGTTAATTCCCTTGGTTGACTGGGAAATGTGGAGTAATAACTCTTGAATTTTTATTATTGTTACCAGAGGCTGAGTTATGGAGTGTTATAGCAAGATAAGAGTAATATAAGTAATCCGTTTCAATAATCATGTCTATAGGCATTTAGTTCACATTTGATGTGTTCTCTCCAGTTACCGTTTTATTTTTTATTTTATTATATTTTTATTGTTGTTTCATCGTTGAAGTCTCTTAAAGTATTTAAAGAAGTCTTAGTATGTTTTGTAGAAATACGATCTTAGTTAAGAAAGAGTTCATAACAATCACAACAGTGAAACTAAGTCACAACCCATGTTGTCCTAGAGTGAATACTTTTAACCTTGAGTGAAACAGTTAGTTGAGTGAAATACTTAGAGGCAGTCACTAAAAACAGTTTGGTACAAGCAGTTGATTGAGTTAAGTTGTTAAGTTTTCTTGTAGCAGTCACTTGAGTTAAGTTGAGTTATGTGTAAGCCTGCTATTGTAAGCAGCCACTATTGAGTTATTCATATTACAGTATTTGTGAAACGTTCTATAATGGATATCTACTAATCATTCTGGAAATGTGTATCATGTTCAACATGTGGTATTATTTGTACATATTAAACGTATTATTTGTGTCTGCTATAATAGGATTTATTTTCCTCATTTACAAGTGAAGCGTGAACGAATTGAGCATTGATCCTGACAAAGCCTACAATAAACAAGTTTATAGATGAACCCGAATGTCACCACCACGCCTACAGTTAACGTATTACTACAGCAACATTCACACATATAATCACGTCGGTGAAATTAAGGTTTTCAAGTTTGTTTATTTGGACATTTAAATTTTTATATTAGGGAATCTTATCTTATATATTACAGACGTTACTTCAAAAAAAAAAATAAAAAGAAGAAGCTAATCTAGTCATGCATCAATCACTTAAACTCTGTCTGATTTAGGCAACCCAAATTCATTCTCTATCGGCACTAGTGAAGAATTTGTTGTAGCGTACGGGATAAGAAATGTGTCTCTATCTTTGTATTTGAGTATTTCACCAAAATTTTGTTTTCTATTTGTAAATTATGGTTCAATGTTTTGTGTATTATAGCTGCTTTACATTTTATTCTTCTGTCTTGAAGTGTCTTTAAGCTAAGCGATTTTACTAATGGTGTTACTTAAATATTATTATTATAGCTTTATATAGCGCTACTTTCATGCTTATAGCATGCTCAGAGCGCTTTGGTCCAATCTCATTTGTTGACCAGTGGGGGGAGAGGGTATCTAGGAGTTGGTTTCCCGTTCTGCCTTTAGGCACTCAGTAAACACAACTCTGCCCGAGTCGTGTGTCAAACCTCGAGCCCCCTTCTAGGTAGCCAAGCAAGCCAAGCTCAAGCCCCACTTAGCCTCTCGACCACGCTTCCCACATAAGGATAATCACATAAGATTAATCGTTTGTTATAAATGTTAGTTCTATTTTGTATGGATGCATTGATGAACAACTTTTTGTTTTAGTTTATTCGAGAATGAACATACCAATTTTTGGCACCTTTCTTTCATTATGGATGTTGTCATTTATAAATATCGAAGCTCCATCCTTCACCCAGTCATAGCTACAGATCGACAACACATTGTGAAGTAAAGATAAAAGACAAAATGTTAGTATTAAGAATAAAAAATAAAAATATGGTTCTAACAGAATTAAAAAAAAAACAAAAAGGAAAAAAAAACAACAAAAATAAAAATTACAATAACTTATTTTTCTTACAGTGTCTTTATTTAATGAAAAAACACAACTATTTCCTTATAGTGAACGTAATTTGTTTATTTGGTTGAGAAAAATACTCTTTGCATAATTAATTTACACAGCATAGCTTTGTATGGGATGGTGGGAGTGAAGGAGACTGGGGAGGTATTAGGGCTGCCGAGGGGGGGGTGTGCGTGAGGGCTTAAGAGTGTGTTAACATTTAAATAAGGGGACACTACTTTATATAGCTGTAACTAATTTTAAATTATAGTAAGCACTGGCTATTGATTAGTTTAGTCAAGATATAAAATAGAGTAATGAAACTTTCAATTTTTGACAGAATATGATACTTTTTAAAGAACATTTTTATATAAATATATATAACCCAAACCCTTGACTAGGGGGCGATGATACAAGCTTGGACTATTGGTTGGTGGCTGTAAGGCTCAGAAGGTTAAAACATAAACTTATTTCTTTTAAGCCTTTTAAAATGTAAAAAATATTACGTTATATTACATTTATGTATTAATCTTGTTCTCTATACAAAGCAGAGATTTAAACTTGACAAAATCGTTGGTTACTTGGAATGCTTCTTAAAGTATCGCCTGTAACGCAATTTGAAAACTGTGTAATTGTTCTCCGCTTTGATTGTTTATTTCGTAAGGACATAATCGATAATAAGATAATAATTGAAAATGAGGTATTGATTGTGAAGTTTAGGTTTAATTTTATTTGAAGCTGCATTTAAGTAGTATATATATATATATATATGCTGACGTGATGAGATAAACTTCCAACTTGTGGCGTATATTGGTGAAAAGGTGTAATTATAAAATAAAGAAACAAAGTTCTGTTACGCTTTGTATAGAGTTAAGTTTTATAAACTCAAACTTGAAACAATAAATGTATGTAGCCTACAGTTCATATATACAGTAAAATGATCAATAAAATGAGAAACTATTTACTTTCAAATTTGTGACTTCAAAATGTAATTTTTTAGCTCTTTCTCTTTGCCCCTCCTTTCCTTAGAATAGTCTAGAACAGGGGTGGGCAATTGTTTTATGCGGCCCGCAAAAATCTGAATAAATCAAGTGTACTCACACATTACACATATACAAATGAAACTATATTAAAAATAGATAGATAAAATGTAAATATCTATAGAAATTATTGAAACTTTTGATTCTTATCACTTAGAATGAAGAGACTAAAGAAACATTGTCTCTAAACATCCCTCTAAAAATGTTAACGTAAACGAAGATTAATTTTAAAAGCAATATTTCGATACATTCAGTAAAACACATAACCCAGGCCAGTATTTATTCAATGCTTTAAAGAACTGTGTTGAAAGAATTGGGTTTGCTTCTACAAGATGGCAAAGGAAACAACTGATGGAGCTTTGACTGAGAAAAACAACCTTTTTAAATAGACTAAAGAAAATATCCCAACCATAATTTTGTAACTGCATACTTTACACAAAGCTACATTGAATTCACACCAATTATGACAAATAAGATATACATACTTTAAAAGGTTTCACATGGCTCTCTCTAAGGTCAGTGATTGTTGGGGGGCCTGACACAGGAAACTAATTGCGGTATTATACAGAAGGAATAGCGAAACTTGTACTCAATGTTATTGCTTGAAGTGCACTAAGTCTTTAATAAAATGTATAATTTTAGCCTTTTCCCTTTATTTTGTATTTTGCTATTTTATTTGGGGCCACCATATTCACTTCGACACTCATATGATATATATCTATATCTATATCTATATCCATATCTATATCTATATCTATATCTATATCTATATCTATATCTATATCTATATCTATATCTATATATATATCTATATATATATATGCGGCCCGCCTAGTCCCAAAATTTTATTAATGCGGCCCTCGGTTGAAAAAGGTTGCCCACACCTGGTCTAGAACCATGACATCTCAATACCCTTTTACATTAAATTTTCTTCCTCTGTTGTTTTTTAATTTAACCGAAGTTCATTATATTTCCCTGTTGTTTCAATCAGCGTCTCACTGGCATTTTCTTTTTCCAAGTGTGATATCCTGTGGCCTAATTTGAGCTAGTTAAACTTTCTTCATTTTGTAAGCAATGAGATTTCACCAAGGATGGGATGGGTTAGTTACTTACGAGGGGTTGTTACAACGATTTTGTTACTTTTGAGGTTTTGTTACTTACGAGGGGTTGTTAAAAACAAGGTTTTGTTTTCTATGTTTTTTTTTGTGGCTAATAAGGTTTTTGCTACTATTGCTTACAGAGTTAAGTTACTTAGAAGGTTTATGATACAAGGTCTTTGATACTTACTAGAGTTTTCATTATGAGGTGGTTTTACTCAAAATACTAACAGTAAAAAAGAATATGCACAATTAAAATGACTAGCCAATCTTTTATATTTTTTTTCTTAATGTTTGACACCACCTGTCCACCAGAGGTCACACTGTTCTCAATTTAATCTTCTTCGGAAAAGAAGTTCGCATTAACTCTTTCTCTCCTAATCGACGATACCATCGTTGATTTTGATTCCATTAAATTAAATATAAGTTTTATTTTTTTAACTTAGCTTTGTATTATATAAATTCTATACCAAATACAAGATTTTCTGATTAAAAAAACAACAACTATTGACGCCAAATCATAACAGAGGTAGTAAGATTGTAATGTGCGAAATGAAGAATTCCTTCAAAACATGGAACAAATAATTACGGAAAGAGTTAATATTCTTTTTAAAACAACATTTGAAAATTGTATTCTATTCCATGAGTTAGTTAATAAATGGAAAATTCATTTCATAATGATCCATTGACACTTTTTCCATTGTGACCTTAAATGCAAATATTTGCACCAATCTATGAATGAAGCTTGATTTATTAATGAAGAAGCCTGTGACTTTTTTTTAATAAGACTTACTTCCCCTGAAGTTTTTCATTTAAAAGTGGTTAATTTAAAAAAAAAAAAAAATCAGCTTGCAAATATAATTTAAAAAAATACATGGTTCACTTTCGGCAAAAAAAAAAAAGCCGTTGCTTCAGAACTTTGAATGCTCTAAAATATCTTGATGTCCGATATCATTTTGTCTTCTAGTTTCTGAGATCTAAACGATACGGACGGACAGACAGGCCACACAAAACTAATAGCGTCTTTTCCCCTTTCGGGGACCGCTAAAACGTAGAATTAAATGTGTAAAAATTGTAATAAAACACATTTTTAGGTTGACCTATAAACGAAACCATAATGCAACTACAGTATTAAAATCCTTAATAATAGCCAACCAAGACTTTAAACGGTATAACATAGCATTCACAAATCGTCGACTAAGAAAAAATAACATATTTATAAATTAAAAAAAAAATACCTGCTTGTAGCTGTAGTAGCAGTCAAAAAAAACATAATACAGTCAACATCTCATAGCAACAAGTTCTGAATCCTGATACATATGAGTAGAGTGAAAATAAGAGCAAAACATATCTGCATACGGTAATGTTTAGCATTTTAAATGGACATTTTTCAAATAGATGATACTAGGAAATTAATACATCTTTATTTTTTTAGGGTCACGGTAACGGTTACCTACGGATAATGTTTCTCCGTTATCTTATCAAATACAGACGTTACATAAAACAAAGAAGATTACGTCCTATGCATGTCCCTAGGTCAATCTAGTCAAGCATGTTAATCAGTTTCTTATAATCTGCCAAGTCATTAACTTTCTTGGCTGACTTGAACAACCAAAGACCCAATACATGCTTTAATAGCACTAGAAAAGAAAGAGAGTTAGTAAACATTTTTAACAGGAATTATGCTTTTTTTTGTGTCCATAAAGCACTTTGCTATAGTACCTAAACATAATGATTTTACTTTTCTTTACTTTGATATGAAGTACATGATAGACTTTCTAATTCTCATTTTTTTTTTAAACTCAAACTTCGAGATATTTTTATTAGAGATACTCGACTTACTATTGTAGACATGTTATCTTATCTTATATAATACAGACGTTACTTCAAAAAAGAAGATAATTACGTCCTACGCGTCATGCATTCAGTCATGCATATTAACCAATGGCTTAAATTATGCCAAGTCACTGGTTTTCCTGGCTAGCTCAGGCAAACCATTCCATGCTCTAATGGCACTAGGGAAGAAAGAGCATTTTTACAGATTTGTCCTAGCATATGGGATGAGGAATGTGCCTTTATCTTTGTGTCTTTCTTAGTTGTCTTTGCGAGCCCCGAAGATCTTGTAATGTGGCCATAGATTTTCAGC
>JADKLZ010000687.1:15165312-15186383 GCA_021533235.1 Biomphalaria straminea
AGATTTTCAGCTTGCGTTTTTTTTTACGGTGGTTAACAGGTCATCATGGGGTCCGATCGCTGCAGTGACCCTGTCTCTAATCTCTTTGTTTGTGATGCGGTCTTTGAATGTTATGCCTAGGATTCTTCTGTAGCATCTGAATTTCATTGCTACAAATATAGCTCTGCATTACTTGAAATAAATCTCCTGTTTAGTTAAACAATTGTGTCAGCTATTTTTTAAGTGCTCAAGTGCTATGAGGTGCTATGAGGTAATTTTTTTTAATACTAATATATACAAAACTAGACATTAGTTTTAAAAATACAAACTTAAGTTTGTTTGAATTCTGACTCACAGATATGTATATTACCTTTTACTTTAGTACTTCTTTAAATACGTTTACAGTCTTACCGCTGAGTGAAAAGTACGAAAAAAATTATTCAAGCTTGACTTATAGAGGTATACACATGAAAGTCTAGATAGAGATCGACCTAAAATAACAACTTTCAACTACACTTTTATATATTATTATTACAGATATTTTATTCATTGTAAGTCAAAGAAAAAGTCAAGTAAAACTTTGAAAAATTAAAATAAAATAAAATCAATAAATTCTTTCAATATTAGTTACGTTTGGTTATATAAAAAAAAAACTTTTTAAAATTACAAATCCCCTAAGTGTAGTTTACAAAAATTAGAGTCCAACGATGACACTAAACTTACCAATTGGATTTCATAAGGATGTTTACAAAAGCTCCAGGTTTTTTCCAGGTAGTCTTTGCTTAACCAAATAACACAGATCACAGACGTGAACACGTCACTTAACCCAGTTGTAACCTGTGTGCGCTACTCTACTTGTCAAAGTAGCCTCTGTTAAGTAGCCTACTTTTACTCTGATTAGATTGTTAGTATTTATTTTGTAAAAAAAATTTTTTTTTCACACAATTCGAACAAAGGAAACTATATTCAAGTTGTGTTTATTTCCAAGAGATTTTTTAACCACCGGTTACGCCTAATGAGTCTTTGCATAAGCGATCTATATAATGGTTTGTGCTCGTCACTGTCTTCTCGTCACTGGTTCTAGTTTCGTACCCTGTCTGCTGGCGTATCACGCTGCCCAGTGGGAGGTTTGGATGTACCAATCGTCAGTTCTGAAGAAACATTCAATACAAGTGAAACAAAAAGAAAACTTTGCATTGCTCCCCTTCTTCTTTGACTGTATGTGCTTTTGTGTGTTTAATTATTTAATCTATTGGAGATTTAGTCACAACTGGTAGTCAAATGAAACAATGCACTTAATTTTCAGAAACGAAGACATTACCAGTATTGTTATTTTATTGGAGCTCTTAAATTTATTTAGATAGTGTCTTTATTAGCAATGTTGAATTATTAGTGTAGATTATCAGTTTTATTTAATTCTGTTTACTAAAAGGTTCTAAAATTGTATTCCTGTTTGATTGTTAAAAATAATGACTAAGTATCAAATCAGTGGCGTAGCAACCATGCCTCAAGGGGGTTCATTGAGTCCGGGCCCACGACCACTAGGGGACAAAACGGGGTTATGTAAGGGAATGTGTTGACTATAATAGTATCACTGCATCCCATTAATACACTACTTTAATTAAGTCATGTTAACTGTTTTTAATCTTATAGTCATTTCCGCCTAACGAACACATTATGCCCTGCCGCTGCAATATTTACGTTTGAATTTTTATAGCTCCATAATGGTTAGTCCTAGGAAAAAAAAAACTGCAAACATCAATAGTCATCCATTTATCAATAAAAATAGATATGTTGGTTTGTTACGCTACGCATGATTACAATAAAATAAAATGTCAAAGAGGGTCAGGTCAATGAGGTCCAACGCTGACATTAACGAACACTCCCCCGTTTTGTAACTTAGCGAACACTCTCAGTGTTTTACCTATGGGGCCTACATGGTGGACGAAATAAAAATTCTGTAACTCTGCATGTCTAGGCCGCTTGCTCTGCTCAGTATTGTGATTATATTCTCGCCTTGATCATGATTCGTAACTGGTCGATCAATAATTGATTCCTCCTCCTTTGCCCCCATGCAATAATAATAAGATATTGTACACAAAAGATGAGTACACATTTAAACACAGCATACATTTACATTTGATGAAACAAAAGATGCGAACAAACTAATCGCATGACATATATACATATTAATACATTATATTCATTCAGTAGTCACACTGGCCAATACAGGTTTCAAGACTCCAGAAAATGACTCCAAGCTAATACCATCACCATAATCCGAAACTTACTTTCTAATGGTTTTCAACCATGCTGATTTAATGGAGAAAATATACATGGTCGAGGGGCTGCATAATATGGCTGGAATGTGGCATCTACAAGTGTGGCTTGTGTGGCCATTCATAAGCAATAAAATGGGTTTAGGTAGGTGGATTGATGAAGGAATAAAAATATCCCTAAGCCAAGAATAAAATATAGGGGCTGTCATCCAACCTTTATCAAAGCACTGTATAAGTGCTTCTGGAAAATGTTCTCGTAAGTTGTGTTTTTACCCATTTTATATGGAGATATAAGCAAAGGTGGCATGTACTGTCAAGACGCACTGCAACATGCCAAGACTGTTACTTGATTTTTTTGTGTTTGATGTAATGGAGTACACATTTTGGCTTCCCTTACAGGCTAAAACTTTGAAATTTGTCCTGTTAAATCTACGTAATGTATAGTTACTTGAAAGTTGTCAAACCATTCTGAAAAGACTTAGGCGTAATTACTGTCCAGTCTTTGGAAAGCAACATTGGGATCCTTGTAGAAAGTTATTTATTCCTGTTGAATAATCCTTTCACCCACTGTTTGCTGGGAAGTGCAATATCACTTTCTTGGTTAGGCCTATTATTTCGCGCTGCAATAATGGCCTGTGCAGTCTCACGAACCTCATCAATAGTTATCCCAAACCCTGGTTGGGCCAATTCTATGAACCATTTTACTAGGCTTTTCTCTTCATCTTTGGTTGAAAGTAACTTACCGACTGGGGCTATCTACCCATGTAACTTGTCATGCAGAGTTGTTAACGGTGTTTTGTGGAATTTTGAAAAGCTTCTCTTATTTTACATTTTTTTAAATGTCATTTATAGCAGCACTTAAGACTTGCAATGTCATGGCGAGACCTGGTACTAGTACGCTGCTTAGATTTTTTAGTTGTCATTTTGAATTAATTACTGAGCTAAAAAAAACCTGTAAATAAAAAGTATCTGTTAGCTTACAAAGACAAGAATACTAAAAGTTAAAAAAAGCATCCTTCTATTTATTTTTAGCTCAACTGTAAATCTATTAAATTGAACACATGTGTTTCCCTATCTAATTAAAATCGAAATAAACTGGTCTCATTATACTGATTTAAAAATAACACTATACTCTGACCTACTCTACTTCTTCCTAATAAGAAGAAGAAAAAAATCCATACCTATTGACTTTGTCCTCGACTTAATTTGAACTCTCAACGTAAAATTGTAAAACATGTGTAGAAAGTGTAAGAAAATGGCTCATGTGCAGTACCAAAGTAGTAGATTCGCAGTTAACATTCAAATGAAGACTATTTGATAATAATAGTGTGGGGTGTTCGCTAATATCAGAAAACACAGGCTGTTTATTAGAAGAAATGACTATATTTCTGGTTTCCAAGCACTCAGCATTCCAGTACCACCTCATCGTCAGGCCTGGATTAACCATTAGGCAAACAAGGCACGTGCCTAGGGTACCAAGCGTTTGGGGGGCACCACAAGTCTGCAAGAAAAATATGTATATGTCCAGGTAGCCTCGCGAAATCGACATGACATTAGCAAAGAATGGTTATTGTATTCACCATCCACAGGATCTGTGTACTGTTTTGTTTGTAAACTTTTTGCGTTTAAAGGTTCCACAAGTTTGGCTGATAAAAATGGGTTCAGTGACTGGAAAAATAACATTCAAGTTGATAATCATGATCAAAGCGCTACTCATAAAGACTTCATGTTAATATACCTAACTCGTCGACAAGGCTCGGATCTACTACAAAAGCTAGAAGAGCAAATTAATGAGGTGTACAGTTACTGGGAACATATTTTAAGGCGAGCAGTAGCTGTTATTTGTACAATATCTGAGCGTGGTCTGGCTTTTAGAGGGACACATGAAAAATTTGGATCTTTACAAAATGGAAATTATCTAGGGTTGCTGGAGTTGGTCAGTCAGTTTGATCCATTTTTAGCATCACACATTGCGAAATAACGAAATTCTGGAAAAGGAAATCCTTCTTATTTATTCAAAACTATATGTCAAGAACTGATTGAAATTATGTCCAAAAAAGTTCATGGTGTAATTTTAGAGGAAGTAAAGGCTACGCAATTGTTGACAAACTTGAGACAGAGATGAGTAGACGAGCGCAGGTATATAATGATGTAGTAGTTCGATTTTCTTGTTTGGTCGATGTACCACAAACATTGCAGTGTTGTGAAGCACTAATTAATGCTATCCTGAAGGGCTGAACAATTATTTATATACTGAACTACAACAGTTCCACTCATATATTCGCCACTAGTTTCGTGAATAAAAATATGAGAACAACACGTTCAGTCATGCAGAACTCTACAAAGTAATAGTTAGAGACAACATCATCTATGCTTTTCCAAATGTAGAAATCGCCTTGCGCATTTTTTTAGCGGCCCCCGAAAGGGGAAAAGACGCTATTAGTTTTGTGTGGCCTGTCTGTCCGTCTGTCTGTCTGTCTGTCTGTCTGTCTGTCCGTCTGTCCGTCCGTCCGTCCCGTTTAGTGCTCAGAAAGTAGAAGAGAAAATGAAAATCTGACATCACGATAATATAGAGCATTCAAAGTTCTGATGCAACGGCTACTTTTTTTTTTTCTAAAAGCTCAAAATCTAATTTTTAAAAATATTTTATGCAAACAGTATTTAAAGAGAAAAAACCTAATTAGTATGCAATATAAATGAAACCTACTTTAAGACAATTAATAATCTAATATACTGCACATGTCTTCACATTTTTTTTGTTCCAACATACGAGTAACATACCAGTATTTACTCGTAAAGTAATCAACTCATAAAACAAGTGTGGCAATTGCCTTGAACATCGGCTTTACAAGGCTAACGTTGAGAGATCAAAGCACGGAAGATGCATATTAGTTTTGTGTGGCCTGTCTGTCCGTCTGTCTGTCTGTCTGTCCGTCCGTTGAGAGATCAAAGCGGATCTGACAGGGATCCGACTCCGACGGGGGCCGCCTCTGAGTTTGTGTATCACACAAACTCTCTTTGTAATCTTGTTAACATTAATGTTCACGAAATATTCAACTGAGCGCTCTTATTCTCAGTTGAAACGTACAAAAAATCCAAGTAGATCAACAATGAAACAAGAAAGGCTTGATTCATTGTCTCTGCTCATGATTGAGGCGGACTTGTTGTGCGCAAAATTAACTTTGATGATGTACTCAAAAACTTTGCCAAACGTAAATCTAGAAAAAAGAGCTTTAGAATGTAAATGTTTGCTCTCTCTGACTTTCTAAGTTATTACCGGTATCGCCACGTTGAAAAAAATTGTTTGGATGCTGTTGAAATAATGGATTTTGTATGATTTATTAAATTTTCTGTTTAAAATGTATTTCATAATAAAATTTAATTTTTAATAAAAAGAAAAATGTTTACAAAAAAAAATAATTAAATTTAAAAAAAAAGAAAATAAAAATACAATAAGAAAAGAATAAATTTAAAAAAGAAAATACGCCTAAAAATCCTATAATACAGAACTACCTTATTGTAGGTTTTATATGAGTGACGGTAGTACAAACATATGTGTTAATAATCGTTTGTCTTTGTTAGTTTTTTTTTTTTGCATAATATTGAACATATCAGCTGTCAATGGAGGATCGGAGGTCCGGGCAGAAGGGGGCACCCATGTGGGTTTGTGCCTAGGGCACCAAATTGGCTTAATGCGGCCCTGCTCATCGTGGTTGCCGAGTGAACAACCCGCTCCTAAGAGGGATGGCCAAGGGTACATATTGCTTGCCACTGATGAATGAGCAGTCGGCAAGTGTAAAAGTACACTCAAAAGGGTTATGTCCAGCCACTGGCGGATCCAGGGGAGGGGCGGTAGGGGCGTTCGCCCCCCCCCCAACTCGGCCGACGAATTTTAGTATAGAATTCACATTATTGGTATATGAATTTGTTACTTATGTGAATAATATATACTAAGTATTTTATATTTCTACATATTTTTAGATGATTTCGCCCCCCCTCTAGTATGTTGTCCGATATGGTGGGGTCGGGAGGGGGCGGTGGCATCAATTTCGCCCCCCCCAAGCTTTCGAATGACGTTGTAGACTACGGGTACATAAAAAGATGAATATTGAATCGACTGTCTGTTCAATAGATAGACAAGACGATTCTCCCTATCTGTAAATAATCATCTGTTGAAATCTTTACAAACTTAATCAAGGATGTTATAGTTAATTGTTGTGTCCCTTGGATGTATTCGGACTCGCATCAGAATAAGAGTAGTAGTGTTTGCAGCACACACTGTCCAAGATAGGACAAGACTGGACGGATCCAAGGCGTGACGGAAATGTTCTCTTTTACCCCGTGAGGAGCAGGTGTACCTTGTGTACTGTCTGGCGTAAAAGTTTGTTTTCATTGAAATGTACTCTCTAATTAGATACAGTAGAGCCCAGTTGGGGTTCAATCACACTATAAGAGGTGGCCCAATTGCATTCCTGAACCAGGCCCACGGATTTTTTGCAGGGGCGGACTGGGTATCAAAATCGGCCCGGGCATTACCACATAAACCGGCCCACTAATGACATGTCATATATTTTCGGTGTGTGTGTGTGTGGGGTTTACCCAACTTCTCAATGTCTTGCGGGCCATATGACCAAAAAATTACAAAAACAAAATGAAATTGTTCTGAAACTATTTAGCTAGAAAAATGTGGTTTAAATACTTAATTAAAAGATTTTTGGACAATTATATATTTTTACACGTAAAAAAATAACCACATTTCTCTACTTACAATGTATGCAACAGTGTAAGTAGTTCTAATAACGACTCCTTTTGTGGTCTCTTTTTGGTAAAAAATTCCATGAATCCTCCCTCTAGGCGTAGTTTGACAATTTTTTTATTCGCGACAAAAACTAAGAACAACGCTATATTTATTTTATAATGCCGTTTTTTATGTTGTTTTATTCAACAGCCATTCTTTCTTTATAAAAAATAAATAGGCCTATGTTGTTTTATTATCATGTTCAACAAAAAAAAAGTAAAGATTTGTTCACTTTTCCTGATAGACTCTACATTCAGTTTCAATTCATAATCACACAATTGTTAAGGATAATGATACCAATCCACCAGAGAAATAAGGGCCCAAAAGTAGGTACAGATACGATCGTTTGTAAGTAGCATTTACACTTTGTGCCGACTTTTCGCGGGCCGGATGGAACCACGTAGCGGGCCGAATTTGGCCCGCGAGCCGTATTTCGAGCATCACTGCTCTAGACAGTACACACAGCCAAGGGACGGCTAGGGAGTCCGGGGGAGCGCTGCGAGCTCCCCAGTGAGCGAAGCCCCGGATCCAAGCACTATTTCCGTTATTTTAAACTTTAAAAAATGCATATTCTGAGGTATCAACAGTGCAATTAGACTGCTACTCTTCCGCTAAAAAATATTCAAAAACCAAATCTGTTATTCACTTGAGTCCAGCGACTGGTAGAAAATAGTAAAATGATTTAGTTTTTGTATTGGAAGGGGGAGGGAAACCACATAACCCATTTTGGCTACGCTCCTGAAATTTGGTGATTGTTCTATAGTTTGCTTAAGTTGGCTGCACTGGGGCAGTAAGTACAGTTTCCCTTTCAGACAATGAAGTCTGAGGCAAGTGATGGTTTGAACCCCTCCCATCCCGGCTACGACCATGTGTTATATGATAGGTGTAGGCCTAAGCCTAAATCTCTACAAAATATATAGAGTTTTATAACGCATCGAAAACTGGATGTATGCATTCGTAGAATTACATAATTCGTATAAGACAATACCATGTACCCATTATTTACAATATAGATCTAAACCTAAATCTCTTTCATTTAATATCGGATGTGACAGCGCTATATAAATAATTGTAATTATTGTAATAATTTTCATCATTAACCCTTGAAGTACTGAGCTGTTTTACAATGAGAATATACAAAAATGGAAATACATATCTGAAGTTGTGAGGCTAAAACTACCATACGCGTTTTAAGGGTTAATGACTTTATACTAAGCATAAGTTTGCCATCAATTAAAATAATATAAGAATCGATTTAGATCTAGATTTATTTTTTAATTAGCCTATATATTTTTGTTAAAAATTATTTTTAGATCTATGTTATTAAAAATAAACAAAAAGAACCTACTTTTCCCTAAGGCCGCTACTGATGTGATATGATAAAGGAGTCACCGGATCAAACACATGAAAATGAAAGCGAGCAAAGAGAATATACGTTCAAAACATTGCAAAGAATCAAATGTCATGTCAACAATTCAAAGAGAATGGGGACTTTCACTTTTTTAGCGGCTCCCAAAAGGGGAAAAGACGCTATTAGTTTTGTGTGGCCTGTCTGTCCGTCCGTCCCGTTTAGTGCTCAGAAAGTAGATGAGAAAATGAAAATCTGACATCACAATAATATAGATCATTCAAAGTTCTGATGCAACGGCTACTTTTGTTTCTTAAAGCTCAAAATCTAATTTTTAAAAATCATTTATGCTAGCAGTTTTTATAGAGAAAAACCTAATTAGTATGCATTATAAATCGAACCTAATTTAACACAATTAATAATGTTATAAATTTCATTTCATTTCAAGTTTATTTTTGTTTAAAGATAAAAGTATTTGCTATCTAAGGAATAAAGAAATTGAATTAGCGAATCAATTATGTATATAAAAAAATCAATTATATAACATCAATCGATCCAGATTAACATCTAACTTAACTTTCACCTACACCTATCCTTTGATCTGCTGGATCGCTAGGGCACTACATAAGATCTGTCAACCTTCTATCTGCATTCTTATCCGTCATTTGTCTTTGATATAATTTCATTCGGAAGTTCTTTCTGAAAATATTGAAACCTGCCCTGTTGGATCAATTCGGGGGCCGATTTTAAGTTTGTGTCTTTGTAACCTTGTTTTTCATTGCTTTCATTTAGTCCATCTTTTATGCGTATAACATGCTCTGTGTGTTATAGTCCAATTTCTTTTGTTGCATTTAGACAGATCAGCAACCAGACATCAAACACAACTCTGCTCGATTCCGGGATTCAAGTTCCAGACCCCAAGTTAGATGACCAAGCCGTAACCAAGCTGATTCGGCCTGTCAGTCACATATTACACTGTCCCGGTTATAGACAAAATGTAATCAATGCAAAGAGAATATATGAGCTAAATATTACAAAGAAATATAAACAAAGCAATGACAGTTTTTATTTTTTCAAAAATGTAAAATGAAATATTTTGGCCCATCAATGTATAAGTAAACAAGTCCAAGAGTTATAACAAAAACATGAAAAATCAGTATATGGACACAAACATTCTATTGATGTACGAAATTTTTTCATTACATTAATGACACAGTTTGTACAATATAAAAAGCTTCAACTTCAACGACTCAAATTTTATCAATGTTATAGTTGTTACATGAAAAGTTAACAGAATATATACAAATGTACTTTGTATGTAAAAAGTAATTCTATTAGAAAACAACATATTCACAACACGTATATTCTTGTATACGACCAAGAATAATACCATTTAAAGAGGCAGAACTATTTTGCTTATAAATGATCAATATTATGTCTTTTCGTGATAACTTTGATCACAAATTTCATTGAGAATAACAAGCAAAATGACATATATAATTTTATAAATCTTTTGACCGATATTAATGTGTGTCAATTAGTTTAGATGTCATGTAACTAAATGTGTAATATATATATATATAAATCTATGTGATTAGAAATATTTTGTTACCAATTGTTCAAGCTTTTAGCGTACTCAATACGCAATGACCCACTCACTTGTCTGGATCTCATGCACTCCCGGGTATACTATTCTGCCTCAACGTGGCACTTGGGTGGAAACGATCATTTGTGGAAGTGATTAGGCTAAATGAATAGCAAAACAAAACTCCTGTGGGAGTGTCCAAGGGAATGTGAGAGCTTTCCCAATACATGGAACGGAATTGAAAGAGAGCTGCCATGTCCCTGTCGATAATCCATGCGCCGTTCCTCGAGGAACCGTAATGGCGAGCCCTGCACGGTTAGCTTGGTACAACATAGGAAAATGGCGGAGGTTCCCGGTGTACTAAGCTTTGCATTGGATCTCTTTCAGAACCATCTCCCGTTTGGGATACCTCAACTCAAGAAAATATTAAGAATCTACTAGTGACACAAAATAGAGCAATGAGATTCATGTCAAATATTCACATTTAATAAGAGTAACATCAGAATAGACTGCAATTATAAATAAAACTATTAACTATAATTTACAAAAAGAAAAACAAAACCTAAAAAAGTACTCAGAACAATATAAACATAGAGGCACATTCCTTTTCCATATGCTAGAAAACTACTTTTGCCACAGTGCTTTTTGACTTTAGAGCATGGAATGGATTGCTTGAATCAGCCGGAAAAATCAACGAATTGGCAGATTATGTATTTTATCCAAATGCATTACTATATTGACACAGAGACATGCTTAGGACGTAATCATCTTCTTTTTGAAGAAACGTCCATATTTTATAAGATAAGATATCTTAACAGTTATATACAAAGTATCACAAATCAGAGCCAATAATAAATTCTGCTTTGGTTATGTATACATTTAAAGAGGTCTTAAAATTACTAGCAGCAACTAGGACATTTTAGACTAGAGACTAGATTCACTAGATCATTGTAATACGTGTACCATTATTGAAGTGGCCTTGTCTTAACTCTAATTATTTCATTATACCAAATAGTAGAGGCAGCAATACATATTTTTGAAGTATACTATTGACCACACAGAATTAGTTCAATGAACATTGTCCTGTCAACCATCAGGTTCTGTTCAGGAACTACTTGCTACACATGATAATGGACAGTCTCTAACATTTTTAGCTCATTGTAGCAACAGCTTCTTATAGGAGATTCTCATACAGGAGAGGGGGGCAATATAAATTGTTATCTGTTTGGTATATACTATTTAATAATAAAGGGATCGTTGATATGATACGTTTTGTAAAGTGTATGTGATAATTTTTTTATCACTTTTGTATATCCTGTTTAATAATTAATAATGAAGAAAATGCTGATAGGATACGTTTTGTAAAATGTATATGAGAATTTCAATCACTGTAGCATTGCATAATCAAATTTTGTAGCACAATATATTTCAAAATGGAAAAAGCATTCAAATTTCACTTATATCTCATTGTAAAACTAATGGCATTTAGCTAACAAGATGGAGTGACCATCCCATTGCTGTACTGTATATTTGCGATTGTTGGACTGCCCACACGTCAGCAATCGCCTCTCTTCTGTACTGTCCGGATATAGGTGATTTGTTCGGTAGAGAGACTTCTATGATTGAAGGTATTGCTAAAAATAAAGCTTATAGCTCAATTCTTTTGACTTAGTTGTCAAGACTGAATTTCAATTGATCTTCCATGACGTTGTTTAGCAAGGGAACATGTTGAAAATAGTATATTTGAACTCTCATCACAAAGTGACAAGTACTAGGCTCAATGTCATCACACATAGCAAGATAAAGTGGTGTGGGCTTGCTTAGTTCAGTACCAGAAGATGACTTCCCGCCAATTTCACCTCGTACGTTGTGTTAGCTCGACAAATGTAATGCCCAGAGTCTGTCAACACAGCGGACTGGAAAGAAACATTGTTTGTATAAACAGATTGATTTTCTTTAATGTAGATAAAATTTTGTGTGTAATATAAAAAGATTGGATTAATATATGAACTATTGGGAGGACATTTTTTTTTAAATTTATATTTCGACCAACTTACCTTACACACATACTGTTCCCTGCAAAAAGGCCTTATACAATCAGAGGCGGCTTTAGCAGTGCGCGGGGTACTGGGTGGGTGTCAAATCGGGTGTCACATGTGTGTGTGCAGTGGAGTAGCAAGGTAACGTGGGCCCGCGTTCAAGAATATATTGGTGAGCCCCCTCCCCCAATAAGACGAATGTAATGTGTAACAAAACAGTTGAGTCATCGAATGTATCAGTACATTCACCAAGTAGAGTAGATGTTTAATGATCTAATGACGTTTGATCCTGACTTCCAACACGAATAAAAAGTCAATGTTTGTACAATTTAAACAAAAAATGAAACGATTTAAGGGACTTGCAAATATATAAAGAAATCGTTTATGTGTTCTAGTTCCCATTCTACACAATAACATTCCTAAAACACTTCTAGGTGTCAAACTTTGAAACATTGATACAAACTAGTATCTAGATCTACGTCCAGTATGTAACACTAAATAGAATGAATATTTATTGACTAATATTTCATCCCCAGTCATTTGATCGTTGTTCACTTCATCACCATTCACTTCATCCTCTGGTTCTCAAGTGAGCCCTAACTGGTCAAGAGTCATTGGCCCAAACTCAGTGAGCCTCTTTGCGCCATTTTAGTTACGCCACAGGCTGTGGGCTCCCTAATTGACGTGGGCACGGGTTCATTAAACACCTTCGCACCATGGATGCTACGCCACTGTGTGCTGTGTCTCCAGGTAACGGCTGGAAAAATTTAGTGCAGCATGATGAAACCACGATAGGGACTAACGTTAACAAAATAAAAATAAGGAGACGACCCATAGACATGAATGCGTTAACAACTAATTTAGTAATAAGTTAGATTGTATGAAACATTTTTCATCTCTGTAATATATCTGTCTACAATTGAATAAGTTGTTTTGTGTATGCTGTAATAAAAATAGGATTGAATTTTTGTTTACAAAAGTAGGTTTTATTTTCACTAAAATATACGCCTAAAGATTACTTGTACTAGTGTCTGGAACTAAAATACAACGACCGACCATTAAAACATGGCCATCACCCCTTAAGGCCGCCTCTTGTACATTCTTAGCTTGTTTTTCTTTTTTGACAAAGGACAGAAGGTCCTCATATTGCAATTTTTTTCAGATATTTAAAGCTCTAATGCATATTAGGTTTACAAAGAAATTCAAAGAATAACCTCAAAAAACACATTTTCACATTATAGCTTCATTGCAATCAACTACATTAGAGATTGACCTTAGAGATTGATTATAATCTGCTACATTACAGCATCATTATACTGTTGTGACCCTGTTCCTCCCTGACTAACCATTTTTTCCACGTGCGAAGTACGGTGATTTTTGTTTATGCTTTGGAGCGTAAATGACCTTAACTATACTAGTGTGTAAATGTGTTCAGAAACTTTAGTTATGAGTTGTTGTTTTTGTGTGGATTTCTTGACTGCGGTTTTGAGGATTGTTTTTTCTATTGTGGTAGTGATTCGGGGTATTGAAATTGGATTTGGAGATAGTGACATTATTTCTATTTAGCGGGGATATTGATTGATCAAAGTTGGATTGTGTTTCTGCAATCTGAGGATATCGGCGACCTGACAATCGGTGAGTTATTTTCTTTAATTTAAGCCCACGTCGTAACAACTGGTGTCGAAGCGGAATCTCGCCTTCTCTACTTACCAACATGTCTACTTCTAAACGACTACATGAGCTCCAGATTAACTAAATCCGTAAGGAGTTAAAGAGGCGATACATCGTAGCGTCAGGAAACAAAGAAGCCCTCGTTGGCCGGCTGAGAGAGGCCTTGAAAGAAGACGGGTTTGACCCGGACACTTACGAGTTTGAAATGAAGGTAGATCTCGGCAGAATGTTGAGTGAAATAAAAGAGGAACTTCTAGGGTCAATGCGAGCAATGGCTACTGGTCTAAAAACTAATCTGGAGGAATTCAGAAGTACGTTAAGGGAGGAAATAGCCGCTGTGAAGTCACAGCTTACTGTAGAGATGGAGCAAAAGATTAAAGCCCTTAACGACGAGGTCCAGGCATTGAAGGTCGAGCTGGGTAAGGTGCAACGCATAAAAACAAATTCAGGAAGGAGCGAAGCAATTTGGAAAGTCAAGCCACCCATTTTTGATGGTTCAGTCTCGTGGACAGTCTATAAAAGACAATTTGAGGCGGCTGCTAAAGTGAACGACTGGAGTACAAACGAGGAAAAAGCTACTGGATTAATGTTAGCTCTACGAGGGAAGGCCTCTGAATTGTTACAGGTAGTTAACGACCAGCAAGATTACGAGGCCATTGTTAGAACAATGAAATTGCGATTTGGAGACGAACACATGAAGGAGGTTTATAGAGTGCAATTAAAGACTCGGCAGCAAAAAGCAGGAGAGACACTTCAGGAGTTGATGGCGGATATTGAACGACTGGCACGCCTGGCTTATCCAACATTGACCCAGGAGATCTTACACGTGCTCATAACGGACGCATTTATTGATGGTGTACGTGACCCCGAATTGAAGAAGGCTATAAGATTAAGTGGAAAAAGAGAGGCAAGTGAGGCTTTGATATACGCCTTATCTTTTGAGGCAGCTAAAGACTCATCGAAAACGACCCATTTCAGTCGGGGTCTTCATGTTCAGGAGGAGGACCTCACGCATATGATCAGACAAGTAGTGGAAACTATAGATGACCGATGGTCTCAGCAAATGCCCAGACAAAACAGACCGGTCGTTCGCTGTTGGAATTGCAATGCCCCTAGCCACATTCAGAGAAATTGTACTCGAGGATATGCAGGCCGACCAAGAGAGAGAGATGGATTGGATAGTCAGCAGGCCCACATTCAATCTCAGAACCAGGAAAACTAAATTCTGCCGGTCTCTTGGGGCGGAGACAGGCAGCGAGATTCCCAGGAAGCCCTAGACTTATCATCCCAGTGGCCGTGCTAGGAACAAATAGAAGTCTGAAAGTACAGGGGAAAATAGGAGCTCGTTTCTGCAGATTTCTATTAGATACTGGCGCATCAAGATCGATAATTCATCCTAGTCTTATTGAGAATAACGTGATTCGTGAAATAAGTGGCTATTCCATAAAAACTGCTAGTGGAGAACTTTTGCCAGTTTTAGGGCAGATCACTGTAAAGATTGAGATTGCAAATCTACATTTTAGTCATGAATTTTTGGTCGCCAATATTATCGACGAGTGTATTCTGGGACTAGACTTCATGCAGTTATTTGGACTCACCTTGAACATTGGGGGTGGCACATTGCAGTATGGAAAGCTTGAAATTCCGTTGCTGGAGAACGACATGGAGGACAATGGAGAACAGATAAAGAGGGTATTGATAACGAAAGGTACCAGCATACCCACACAGCCTGAAGCCATTACATGTGGCACAATAGACTGTAATGTTCCTGTGTCTATCGGAAGCCTTATAGAGCAGTCAGAGGAAGTGCGTAGTAGACTGCCTTTGAGGAGAATACTGGTTGTTAATAGAAACGACCAAAGGATTCCTGTTCGGGTTAAGAATTTCGACACTCAAGCTTGCAACCTTCAGAAGAACTATGTTATCGCCACTTGCTGTCCAATGGAACTTATTGCATTGTGTGATGCGGTGGTCCCTGTAGGTAGTGCCTCATCATGTAATTATCGTGTTGGTAGGATACTTGGAGATGAGGGTGAGGATCTATCGGAGGAAAAGTGCAGTGAGGTTAGGCTGGAGTTGCTGGAGTTTGGGGACCTCGTGCCAGACATTGAAGAGGAGCTCGGTCAGACTGATTTGGTGTTTCGGGACGAAGTCGTGTACCTGGATCGGTTGCACCAGTATTGTGAGGAGAGCATCGTCTGTTCGGGACGAACAGAAGTAGGGAGGGGGAAGTGTTGTGACCCTGTTCCCCCCTGACTAACCATTTTTTCCACGTGCGAAGTACGGTGATTTTTGTTTATGCTTTGGAGCGTAAATGCCCTTAACTATACTAGTGTGTAAATGTGTTCAGAAACTTTAGTTATGAGTTGTTGTTTTTGTGTAGATTTCTTGACTGAGGTTTTGAGGATTGTTTTTTCTATTGTGGTAGTGATTCGGGGTATTGAAATTGGATTTGGAGATAGTGACATTATTTCTATTTAGCGGGGATATTGATTGATCAAAGTTGGATTGTGTTTCTGCAATCTGAGGATATCGGCGACCTGACAATCGGTGAGTTATTTTCTTTAATTTAAACGTCGTAACAATACTTTACGTTTGATTATAATCTATCGTTGTACAAACCTGAATAACTAATGAGCCATCAGATGTTACATTGTATTGACCTTCTGTTATATGCACGTAATCTTTGTACCACGTGATCTGGGCTTTGGGTTTACCCGATGTCTTACACGTCATTGAAACTGGTTTTCCTTTCTTTGCATTCACATGACGTGCGGGTGGTGTTATTATTTGTAAAGCTTCATCTGAAGGAATCGTTGAGAACACAATTAGAATTTGGAAAGTTAAAAAAAAACAAAAAACAATTGGGTGAAAATATTTCTAAGACAAAAAAGCAATGAGTTATAAAGTCATACACATGATCCTTTAAATTTCCAACCTTTAGCACAAATAGCTGTAGTTAACAATTAGATTGGGTTCAATTCAAAGTTCTGGTGAAACATAAGTGAATAGAATTCGGATTCGTATCCATTCACAACTAGAAAACAAAAAGAACAGACACACACACACACAAAACTTACATCCAGTTGTGAAGTTAACGGGGCTGGTTGAGTCACTCTGATAGTAAGTGTTCAAAACTGCCACCGAGGCTGTCAGCATTGTGACTTCTGGTAAACCTTCCACCAGAGCTGTAAATGTATTGCCTGAAACTTCGGGAACAATGTGTGGACCAGTCACGTGATCAAGTACGACATCTTCTTTATCGTGTTTCCTAAAAATAATCTACAATTATAAAAGAAACAACACATCAGCACATAGAATAAGAGTAGTAGTCACTGGTAACAGTTTAGTAAATATATTAAATTAGTTAGCGTTTTTTTTTAAATTGTAGTGAGCTTGGATGTTCCGATGTTTTTTTCCAGACAGCTGATCTAACCTTCCTTGTAGGTTTATGTGTGAACTCAAATACATATTTAAATTAAAGCTAGAAAAACTCTTTTTTAACCAAAATAAGCTAAATTATGATTAACAAATATCTACAGCCGTCGAGATCAGTTTAGTAACATAACATAAAAAAAGTTAATCACAATACATTTAAAAAACAATCTGAACATATCTTTCGACCAACTTAAATCTACAATATCTCACCAATCAGCCTCCACTATGCCGTTCATCAATCGTTACGTTCTTCCAGTATTGAGCCAGACATAGCGATATACAATACGAGACAAACTTTACATGCGACACTAATATTGATGTAACTTAATATGGAGATTGTAGATGGCTTAGTTAAGTAAACAGCGCAGGGCCTTTACAGACTTAACATCATAGTAGAGACAGTGTCTAGACTGTGTCGGTTCTAGATATCTATTTGTATGAAATTCTTCTTTTACAGTGGCAGTCGAATAGACCAGATCATAAGGACGCGTGGAGGCCGTCCTAACCCAGTTCAGAGTCCGACATTTTCCAATAGGTGCCTACCTCGGACACTTCAGGGAGAATAAGACACACGGTGTCGTCACCCCATCGAGGACAAGAAACAGTAGACCACATTCTTTAAGATATCGCGTTCTGTATGAAGGGAGATCGGGACAAGTATTTGATAGAGAGTTTACTGGTTCGTGTGTGGCATTAGGGCTGTCCTTGTACGGGGTCAAAGCAACCTTAAAACTCACTGCCCGCTTCCGTTCACGTGCTCCAAGTGAAGTAATTCTCAGCGTGGTTCGTTTTCAATGGGTCTTCTGATTCTTCTCTAGTGGACTAAGACATTTTACTTTCCTATTTTGTGTCTCTTTGCTTTCAAGTTACTATCAAACTCAAGGCAACATAGATCGCAACATTTTCTGATAGTTTATGGGCCAAGTAATAAATCAAGAAACACTGCAACAAGATACTTCACACTTACTGCAGTCAATATAAACACACACTCAATACCAGCGCTCACCTTAAATCCCTGAAATTCTCCTCTGAGTTTTGAATTGTTTTTTAGAATTTCATGAGTATCGAAACTCCAGCTTAATATCACAAATGTTTTACCAACATTTTCAACAACAACATTCGTTGGAGTTATAACGGGTTCTACACACAAAGAGAACATGAAACTACATTAAACAGATTTCATTAAAATTATTTGGAGAAATAACAGTTCCTTGAAACAAAGAGAACATGAAAGTACATTAAACAGATTTCATTAGAATTATTTGGAGTAATAACAGTTCCTTGAAACAAAGAGAACATGAAAGTACATTAAACAGATTTCATTAGAATTATTTGGAGTAATAACAGGTCCTTGAAACAAAGAGAACATGAAAGTACTTTAAAAAGATTTCATTCACATGTCTAATTTGAAACGAATAATAGTCAAAATGAAAATTTTGAAAAAAAAAAATAACATTAATATCATTCTTACTTGCTTCAAATGAATAGCCAATTATGGTTGTTGGTGGTAAAGTGCATTCTCCGTGAATATTGAATGATTTGATCGTTATCTTAAAAGGTGCATATATATTTTTAACTTTTAAAGAATAGTAGAGCGTAGTCCAGTTAGCTATAATGGCTGTTTCTTTAACACTTTCTGACTGATTCGATGAAGTTATTTCCAGTTTGTAATAGAACCCACGACCACCGTGCATGATGACTGGAACAGGCTGTGGACAGGAAAGAGAAAAGAAGACAACTGTTTCATGGATATGTATTTATCTAAAAATTGGTTGCACGTAAGAATGTGAAAACTATTTTTTTTTTAATAGTAGTTATATGTTGGGCGTCGAGTGAAACATTGTTTCCCGTACAAACCGAAGGATGTCGCGTTCATATTCAGGTGAAAACGTAATTATAATTTTAAGGTTTTTAGGATACCCCTGAATTCATCTAAATCTCGTTGAAGAAGTAAATGCGTTTGGTCGTTGTGCTAGTATGAAACAGTAATGAATGGTGAAACAGCAATGAATGGAGTCAGATCTTTGGCAGACAAAATGTGACGTTTATTGATGATAAAATAATTATACTGCACTTCTCTCGTCAGTTACATGGGTTCATAAAATGACAAACATTCGTCAAAAGAGCGGTTTTAAGTATACGTTCAATATATTCAATCATCCAGTGTAGATCACAAATAACATCCGCTTCACAGCGGGGAACAATGAACTTCCATAATAAAGAATGATACACAATATTAAGTTTTGAAATACATGTCTCACAAGAATCAATCTCCCGTAGACTCCCTGATGGATGCTCCATCTTTACGGCCGAATTGCATGCACTGTCGCTTGCACTTACGGCCGTGAAAGCATCAGAAAGGAGAAAATTTATAATCTGCTCCGACTCCAAATCTGCATTGCAAGCTTTGGGGCGGATGAAGACTGACATTCCATTGGTACACAAGTGTCTAAAGCTGTTGGACCAAATAGCAGCCAACCATAGGGATGTCACCTTCATCTGGGTCCCCTCCCATGTAGGCATAGAGGGAAACGAAGCCGCAGACAGAGAAGCAAAGAAAGCCCTAAACCAAGCAGTGTCAGGAACCCAAATTCCCTACTCGGACCTGAGACAAAGTATTGCCACTGCCACCTATCAAGAGTGGCAGGACCGATGGGAGGCTGAGAATCACAACAAACTCAAGCAGATCGTGGCGGATGTCCGGTGGCGGCCCATATCTAAGGGTCTGACAAGACGTGGCAGCACGACCATGTCTAGACTTAGGATTGGCCACACCTACATCCCACACTCTTTCGTGCTGAAGAGAGAGGGGCCACCACTTTGTGAGCGTCGTGATTCTCGCCTCACAGTGGAACATATCCTCATTGACTGCCCCAGATACCAGGATGTCAGGGAGAAGTTTTTTTATATCCACTGACTTAAAAATACTGTTTGACACTGTCGACCCTGGGAAGGTACTGGGCTTTATCCGGGAGGTGGGGTTGTCTTCGAGGATCTGATTCGTGAGTCTGTATACACATATTATTTACACTAGATTTTTATCAAATATCTAAATTTTTATCTATGCTACTTTAACTGTAAATAAACCTTAATTTTAATGAGTTAATTGTATAAACTTTGACCTTTTTATAGAGGGAGAGTAGTCCTTAAGGGACTACGGGCACGACATGGCCTATTTGTGCCGATGTGCCTAAAACTAAAACTAAACCAAACTAAACTCACAAGAATAACTCAAAGTTACAACTTGACTTTACTGACTGACTTGAATGACTGAACTGACTGGCTCAACTGACTTAGAGTGACTGACTTGAACTCAAGTCAATTTTATTCTACTTCCTGTTTTCTACATCAGAAGTTACACGTGTCTTTTTTCCCGTCTTGACCAAAGGTGAACATTTAACAATAATGTCCAACAAGACTGTGACATAGTCACATTTTCCAAAAAACGTCGGTCATTCCAAATATCGTTATAATTGCATTGAGATCTATGGATTGGTTTTCATAGAGCAATAGCTCAAACTACCCTAATAGATGATTTAAAGATAGATACAGCAACGGCTACTGAGACCTGTGCATAATTTTGTTAAAATGGTTGTCATATGTTAATAATAGATGACCAAGAGAGAGGCCTAAAATAATAGTGTACAAAAAGAAAGTAAAGTAGCCCTTTCAAGGCCTTACGACCTTTAGGGTACATGATGGAAAGGTTTTGTGTGTGTCCCACTATTAATCATGTTGTCATGTCAAGAACACAGCGAGAAACCGCCTTTGTTTTTGCAAGCTAATGTAAGGTACCCATTAGATTTGGCTGCATTGAAATCCCTAAATTCATAATGCATGTCGACACCGGGACTCGAGCCCGAGGCATGTTGGTTCGGAAGAAAAGCACTTTATCAATCGGCCACCACGCCTCACAAAGATATGCATGTACTTT
>JADKLZ010000687.1:15196093-15208956 GCA_021533235.1 Biomphalaria straminea
TAATGTGTCAAATGTTCCGTTAAAATACTCATAATGTGCCAAGTGTTCCGTTAAAATACTCATAATGTGCCAAGTGTCCCGTTAAAATACTCATAATGTGCCAAGTGTTGCGTTAAAATACTCATAATGTGTCAGGATGGCTGTCTGATGGTGCGGTTTGCGCGCTGAATTGTCTATCGGTGTTCTAGATGGTCAAGGTTCAGACTCTGCCCGAGAGGCGGTGGCTGAGCGGTAAAGCGCTAGTCTTCCGTGCTGGAGGTTCCGTGTTCTAATCCTGGTGAACATTAGTATTTTTAACTTCTGGATTTTCGGGCACCCTTGAGTCCACCTAGCTCTAATGGGTACCTAACATTAGGGTTAGGGAAAAGTAAAAGTGGTTGATCGTTGTGCTGGCCACATAACATCCTCGTTAACCGTGGGCCACAGAATCAGATGACCTTTACATCATCTGCCCTGCACAAGGTCTCAGAGGGGAACTTTACTACTTTTTAACAGACTCTGCCCGCTCCCATCCACCTCCCTGAGGGAGGTGTTGACTAGGAAGTAAATTATCCTTTAACTTGGAAGGAACATCCGAAAAATTTTAAACATTTTACAACAGACAGTACATTTAGGCTTTGTATAAAAATGAATCACTTACGGGCTTCATATGAATAACCAATTATTGTTGGTGGATCTGCAGAAGCTTCTCCCACACTGTTGATGGCTTTGATTGTGATCCTATAGGGTTCATAAATCATTGCAGAACTCATTTCATAATGATTAGTCCTCCAGTTATCTATAGGTTTACTTTCTATCTGCGTTTCTGCCAGTGCCCCAAGACGGAGTATTTGTAAAACATAGTAAAAGCCGGGACCATTTTGCATTATTTGTGGAACCGGCTGGAACAAAAATGAAAAGCATGGGTTATTTTTTTTTGTTCATGAATTACTAAACCTTTGTCCATTTAAAATAAGGCTAAAATGTTACATTAAAAAACATGTACTTTACTATAAATCTATACTACAAGAAATTAATGATGCGCAAGTCTACCTTCAAAAACAAGATTGTCTATTAGAGACTGCTCACTCAAACTAAAAACATTAGAGACATTTTTAAGTAGTAATCGAGAGGACACCGCTGAAGCCAGCATTACCGTTGCCGAAAGCGTGTGCTCAGTTCTTTGTATCAGTACAGAACCTCAAAAACGTATTGGCCATAAGAAAAAAAAGATGCCTGGTGAGAAAAGGGACGACTTACACACAAAGAAGATCTACGAAGGAAAATTTATTCAATCTTGGACAGAAAAAATCACCAGGTTCGAGCAATTTCATGATATAGCAGATAGATATGAATTTTTGTTGCCTTCCCAGCTATTAAATCCTCAGGTCGAAATCAATCTCGATAGCACTCCCTGCGACATTGATGAAAACGAATTTCTGCTGGAGCGAATGAGGCTTCAACGGATTGTTACAGTTTCATCAGAAGCCTCCGAACTTCCAAAACAAGGACCTGTTGATCTCTTGAATTTTATAAAAAAAATATCAGCTAGAAGATTCGGTCCTGAATATCGTCATCATGATTCGCATAATTTTGACTATTGCAATGACCGTCGCTACACGCGAGAGAAGTTTTAAAAAAACTTAAACTGATCAAGATTTACTTGCAATCAACGATGACAAATTTATGATTCACTAATTTCGCCATTTTTTTCCCATTGAAAAAGAGCTGGGGGGGGGAGAAATTGATTTCGATAATATTATTGATACTTTTGACAGCAAGAAAGAGCGTAAAATTTTTTTTGTAGTATGTTTATGTAAAAGTGTTTTTTTTTATTAACAATACTTGATTGATAAATACATATTATTTTGACCAGAAAGGTATGGTTTTGCAATGTTATTTTTCAGTTAGTTTTTTTTTTTTTTTTTTGGGGGGGGGCATCAAGATGAGGTACCGCACCAGGCATTATATACTCTAGCTACGCCACTGGTCTTGATGTGTCATTTTAAAAAATGTCATGTATAATCTGAGACTTAACATTCTCCTTTTTCGTCTCTATGTTGCCTCATCTTGTGTCTTTACCCAGTATGATATTTAGGTCTCTGCTTCTGGGATGACCATTGCTTGCTTCCGAAATTCGCAAGGTTTCTATAGTGTCACTCGATGCGTTTCTCTGTTTTGTTATAATATTTTTCTTGATTAATTTTTTCTTTTTTTTCCAAGCATTTTCAAATTTATTTTGTCTGGGACTTGATTTTAAGAAATCTGTCGAATTTTTGCGATGTGACAGCTTGTGTGCCTCGATGAACCTTATAAGCTATATTGGCGGAAGCACATCGTTCCTGTCAGGTACTACCAGTGGCGTACCGAGGGTGCCAGGCGCCCGGGGCGGCATAGTCTGTTGGCGCCCCCCCTATTAGTATGCGTAATCTATATTTGCATAAAAACAATCAATAAATTAAAAAAAATTATTGTACCAAAGTTAATGAACAATCTGAAGCAACATTAGCCATTTCTTATAGAACTACTTTCGTGATCTTGCACCAGCAAAGTTGTCAATGACATCATCAAAATTAATTGTTTCGACCAGCTCCTTTTCTATGCTTAGCAATGCCAAGTCTGACAGAAGCTCCTGGCCCATTGAAGCTCTCAAATAAGTTAAAATGATTTTTAGTTTACTAAAAGAACGCTCACAGCTAGCAACTGACACAGAGATTGTTAGCATAATTTGCAAAGCAATTTGCAAGTTTGAAAATATGTCATTGCCATATGAAATAATAAATGAAAGTAATTCTAATGGACTGCTTGGGGTAGCATCAGGCCGGGTTTTCAGCAACATACTGCAGTTACTGATTTCTACGAACAGTTCAGTTCCATCGATATCAGTTTTATAAAAGTCAACCAGCGTAGCACAGTGCTGTTGAATATTATCATTATCATCAGCGGTATTATGAGTAAATGATTTGCTGATGTCGAATAGAAATTCAAACTTTTCATCTAACGTCTTCAGACGACCAAATCGTGTTGTCATCTCCTGGATTAATCTATAAATAACTGATTTCTTAATGCGAGTTATTTCTTCAATCAGTCCTGAATCACGAGTATTTTCACCAGGCATCTGTTTTCGACATAAATAAATTATTTATTAGTCTTAGCATTATATACAGTGGAAGTTGAAAAATGTTCATATATTCTTCCAACATGGGTAGACTATTGATGATAAGATGAACTTGTGCATCCCAGTCATCACTTCAGGGATATTATATTGGTAGAGATGCTCTCCAAAGTGTGTCTGAAAGAGGCATATTTCTTTGCCTGGCTTGTATTGCGGAAGTATTTCATATTTCATTAGACGATGAAGCATCAACTGAAACTTTGGTGGTGAACATACTATAAGCTTTTTGGTAGTCTCTTCCAAAGTTTTGTGATCTGATTCAACTTTTATTGGACGTCCAAACACATAATAATGGAAATGTTTAACTCCGAAGACAATGGCAAGCATTTCTTATCTTTTTTCAGTCTGTAAAAGATCTTGATAAGCAAGCCCACTGGAAATTTATTTTGCATTAATACTGTTCCAACTGGCTCGTATGAAGCTGCAATCGACAAATTAACTGACAGCGAAACATCATAAAATGCTGAAACAGGGCTCTTGAAATAATCTATAGTCAACTAATGTTGTTTAAACGATAACCATTCGTTGTCTTGTTTAAGAAACTCCTTCAATATTGCTATAAACCTATTGCCGCGCGAAAGGGTTAACTGTGTGTTACCAGCGGACATTAATGACACAGGCCAGCAATACAGTTTAGTGTGCTATGTGGATGGACAAAAGAACAGGGCTGGTATGAAGTTTGCACGTGAATATGACTTGTGCTATGGTCATCTGATCATAGGCCTGCGCAGACCAGAGACAGAGTGTGAGGCAGAGCAGTTCAAGACAGGACACGGAGGAGACCAGGTCTGTGAGTCTGGCGCTATGAAGTCGAGCCTGGTTGAGTCCTCGAGTGAAACGTACAAGTCCGGTAAGAGACAATAGAGTTTATAGAGTTTAGTACGGTGATGTACAGTTTAGCATTGGTAGTTGTTTATTGTGTTGCCAATTGTGCCACACTGGCTGTTTTGTTTTTACCAGTATTAAAGTACCAGATTATTTGGAGCTCTTGTTGTCAGGTTCTTTGATGTGTTGTGTTGTGTGTTTAGCAGAGTTTACGGAAAGCCTGAGATAGGAAAGAAAGAGAGAAACGTAACACGGTAACAGTATGTTTGTTATTCCTCAAGAGTTTTTGTAAGATAACTGTGCTGATCAGGCAATACGTTTCTGATATTATAATGAATTTAGATGTCTATTTTCAACTATCAATGAACACTCAAATAAGATCATCATACTGGTGAATTAAATATAACTATTAATAAACAATAAAGATCCTTCGACAATAAATACAAAGCATTAATTCTGTAACTAGGAATCAATTGAATAAAATACACACTGTACAATACAATTAAACAAGTTAACAATCTTCATTCAAGCTCATAATTACAATTTAAATCGACTGGATTTTTTCTAGAACTTCCATTTCTTTATCATTTCCCCCAAACGTTTTATTTATAAACATCGTACTGTATTTGCCAAAAAGCCACGCCCCCTCACCACGATAATGCCCCGCTTACTTTTATGGTCATGGAATAAAGAAAGCATGCCCCTTTAAGAGCTCATTATTATGGGGTTGCAGAAAATTAAAAAAAATAATAAAGTTAGCTTCTTTTTCTACGTGACACATGGATTGATTTTTTTAATCTTTAAGTCATCAAGGTTTATGCCACATTTGTAATGATATATCCTAGAAACTTGACTTCTGGTACTCTTATGCTACATTTAGATGGCTTCAGCTCTATTCCTTTTCTTCTCGATAAGTGAAGAACTATCTTAAGTCTATTGTGATGCTCTTGTGTCCTGTATGTCTCAGCCCTTGTATATTATAAAAAGCTTGATGCAGTACTTTAATAATAATAACAATATAATAATAATAATTATTATTATAATCCTTATTATCCGTATGGAAATTCGTCCCACAATTTGTGCATTACACCAAACAAATAAATATCATACATATAAGAAACAAAAGATGTACATTCACTCCATAATTTACTTGTGAAATGTTTATATCAGATTGTTTCTATTTCATGATTTGATTGCCAGGGAAACAAACGAGTGTTTGCGTCTGTTTGTCCTTGCTATCGGTGTCTTGTATCTCTTTTGTGACTGACTCCTGACTCAAAGGGTGATTTTTTTTCTAGAATCTTTTTAGTTTTTCTATAGATGTTTGTCTCAAACAGCTGCCCAAATGTTTTTTTTTTGCCAATGATTATTTTACCAGTAGCATTTCGGATTACATAAAGTTTATTTTTATTTTTAATGCTCAGTTAGGGATTCTAAAACTTAAAATATTGCAGATGTTATCGTGATAAAACATAGCCAAGGCCCTTTCACTAACATTAAACGAGGGCTATTTTCTTAGTAATCGTAATCTTTGCTGCCCTTTTTTGCTGATAAAATCAGTATTTGCAGTAAAATGTAGCTAATAATTCAGAAGAAGAGTTTAGTCTTAATGGTATTAATAGTAGTTAGCATTTACCAAAAGGTGTGTTGAAAGTTGTAGGCATCTAATAATGTATACACTTTAATTATTACAGAAGTTTACTTACGTTCCATTCAATGTAAAGCTTTCCATACTGGTGACCCAGAGTGCGAAGGTTCTGAGGATGACTGTAAGGCCTGTCTGGTTTGGTAGAGCAGACTGTAGGAGTGGGGGCACTAGGGTCACTGGCACCTATCTTGTTGTATGCAATAAGTCTGAAGGTGTAGTTTGCATGTGGAGATAAGGTCATGTTCACCTGACTTAAAGAGGCATTCACCTAGAAATAAAGTTCAATAGAGCAATGCCCATAATAAAGCCAATATAATTCAAAGAAATATTTGAAATAAAGAATGGCATAAAAATATTTTAATTCAAACAATTTTATTTTGCACATGATCCCCCAAAAATTTCATATGGGTACCTGACTTTGGAAAAAGTAAAGACGGTTAGTCGTTATGGTGATCACATGGCACCCCATTCTTTAACCATCTACCCTATAGATCGCAAGGTCCGAAAGGGGGAACTTACATGATTCATGAAAAAAAATTAACATAAATACAAGTTAACTGAAAATTATTCCAAAGCTCCTAAAAACTCGTTATAAATAATATTAAAGACTATTTCTGCCAATATTTGATTTGTGTTTTTCTCTGCCATCTAGTTGCACTTACTTTAAGTCCAAATGTCCACTGATCAGGATTAAATGAAGTATTGTACTGTAGAACATAGTACTGGATTGGGGCGTTGTTGTAGCTGCCAGGCGTCCACAAGATGGTAGCGTTTTTATTGCAAAATGTCAAATGAACATTTGTTGGTGGATCTGGCTTGTCTAATGTTCCAAAATAAAAGATCATGAACAAGGTTACAAATATAGTTTGTGTGGAAACACAAACTCAAAATAGGCCACCGAAGTGTTCCACCCAGGCAGGTAAAAGGCAGGTTTTAACATTTTCAGAAAGAACATTGGAATGAAATTCTATCAAAGACAAATGTCAGAGAAGAATGGAGAAATAAGGTTGACAGATCTTATGTGGTGCCCCAACGGTCCAGCAGTCCAAATAATAGATGAAAGTGAATATGAAGTTAGATGTGAGCCTTGCCTAACTTTAAAAAAGGAAACATTTTATTTTTTGTAAATGTATTGTTTAGTATGACAGAACTTATCTAACCTAATAATACAAATGTAAAAATGTTTTTTTTTTAAAAAATCTAAAACATTTTGCAAAAATGTGTTTAAAATATGGCTAATGATTATTTCCCCCACTAAAGAGTCTCTCGTGTTCATTACAATTAATAGTAAGTAGTTGTAAAAGTTGTGTATTTGAATAAAAAAAAACGCTTGCATAAAATATTTAAAAAAAAATAGATTTTTTAGCCATTGCATCAGAACTTTGAATGGTCTAAAACATTATGATTTCGGATTTTAACTATCTTTTCTAGCAAAAGAGATTTAAACGGTAAGGTTGGACGGACGGACGTTCAGACATTCAACACAAAACTAATTGCATCTTTTCCCCTTTCGGGGGCCGCTAAAAACTAAAAACGACTTGAAAAAAAAAGCAACTTAAAATCATTATCTTTATCCACAAATAAAAAAGAAACCAAGCGTATTTAATTTTTTTTTTTGTAGATTTCTTCATTACTGTGAGTAAAGTAAACCTTGACTATTAACTTATACTAAACCATTAAAATTAAAACTATTTGTCTTCATGTAATGTTTTGGGTCGTGTAATATGTGTTCTTAACAACAAGTTTGTAGTCATCTTTCAGAAGTAAAATATTCAGAAAAAAAATGAATTTAATTCCATCTTTATGATAACAATAAGAGTTTGCTTTTGTAATGAATGATACAAATAATAAAAAATAATGTTTCCTATTCTCTCTTATTTATTGAACACTTTACTAAATAAAATGTGTGATTACCAGTAACGTGTGTACAAAATAAAAATACGTAGACTGAAGTAATATAACGGTCAAACCAGATTTTTCCCTATGTGGCTGTTATGACATGATTAGAGCATAGATTTATTTCGGGAATAAATAAAGGATTAGTTTTACTTAGTGACGGAAGTGACAAATAGTGAGATTAAAAAGCAAGAACGCTTTAAGTCGACGCTAAGAACTAGACGTTTATTTTGATTAAGGCTACAGAAAGACAGACGGATTCCCCTATTGGTTATTAAACGTATTGAAAAGTTGAATCGATTGTCGACTTTCTATATTGCTTGTTCGGCCTTCGTTGTTGTTTTTGAGTTGTGACAGTTGTCTCCTGTACAACACCGCGAATAGGCACACTATTATATATTATTTTATTTAGTCACTAGACAGATGTTACCCGCTGTCCGCGGGTCTTAATTTTCGTAATGCTAATGTAGTCAGTGATATTGTGCATTAGAAACAAAGAAAATAATAATATTTAAAGTAAAGCGAATGCGCAAATTCACGTTAAAAAAGAAATCATTAATGGAGCTATAAATAGAAACTTGACCTTATTTTACGCGATAATAGGATAATAGTTGCAATCATGGTTCCGCAAGGTTGTCATTGCCGGAAGTGGTAATGGATGTAAGCACTCCACTACCTATAAAATGCTTCCTAATGGCATGCGTCTCAAATAGCCTCTGACAACCAGTCCAACTCCCGGCCTTCACGTGTGGCTCAGATATTGAGTCCGGCGGAACTGTTCTTACTAACAGGAGAAGGGGCACAGGCGAGTAACTGGCGCCTTAACCAGTAAGCTTCGGGCAGGAGGGGCTCGTTAGCCATGGCTGGCTACCCACCTAGGAGAAGGAAAACTCTGAACTTAAACCTCTGATGCCTTGTAGCTATACCCAATCAAGGGAGAGGCTTCGGGAGTCAACCCTGAGGAAAAATCAGGAGCTGGCGACCCTAAGGCAGTTTGCAGCACCCAGTGCTACACTCTGGCAGAACCTGCGACGCTGCTGACCCCAAACTGTATCGGCACTGCCGTTCTTTTGGATATATCAGCTGCGTGGAGAGGGGGGAACTGATGTGTGGGCGACATCGTTCCGACCACAGCTTATGCCCAGGCATTCATCTCATGGAAATGAGATGATCCATAGTCGCTTTGCGACTGACGGTGGCCATAGTTGCAATCATGTAAAAATGCTTTAGAAAACAAATTTCAATGTTAATTTGATTAAAATATGAAATGAATGGACTATAATTAGTTTTTTCAAGTGTTAAAGCTTTAAACTATCTTTGCGAAGAGAAGTTCTATCATCTTTAGTTCTAGACCTAGATCTAGATCTAGGTATAGAGAGATTTGTAACCTTTCGGTAATGTCTAATGCAACTATGTTCAACAGGATTTTTATATTCGCAGATACAAAGAACGAATTTATGTAAAAATCCTTTTGAAACACAAATTCGAAGGTTAATTTTGTTAAATAATTAAATCATTAGACTATATTTTGTATTTTCATGCGTCAAAGTTAAATTCTATAAGTGCAAAGTGTATTTCTTAAAATTAGATCTAGAATAATCTAGATCTAAATCCTTTCGATCTTTTTCTCATGTCAACATTTGTAAACAAAGCCTAGTCACATAAAATAGTATAGCTGTAATAGACTTGGGAAACTTTATTTTTTTTAGGGTTTTAAGTTTGTTTTAGGGCTACAATTCATACATACAGCACAGGTCTAAGTTAGTACCCAAGGAACATTTCTGTCAAGTTTAGTCAAGATCGGTGAAATGGTTTTGATTTCTATACGGGGACATACATACATACGCCTTTGTTTTCCTTTTATATATTAGATAAACTATCAATTTTTCTGTGAAAAGAACCGTTTCCGAAATCCTTGTCCAGATTTCAGGTTTTAAGTTTCAGTCATGAAGAGTTTGTTTCTTCGCAGTCTTCGCATATGTTCATCAATAAAGTCTCGTAGAGTCTTCATTGTGTGTCCTGCGACCTGCATGAGATGATCTCTATTTTAGATGGTTTCTGTTGTCAAAAGTTTCTTCTATGCCAGCGAAAGCGACAAGATAAGATAAGATAATTTTATTGATCCAATCTAATGGTAATTCAGTTTGATTACAATTGACAACCTCAGCCTAACTACTGAACAAAAACAATGTTGATGAAAAAATTTGAACAGCATTCACATACGAACACACATACACATTCACAACCAGCGCTTCATGGATTTGACTTCTATATACTTCTCAGCTTACCTCTTAACACTCTGACCGAAAGTGGGACAAATGAGTTTTTATATCTTTCAGTTTTAGTCTTGATGGAAAGGAGGCGACCACTTCGTTCAGATCTTATGCAACAGTGGTTTAATGGTTGCAGGTTATCTTTAAGAATCGTGAGTGATTTGGAAAGGCATCTTTCTTCCAAAAGCTATTCAAGAGATGGTAGCTGTAACTGAGTAATATACGAAGCTTTTTTAATTAGTCTATTTATTCTAAGTCTTTGTGCCAGAGAAGTATTACCATACCAGTAGGTGATGGCAAAGTTAATAAGATTGCTGATGGTTGCTGTGTAGAAGAGTTTGATTATTGTTTTGTCTATGTTAAATTTTCTTAGCTTTCTGAGATAAGGGAGTCCTTGGTGAATTTTCTTGTATAGATTTTGACAGTGTTCACTACATTATAGTGTGTTGTTGATAGTTGTGCCTAGATATTTATATTCTTGTACTTGCTCTATGTTTTGCGTGATTTGTTCATTGTAGCTCATCCGCGATTATTTCGCCTTCCTTCTTTAAGCTGACCACAATAGCTTTAGCATGCTATCATTCCCCTATACGGGATCCAGAAAAGCTGTCATAAAGGAAGCAGTGCCTCTAAACTTTCCACACCGGACTCATTAGAATCAAGTTCTTTATAGCCTGGCCAGCGTATGACCAATATAGAAAAAACGAGGGTTTCATGTGGCCAGCACAAAGACCAACCGCCTTTACTTTTCCACAACTAATTTCAGGTACTTATTAGATCTGGGCGTACTGGAGACGTCAAATGATCTTAAAATAAAAAAAAAATCCCAGTCTTCAGCTGGATTCGAATCTATGACCCCCAATTCGAAAGCCAAGTTCTTTACCACATAGCCACCGCGCCTCCATAACCAATATGGAGAACAGGTACATTTCATGGAAGCTTCCAGAGTAGCCTTTGGGGATTCCTATAGATCACCTTGCTCTCAGCTATGCATTTTACCTGGATTTTTCAATTTACATGTACACTGTACAAGATCAAAGATTGAGTTTAGTAAGTAGTTGATCAGTCTTTCAAGGTGTGTTAACACCTAACATTTTCCCCACCACAGTTGTACAGAGACGTATTAGTAACGTCGCAAAGTTCAGGCGTGATAGTACATTGATTTAAGGATCAAATTACGGATCAAACCAAGAAGCTAGAGCGACTGACTATAGATTGCATTAATATTTTTTTCCAAAACTATTCCAACGGAAGTCGTTAAGGGCAACTGTCCAACTCCCCGATCTCTATATTCTCCTCTGCCGCTGCTGGGAAGCAGGTCAATCCCACATGACATATGTGGCGCAATAGAGTCACAATATATAAGAACAAAGGAGATCGAAGTGACTGCTACAATTATAGCAGTATCTCCTCGGCATAGTTGGCAAATATTCAAGCTGCAAGTGATAGCTTCCAAAATCTACCTAGAGTCTTGATGTGGTTTCAGAAGTGGCAGATCCACAAGAGACAAGATATCATTTCTAAGACTATTGCAGTAGAAATACTGAGAGAGACAGAACCCTTTACATCCTTTTTTTTATCTAAATAAAGCCTTTGACATTGTTAGGGAAAGGGGTCGTGTCGAACTCCTAAAGAAAACGTTTTTAGAGTGTTAGGCGTTTCTACACTGTGTCAAAAATCAATGAAAGTAACTCTGACATAAAGAAATCAAAAGACACAGGCCAAAGGTCAACACATTAAACAAAGTTCCTAATCTTGCAAGAGTATGAAGCCAAGATATATTTTAACCTGTCCGTGACAGCATATACAACCCATTCTAAAGACTTCTGCAGGAAGACCATCAGAGCTAGCTAGACCTTTGTATGGTTAGTTTCGCACTTACAGTCTCAAGTTCGTCAAGTGTCGGGTGACATCAAAATCTTTTTGAACTGTTTTCTGATGAGTTTCTGACAAATACTATTAAAGTAACAACCTTCATGTCGCTATAAAAGCAGATGAGCTACATTTCCAGGGGCTTCCACACGAAATGGACCTCCACAAAAGAGATTAAAATAAATCCAAATTTTAACAAGTAAGTAGCTTTTATAATTTTTTTCGCATTTGCGGCTTGCTATATATAGTTACTAAGTAGTTTACTCTTGTAGCCATAGACATAAATAAATATAGACTGAAAAAAAGGAAATAACTTCATGTAACTTGAAAACAAGTATATCTATTGAATTCGGATTTCCGAAATCTGACAAGTTGCACGATCTTCGGTCTTAGAGATTAAACAAAACTACACTGCCTCTTTATTTAAAAAATATATAGGTGTGTTTTATTGTGTATATAAAAAAGAAAGTTTAAAAAAGCACTTCATGGTGGAAAGAGATATAAATACTTAACTTTTATACTGCTCACGCTGTATAGTAAAGCGCACACATTTGAAAATCACAAATTTTCCCTTCATGAAACTCTCTTATTGGCAAGTCTATCTTTATTTATGTCTATGCAAATTGCAAAATCTTCAGTCTCAGAGATTAAACAAAATTTATAGACATAAAATAAAGTATACACAATTGCAATTCACAAATTTTAGTTTCATAGAGCTCTCTTATTGGCTAGTCTATATTTATTTATGTTTATGGTTGTAGCATGCTCAGAATAAGTAAATGAAGCTCCGGAAATACGACAGTGCGTCTGCCTAAAAATACGCATATTAAATATTTTTTTCTAAAGTAAAGTGAGATTAAATGTATAAGAACAATATTTCTTTCTTCTAAAATTTAGCATGCTTTTAGTATAATTATTTGCATACAGAAGTGATTTTTCATCATGCTTTCGAAAAATTGTAGCGGCTGCCAAAAAAATCCTGCCCCGAGAACTCATCATACGTAAATGCTGTCATGATTTAGCATATCAGTCTTTCAGAATAGTAAAGTGAAAATGTTGATATTTCTTAGAGGCGATCTATTATACATTTGGCAGAAGGCAGAGGGGAACGATATTAGAAAGGGAAACACGGCAGCTCCATCTCTCATTAAAACTGTTATTTCATAAGTTTTATTTCGATGTTCTTTGACTGCAT
>JADKLZ010000687.1:15210409-15220645 GCA_021533235.1 Biomphalaria straminea
GTCAGTCTTTCTAGCTGACTATATATCTAAAAAAAGTAAAGTTCCACTTGCAGACCTCCAATCATTAGGGCAGATGATGTAAAGACCATCCGTTTCTGTGACCCACAGTTAACGAGGGTGTCAAGTGGTCAGCATAACGACCAACCGCATTCACTTTCCTCCCAACTAATGTCAGGTACCCATTGGAGCTGGGTTGACCCAGAAGTGCCCAAAGATCCCGAAATTTAAAAAAAAGTCGTTAACGGCATTAAAATCCATGACCCCAATTTGGATGCCAAGCGTGTTACCACTTAGCCACCTACAAATCTATCGCAAACTTTTAAGCCTCTTCTGTATTACGATGGCATGGTCATTCTTTGACGCTTAAAAATGTTTCTGATTTAAAACCTCTCGTTTTGATCTAATCACTACTACCGTCTCAGTCACGAATGTAAATACCTTAATCAGTAGAGATCCATTAGGTAAAATTCTGAAATGTTCCCCTCCTGTTATTTCTACATTGTCTTTATACCAAGTAAGTTTGGGTTTGGGTTTTCCTGTGTTTTCACAAGGTATCTCTACTTGTTGTCCCTCTGCTGCCTCGGTTTCGTTAGCCGGCGGTGTTGTGATATGCGGAGGAGCAGCTATAGGGCCTACATGAATAGTGATTTTAAAAAAATTACAAATTTAAATTTAGATAAACAAATAAAATATTATAACATTCCATAAAACTTACAAGACATGAATCAATGAAAAAAAACAACAATTTAGATAATAATTGTTGTGATTAATTGTTTTGTTTGATATCGAAATAAGAGGAATAAATTCTACTTAATGAGAAATGCGGATGTATATATGGATTTAATCCCCTCATTACGTTTTATTTCTCCAACTTTCTATTCTCGGATCAAGTTAAAATTTACATAATTATTCATAAAAGATGACAATACTCGAATCATTTCATTAATTAGCCGATTAGTTAATCAATTATTAATTATTAAATAATTGTGTTTTATATAGCAGATAAGAAGCTAAATCCATCCATTTTTAGATAATGGCAGTAATTTGCATTTTTTTTTCTATTAAAAAATCTTTTTTTAATAAATTTATCTTTTTTTTTTATTCCTTGCTAGAAAACTAGTATTAATCAATTAACCAGTCTGGGAGGATTTTTTATTTACAACTTTATCCTTCCACTTTCCATTCTCAGATCAGTTTGAAATTTCGCAAAATTATTTATAGTTGATGAAAATATCTCTCTCTATATATTTCTCAAAAGACAAGTTCAAAAGTTCAGCCGAGTAAGCAACAAGTACTTGGGAAGATCACATGGCGCAGCATGCGGTGTGAATGGAAATTGGTGCATCCCAATCCGCACTATTTTGTGAATGAAAGTGGTTTTTATAGAATTCTCTTCTTCTTAATTTTTGCCATAATATTTAAAGTATTTCCAGATTATTGTGTCGTAAGACTATTGAAACTAGAACAACAATACACAGATAGAGTATACTCTCAGGTTTCACCATAGAAGTACTTTAATTAATATCACGAATTACGCACATTCGTTCATTAGACATGATTACGAAAGGTAACTCATCTCTCTATTCCTAGATCAGTAGATCTAGATCTAAAACTCAAATTCAACTCTAAGATTATAGAATTTTAAAACTTCTCTTCGCAAAGATAGTTTTATGCTTTGGCACATGAACATAGTAATTATAGTCCATTTATTTCATATTTTAATCAAATTAACATTAAAATTTGTTTTTCTAAAGCATTGTTACGTGGGTGCAACTCTATTCTTAATATCGCGTAAACTAAGGTCAATTAGACATCATTATCTTCATTCATAGAATTTTTTTATTCATGAATTCTCGCACTCGCTTTACTTATACCAAGTAAATGAGAAGATCCCATGGCGCAGCATGGAGTGATTGGGAAATAATATATCCAAATCCGCACTATTTTCATTAACAAAATATCATAGCATATTTTTTTTTACTTTAAAAAAGATTTTAATAATGTCCTGAGAGTTCCAGGACTTTTTCGTAGGCCTATATTTAATAACATATCAGGAGATATCAAGGGGCTCCTGGTAAATCAAGAGGCAGCGGGAAATCTGTTATACCATATTATAAAATGGTTCAATTTAATAATTTATACACCTAAAAATTAGCACGGGTCCAAAGAAAGTGCGGGACCCACTGCGGTCGCATATGTTGCAGTACCTAAGGCCTGCCCTGCAAAATAGCGGCGCATGCTATGCCGGTGGTCGACTAGTATGAATTAATCAAAAAAATTACCAATTAATTAATTTATTAGTTGTAATTATTTTGTTTATTCAAAAAGGGGAATTAAATCTTACATCGATAAGAAATGTGGCAGTGATTGTGAGATTCTTTTCCTTCTATAAGCTTATTTTATAGTTTGCTTGTTTTTGGAGTTATATTCTAACATTGGTGAAAACCATGGTGATTTAAGAAATCAAGTTTATCCACAATGTCAAGGTTTTCGCGAAGCAGAGAGTACACTGAAATCTTGAGTACACTGAAATCTACCTGTAGACTGTAGTGTGTTTTGTTTGAAATCTATAGTTAATATATTGTTATAAACATGGTGGTGACACAGATTTGGGTAGTCAATGGTAATCAAACAGAATTTCTATTTCATTTGATCAATTATAATTATCTTATCTTAAAGATGTGTGTGTTTTTAGCTGACGCTAATAGCCAGCACTAGACGAGTAGTCAACAGTAACGAGTTGCGACGGCCAGCACGACGAAATGACGATATATGAGAGTTTGGGGAGGAATGTCGTCATATGATCTATCATAATGGTTGAGAGACGTTATATCGGGTACTAGAAGTCCTATAAGGAGCCTATGTGAGAAAATGTGTCAGAGTCAAGGCACTGCACGTCACCTCGCAATGTCACAAGTGCAAGTGGAAGTCAGAGTCAGAACAAGCAAGGTGTGAGTCAGAACCAGCAAGGTGTGAGTCAGAACCAGCAAGGTGTATAATAGGTCCCAACAGAGAATTGAGTACAAGTCTAGGAAGAGGAGGAGAGACAGAGAAGTCTGATTCAGCGTTAGAGAGTTAAGGCGAACGTTTTGTCAGTGTTAGGTTATTGCTAATTGTACAGTATAGGCTGTGATTAATTGGACATAGAAGTGTTGGTTTAGAGTTTGGAGCCCTGAGTTGTCAAGTTCTATGAATTGGTTGAGTCGTGTGATGCAATTTGCAGAGAGCCTGAATAGACAGAATTGTTAAAAAAATTTAACAAAGAAAAAGAAAGGAAAACAATAGGGAGAAATAAAGAGTAGCCTAAAGAAATAGTAAGAAAATTAAAACGATGGACTTTTAGGAAAGAAATGTATGATAACTGGATAAATTTAAAAAGTTGCTTCAGAAAACCTTATTTAATTACAAAATAGACTAGTACAATTGAATATCTCAGATGCTAAACACACAGATAAACCATAGGTGATGTAGACTTCAGGCCAATGTTCTTATCGCAAGGGCATTCACTGACTTCCTTAAGTTGACCAAGGTGTCTGATGTTTTGAAAAATACTAATAAACCCATAAACCAGGAAAAATAAACTTGGATAATTATCCGAATTTCAGTAGGGGATTCCAAAAGGGATTATTATTTTAAAGCAATTAAATGAACATTCAACGTTTAATTTCTTTGGTTCCTAGATCGGCGTCTTTTGATAACTCTGTTTCTAGCATTAAAATTAAATTTAGGTATACAATTTACCAGAAACTTGCAAGTAGAAGTCTGCGAAGACGTATCCATGAATGTTAGAAGCGTTACATTGAATGACCATGGAGTCTGAAAGCTCAACGTTCTCGAGAAGGATCTTATTCTCTTGATGTTTGAACCTAGACCCAGTAATTCTAGGATCTCTCACATCTGAAAAAGATTTAACAGTAGGTGAGTTGGTTTAATTGTGTCAGTATTATCATTGAAATTTAGCTCTAGATGTCTCCAACATCAACGCTTTCATTGGACTGGTCATTTCCGCCGTATGGAAGCTGTGATATTTAACCTTTGACCCAATGGCTTTCTTTTTGTATCTTTTCTCTTTTAAAAATCCTCCAGCAAGCCCCCCCCCCCCAAACCAACAGGACTAATATCCATAATGAAAGTGAGAACACACTTTTAAATAAAATTCCATTTATTTCTTTAAGCCTCGCTATGCCACTAATTGATTATTTAATTCGAAACTATTATTACAAGAAACTTGTAGAGATTACATATTGGAATTATTCGCAACATTTAATTTTTTCTCAAATCCTTTAATTGTCCTCTTTTTAAATTTTTGCACATTACTATTTTTTTTTGGGGGTTTAAGTCTAAAACTCAATTTATATTTACTATGACTATCTATGAGTATGTTTTGGTTTAATTCACAATAAAAATTAATAAGCTAACGGAAGCCTTGTACCTCTTAAAGTTTGACAATATTAACAAGATTACAAAGAGAGTTTGTGTGATACACAAACTCAGAGGCGGCTCCCGTCGGAGTCGGATCCCTGTCAGATTCTCCTATTCGCAAGATGTTTCGGATTTTCCTTCTAAGTTGAATATAATTAACTTCTCGCTGGACGACGGATGATGGCGAGCAGTGTATAAACCTGATGTTATCTTGATGTTTGCGCAATAGTTCGGATTTATCGTTGGTCCCTAGCTCAATTCCTGTATACTCCCATCCTTAAACTATCGCAATATTTCTGAAAGAACAGTAAAGGTTAAATTATATTTTCAAAAGCCTTTAGTGTTTTATTTTTCTAACCGTGACGGACAGACCAACCAACAGACAAAACGCACAAAAATATGCTTCTTTCATTCTAATGGGGGCACTAAACAATTTAAAAAAAAAATCTTATTTTTTTTTAAATTTAAGAAATTAGTTTAGAATCGTGTCATTTCCGGGCTTTACGCTAGTACACGAAAGCCGCTGCTAAAAGTTCATTTAAAAAAAAATGTGCGTGAAATTTACGTGTCAAAAGCATTTCTTATAGTAACATTTCCTCCCTTACATTTACGTAATTGTTTTAGAATTGGTGTTTGTTATTAAAAAATCGCTTGCATAATTAATTTTATAAATTTAACGGTTTGCTTTTAGAAAACTAAAAGTAGCCGTTGCACCTAAACTTTTCAAGCCGCATTTAATGGTTAAAAAGTATTTTCCGTATCTCTTCTAGTTTCGGCGCCCTGAGTGTGACAGACGGACAGACGGACGGACATTTTGCACAAACCTAATAGCGGCTTTTCCCCTTACGGGGGCCGCTAAAAATGTCTATAAGTCAAAGCAAGACCAAGTGAATACATGCAGTCTATCTCTTTGTTTACTTATTACGTTTGGTACTCCATAAATACACTTCTAACCATTTATAACCATTTTACTAACTATACCAATTTCATTTTTGACTACAGTGCTGGTAATTATTAGGATTATTTCAATGCAGCCTTATCTCTGTTGACTCCCGAAATCCGTCTCAGCCATTTTTGTTGAGTCCGTTACACAGATCGTGTTCAAACTAGGAAATCCTATGCCGAACTGGGAGTTGAACACTTAGTGAATTTGTGACATAGCGTCGCATGAGGTTTGCGTGACATGTTCTACGACAAAATGAACTACGCATACCAAGAATTGCGATGACATGGAGGCCAATTCGAAGAAAGCAAGCGCAAACAGCGACGTCCTCGTATAACTTGGCGCCACACCTTCAAGGAGGACCTCAGAACAGTGGACACTAGCTGAGAGGAGGCTTCAGACATTGCCAATGACAGATCTTTATGGAGACAGTTTGCCGCCCGATGCGCCGAACGGCGCGGGAGGACCTAAGTCTAGAGTCTAGGTCTATGTCCCATCTCTGTTGTGCATCCTCTTTTAAAATTCTTTTTACTAAAGACTTAAGACATTAAAAGCTATTTTTTTCCTGTTTAAAAAATGTCAGGTTAAATCAGTAAATTTGTAACATCCTAGAAGCTAGTTGTCATTTCTTCATTGAGCATTGTTATATCAGCAAGACATTCATGTCATTATGCAGTAATACATTCATCAATCCAGTTCTGAGAGATTGTAAAACTCTGTTCATTACGAGAAAAGAGATTCAATGTCTCAATAAAAGAGATTAAGGTTTATCTCTAAATTAATGAAAGTCAATTTCTTTCCTTACATTAAGTTTTCTTTTTATTTAATTGCGTTGGAGGCCTGTCATGTAAAACATTTTCGTTTAACCTTCTTAAGTCTCTACCATTGGACGAATCTTCCTGTTTCTCGAAAAATTCATGAACTTCATTAAGATCTCAACAAATCAAGCTTGACTATACCCCTTGGAAAGCCAGTGAACCTTTGTGAGTGATTTGTTTCAACGTACGCTCAGTTTTATCTTGGGTTTGTATTTTATGAACAGTTTTTATAGCAAGAATTGAAGAGAAACGAATTTATGAGCTAAGATTTACTTGCACGAACTTTCGCCAACTTTGCATCTCCAGACTTAATTCTGCCTCGACTAAAGAAGAAACTGAAACCAGAGATTCATTCGAGAATATCCTTTCTTACAAGGAAGAATGAATCATATATAGTCATAATACTTTACCTGGTAATGGTATGCCGTTGATATACCATTCTATACTTGGACTGGGGTCTCCAGCAGCTCTACATGTAAATTCAGCTGTTTCGTTAATAGCCAGCTCAACATTCTGTAACTCCTGCATGAAATAGGGTTTAGCTGTGAAATAAATCACACTGACTGTTAGATTAATATATGAAATAATGAGCTTTTCTATGTTTTAATAAAATTGGTGATTAAGATACACTAGTTTTATCTTAGAGCGTGATGATACCAAAAAAAATAAAGATCAAAGCAAAGCTGTGGTAGGGTTTCAAAATTAGATTTTTAAAATGGACGCGTGACAATGCTGTCATGTACCCTCCATTTAAACGATTAGATTCAAATTCTAAACTCATTGATTTTCTTATATGCTAAATAGTACAGATTCCAACATCTCAAGTTCATTAAAAGCTCTCAATGATGTAATTTTTAGCGACCCCGAAAGGGGAAAAGACGCTCTTAAACACACCTTTGTTTAATATGCAAAGGTCACCCTACTCCCCCTCTCCCAATCCATCTTTTCGTGACCTCTCCGCCCCCTTCCGTTTTCCCGCACTTTTACACCCAGCGTAGCTCATTTCTTTTCTGCCTCGATAGAGAACAACATCGAACGGAAAAGTTACCTTCAGACTCTTTTGTGTTAATTGTTTGTTATTTTTGTTTGTTTTGTAGCTGATGAAGGCTAAAGTTCCTGTGTTTTATACGGCCCCGCAGGGTACATTTATGCATGTCCTTTGTATTTTCAGTATAGCTCTAGATGGATGTAGATGCCTATTGAATACATTATTGGTTCAAAATATATTTCTAAAGAAATGTTTGTTCTTATTTCTTGTTAAAGGATTTCAATAGTTTACAAACCAGGTGATACTACTTTTTATTTCCCCTTTTTTATATCCATGTCTTAGTATTCAAAATAACTGGTATAAATAATTGCATCTAATACAATATTTTTTTTTAGGGGCTAACTCATATGAAAAGAAACTAAATACTTTTTTTTTCAACAGTTACTTACCTTGAACTCGTACAGTAAAGTATCGACTTTTGCGCGCTTCAGAAACAGAGTTAGTTGCCCAACATTCGTAGAGCCCTGCGTCTTCATACTGTAGGTTGGTTATCTCTAACTGTTGTACAGAGCTTTGAGTATTCACTCTATCAGACATTGTTTTATTGTCTTGTCTGTCCCAATGTACGTCAGGGGTGGGGCTGAGAGAAAGAGATCAAATAAAAGAATTAAACACCATTATATCTATCTATCTATCTATCTATCTATCTATCTATCTATCTATCTATCTATCTATCTATCTATCTATCTGTATGTCTGTCTGTCTATCTATCTATCTATTTATCTATCTATCTTATCTATCTATTTATCTTATCTATCTATCTATCTATCTATCTATCTATCTATCTATTTATCTATCTGTATGTCTGTCTGTCTATCTATCTATCTATCTATCTATCTATCTATCTATCTATCTATCTATCTATCTATCTATTATCATCTAAACAGATATATTCTTACTTTCCAGCAAATATACACTTAATTGTGAGCGTGGAGCCAAGAAGTCCAACTCTGTCATCCTGATCAGACCAAAGGTACTCAACTTTCATAAAATCTTCGGTCACTGAAAACATTGAACAATGTTGTAGAAAATTTTATTTTACAATTAGGTGACTTTTCTCCCATATATTTTTATCATGGCCAGGTAGTAGAATGCTAATCTCTAGTATAGATGGATATGCCAGGTCGATTCTTCGCAGATTAATAAAGGAGCACGGGTGGAAATGGTCGTTAGAGGGTGCGATTAGGCCTAGACTAACAATAACAAATATGTGCTAACATACCAGCAGGGGGCGACATAATATAGTGTTATGTTGTATTATTTATTAATAACTATTATCAAATAGATAAGTAATTAATTCTGCTAACAAACTGTAAGTTCTACATGAACATTAAATGCAACTTACTCCTAGTCACACCTCAGCAAATCGCCCAGTAGACTTGAAAAGGTGTGGGGGGGGGGGGCGACATTATATAAATAATAAAAATAAGTTAAAATATAAATATTCAACATGGATCTTCATGTGAGTAAGAGTAGTTCACTAAAGCTATATTAGAAGTATTTCAATTCTAGACCTATTAACTTCATCATTAATTTCATTACATCAGTTGAGAATCTTTATGCTAGAAAGTTCCGTTCAATTGTATTGTATTACAAGAGTTAACTAGTTGCAATGTTTTCATCATAAAATAATATTCTATGTTTGCTTTTATGTTTTTGTTTTATCGTTCTGTTTTTTAGGGAGATTTTCATAAAAATCTAAACGATTTCATGTACGCTATATTGACTTTAATTAAGTAAACGAAGTAACGAAGTAAACGAAGTAGAACAAATTAAGTTACAACTGTGCTTAAAAGTAAACAAAATTTTTTATTAAACCTCATTTTAAACATCCAATATATAAAGTTGAAAGTAGAGAGTATGCATATATTGTATGTATGGGTGTATTTATGTATGTCCCGCATAGAAATCAAAACCGTTTTTACTATATGGCATATATGTTCATAAGATCGTTGCGCAGACTTAAGTGCATGATTTATGTCTTACCCCTCATCCGGAGGGCCCTAAAAGTAAAAAAAAAAGCAAAAAAAACAAACAAAACCCTAAATATATCTCTATCAAATAACAAAACTGTTTAACGAATCCGAATCCCAAACCAAGGTCTGCAGGCAGAGTGTCATATCCGGCTAGTCTGATTTATAAAGCAGAATGAAAGGCGTATGTATGCATGTATGTATGTATGTATGTATGTTTGTATGTATGTATGTAAGTATGTATGTATGCATGCATGCATGCATGCATGTAAATTAAAACTGATTGACAAATCTTGATAAAACTTGGCATTAAAGTTCCTTACATCATAGTGGAGACTGCAGTGTGCTTTTTTTTGTGTATGGTGGTATCGTTATGTCATGTCGCCCAGTTCTGGTATGTCGGCACATATATATCATTGTTAGTCTAGACCTATTGCAAATTTAATTACTGATGACTGATCCTAACTAATGACTACGACTGCGCTTTACTTCCTTTATTGATTATATCTCCCTATTGACAAAATCTAAAATAAAATAAAATAAGTAAATTTTTCGTCATTAAAGAACTTAACTCACCAATAGGGTAAACCTGTTTTCACAGAAATTATATGATCATGTGAATATGTCGGCTAAACGGGTAAACATATATTAATACTTTACTTTTATTTTCGTGGCAAAATAAAATGTCTAGGGATCATTGGCTATGTTTGACATATATCTACGTCTAAAAAAATCCGGGTAGAATTATGCTAGTCTTACTATAAAATGCGTAATGAATACATCAAATAGTTAGCTTTTTATAGTATACGATGATAAAAGATGCTTCCTAATAAAAATGTGTCTCAAATAGCTAATGACAACCAACTCTCGGCTTTCACGTGTAGCTCAGACGAAGTCCGGTGGAACTGTTTTCACTATAAGGAGAAAGGATGAAGGTGGGTAGCTGGAAGGAGAGGCTAGTTAATCATGGCTACACAAGTTTCTGGAAGGAGAGGCTCGTTAACCATGGCTACCCAAGTTTCTGGAAGGAGA
>JADKLZ010000687.1:15239794-15255241 GCA_021533235.1 Biomphalaria straminea
AAGTGTAAACAATTTATTAAGCACTTAAAACGCAATAACTAATCATACATCGGTACATTTAATTTCATTACTTTCCTTCCATAGTTCTATAATAAATCAATCTTCAATAAGATAGTGCCCAAATGTTTAATTAGATCCATTGATACTTTAAAACTCGTTCATGTTTGCATTGTAGTAAGGTAAGCCTAGTGACGTTTTTCCCGTTTACGTCACGGAAAACTTTCATTCATAAGTTGGAAAACTTTCATTCATAAATTATTCTAACCAAAATTAATTTTACAACATTGAGACATTTTCATATCGAAATAACGGTCAAAATCGAGTTTTCCCGATGTGGCCAATGAGTTGAGAATTTGTTTCTCACTAATACGCACATACCTTGAAAATTTAAAAAAAATCGTTAGAGCCGTTTTCGAAATAAAATTTATATATATATATCTTGTATATATATATATATATATATATATATATATATATATATATATATATATACAAGAATTGCTCGCGTAAGAGTATAAATTCAAGACCTATGTAATCAACTTACTACACTTAAAGAGACAAATAAAAATGCAGTCTTTTGGATTATGGGTGATTTCAACCTACCTGACATAAATTGGAAAACACTAACCATAGACAAACACCAAAACCCCAAGGACATTAACAAACTTTTCATAGAAACTTTACACAACCTAAGATTAAATCAAATCATTATAAAACCATCTAGACTAAACAATACATAAGATCTATTCTTAACCAACAGACCTGGATTAGTAGTAGACTATGATATTATCCCTGGTCTATCAGACCATGAGATCATTAAAATACGCAGTCCGATAAAAGCAGTAGCCAATATAAAACCCAAAAGAAAAATCGTACTCTGGAACAAATGTAACCTAACACAATAACACCAAGCTACATTTAACTTTCAACAAACATTTTTATCAGAAAAAGACATTAACCAACCAGTTGATGACCTCTGGAATTTCATAAAAAACAATCTAAAAAACATTATAGAAAATCACATACCCACTAAATACACATCAAATAAAATAAATAAATGCTGGTTTAATAATAGATTAAAGAAGATTTGTAAACAGAAGGAAAATCTATATAGAAAATTTAAAGAAACTAAGGCAGAAAGAGTTTATAAAAAGTACATAAAAATTAAGCACCTAACCCAAAAAGTAAGCAGACAGCTGCAGAATGAGTACATAAACAATGTAATATCTAAAGATAACAACAAAAACCTATGGTCATACATTAAGTCTAAGAAAATGGAAACAACCGGCATAGCGCCATTAAAAGGAAAAGACAACTTAACGCATAACGATAATGAAACTAAAGCTAAGGTCCTAAACAAATACTTTGCATCAGCATTCTCAGCCCCAGGAGACAAAGACATATCAATTAATTTAAACCAAGTAGACAATATAGGAGAGATAGAAGTACAGGAAATGGAGTCCAAAAACTATTAGCCAGAATCAAGCAGAATAAAGCGTTGGGACCTGATGGTATTCCAGCTAGATTACTCAAGGATCTAAGCAAAGAGCTAGCACCTGTGTTCAAAATACTTTTTCAGGCATCTGTTAACCAGGGCAGGGTACCAAGGGACTGGAAAGAAGCTAATGTCACACCTCTATTTTAAAAAGGAGAAAAATCTGACCCAGGAAACTACAGACCAGTTTCATTTACCAGCATCACATGTAAAATCCTAGAACACATAATATGTAGCAACATCATACACCACTTAGATAAACATAATGTCCTTACTCCATACCAACATGGCTTTAGGAAACATAGATCATGTGAAACAAAGCTAATAGGACTAATTGATGACTTTTCAAAAGGTTTAGATAGTAGTGAACAAATAATTGCTATCTTATTAGACTATTCCAAAGCTTTTGACAAAGTTCACCACCAAAGTTTGCTTTAAAAAAATGAAATATTTTGGTATTGATGGTCTATCGCATCAGTGGATTAAAGATTTTCTGATAGGAAGAGAACAAACTGTAATAATAGATGGTTCTAAATCAACACCAATAACAGTAAACCCAGGTGTACCACAAGGAACAGTCTTAGGTCCACCTCTATTTCTAATTTACATAAACGATTTACCAAATTGCATTAGTTCAGGAACAAAAGTTAGATTATTTGCAGATGATTGCGTAATATATAGGACAATAAAAACAACACAAGATACAGAAATTTTACAAAGAGAATTAGATGAATTACAGAAATGGAAATCAAATTGGAGCATGTCTTTCCACCCAGAAAAATGTCAGTTATTAAGAGTAACAAAAAAAAAACTAAAACAAATTAATTCCACTTATCTTATTCATGATAAACCAGTAACACAGACTAAAAACGCAAAATACATAGGTGTTATAATAAATGAAAAACTGTCATGGAATCCTCATATTGATGAAACTATAAAAAAATCAAACAAAGCATTAGGGTTTATTAAAAGAAATTTCTATAAATCAAATAAGAACATAAAACTAAAATGATATTTAACCTTGGTTAGGCCAATAATAGAATATGCATCCTCTGTTTGGGACCCCTCAACTCAAGAAAACATTAAGAAACTAGAACAGACACAAAATAGAGCAGTGAGATTCATAACAAACGAATATTCACATTTCACTAGAGTAACACCTTTAGTAAAATCACTAAATTTAGAAAGCCTTCAGGATAGAAGACTTAAGAGTAAAGTAGCAATTATACACAAAACACTGAACCATAATCTCCAAATACAAAAACAAAACTTAATAAAATACTCAGAAAGACACAAAGATAAAGGCACATTCCTCGTCCAATATGCTAGGACAAATCTGTACAAATGCTCTTTCTTCCCTAGTGCCATTAGAGCATGGAATGGTTTGCCTGAGCTAGCCAGGAAAACCAGTGACTTGGCAGAATTTAAGTCACTGGTAAATATGCATCACTGAATGCAGGGGCGGCCTTAGCAGTGCGCGGGGCCCTGGACGAATGTCTTGTGCGGGGCCCTTAGCCGTAAATGTAGACTACATATTCCGTACATCACTCTAGCGGTAAGGCCGGACTTAGTCTACTGCAACCTATGCGGTCGCAGTGGGCCCAGTACTTTCATAGGCCCCTCGCTAAGTCTAGTCGTAACTTATTAAATTAAAACATTAAAACATATATAATAGCAGGTTTTCCGCGGCTTCCTTTTTACCAAGGGCTCCTGGAAATTTTCTGTAATTGCAAAATATACAAAAAAAAACTCAATGAAATCTCCTGAAAACTCATTTAAAAAATTGCCGAAAAATAAACAAAAGCTTCATTTTGGGGTGCCAATTTTACGCGCGATTAAAAAAAAAACGGCATTGTAAAGACGAATGTATTTTCTGTTACCAGAATCTTAATTTTAACCTTATGCTGATCCCTACCCAGACTTGGCTTGCGCAATCCGTTTTGCATAGGGCCCCGCTATTGCTAGGACCGTCCCTGGCTAGCGGGATAATCCGTCTCTAACGCTGTAACAATAACATTTCAGTATGTCCGCCTCTAACGATGTGGGCTATGTTTTATTTACAAAACATAGTACTTTACGTAAGTACTGTTGGCCTACTATTGGCTTCTTCAATGCATTATATACTGTATTATTATAATTGTTCTACAAGAAAGGTTTTTCTTTCAAGTTAAAAAAGTTTTTAAAAATACTCTCATGGCCGCACGATGTCTATGCATAGTATCCTGTAAGACACTTAGGCGGAAGCAACCAATCAAGAGTTTATTTTATATATAGTTATCGACGTCCAATCGATTTTATTAGGAAAAGCTGTAGTGATCAAGTTTGTGACAATAAAATTTCCGATCGCGGGGCCCTCACAGGCGCGGGGCCTAGGGCGGTTGTCCCACCTGCCACACCCTAAGGCCGCTACTGACTGCATGCATGACGCGTAGGACGTAATCATCTTCTTCTTTGAAGTATATATAGTTCGTCCATCGTGGTTCGATGATGACCACTTTGTCATCCAGTGGGCTGAGGGCTTTGCACTGGGGTTTTGTGCCTCCTCATGTGGCTGGTGAGACCTATGCGAGCCTGGAATGTTCGGCCGCACTCTGGGCAGGTAATTCTAGCTGGAGCTAGTGTCGTTTGCCTTGCTTTCCTTCTCTGGCGTTTTTCTTTCGCAAGCGTTGTTCTTTTTTCCTCAGCAACCTGTGCGCCGGATCTCACAGCGCGGCGCCATGAAACTCTGTCATGTGCCTCTGTCTCCCAGGTGCCTGGGTCAATGTTGAACTCTTTTAGAGAAGCTTTGAGGGTGTCTTTGTAGCGCTTTTTTTGACCACCTTGCGAGCGCTTGCCTTCTCTTAATTGGCCATACATGAGACGTTTTGGGATGCGGTGGTCCTCCATCCTGCACACGTGTCCTGCCCATCGCAGCTGGGACTGCATCAGGATTGTGTGGATGCTTTTCAAACCCGCTCTTTGAAGGACTTCAGTATCTGGCATTCTGTCTTGCCATTTGACATTTAGTATTTTTCTTAGACATGTCATGTGAAAGTGATTTAGTTTCTTGGCATGTCTTCTGTATACTGTCCATGTTTCTTTGAAGTAACGTCTGTATTATAAAATAAGATTATATAAGATAAGATTGAATGTCACAGCAATCTAGTCAATAAATAAAAACTTGTGTGACACATTAGCATAGTAGATTTGACCTAGATCTAAATACAATAACTGTGTTTCGTACGTTGTTATCAGGTCTAAATGCGCATAAGTAAGTAAATCTGAAAGAAAAAAAAGTAAATTAAAAATAAAGACTTAAAATTAAACCAAATCGGTAGTTGTAGGCTTAAATATTATGAAAAAATACAATAAAAAGTAAATTTTATTATGTAAATAGTTTATTACTTTAAAAATATGCATTTATAATGCGCGATATTATAATTATGACCTATGACGTTCATTTCATTTGTACCACTGCGCGACACATGTAGATCAAGGCCTAATAGTGCCGTAAGTTACCAAAAAGTATGTCAAGACGATCAAAGCCTTTTACATTTAGAGCGAACGATTTTATGTACAAAGAGTTTTTTTAAATTCAAATTTGAAGATAAATTGTCATTAAATAATGAAATAAATAGACACTTATATGTGTGTTTGTGTGTAAAAGTAAAAAAATATGTTTTCTTGAATAAGAAGTCATTTAGACCTAGACTCTAGACCTAGTCATTGTCATCTGTGCGCATGCGTGACCTATCTATCTTGTCTCATCATAAAGCTATGGCCTACATTTATGAGATAGAATAGTTTAATAGAGTTGGTCAACTCTATTTTTTTTCAGGGTCTTACGTTTGTTTTAGGGCTACAATACATACACTACTGTCTAAGTTGGTACCCAAAGGAACAGTTTTGCCAAGTTTTATCATAATTGGTCAAGCGGTTTTGATTTCTATTCGACACATGCATACATACATACATACATACATACGCTAAACATTCAACTTTATAGTATAGAAGATTACTGATAACATACTCAGGAGGCATCAAAGCAAGAGAGATACTTACTAAACTTTTTTTTTCAAATGTGTGGTTTTAGATTTTTTCAAAACCTTTTTTTTTACATTTGAAGTAACAACCATTTGTGCATGGGCACTGAGATTGGGACCACAGCAGACTCTCTACTCAGTAGGTTGAACAATAATTTATTTAAAGAGGTACTTTACAAACCATAGTCTCCTAGCTAGACGAAGCTGATGTAAAACAGGACTATTGAGATATGGAAAGTAGCCATACCTGAGACAACCAATACACATTCAGAAATTCTAAAGATTTAGAATGTGATTTGGAATTCTGAAACGTTACGTGGTTGACCAATGACATTGACCCTTCAAATGATCTGCATTGACTTCATTTAGTTAAGAGATTAAGTTAGTTTTCTAAATAAATACATTGTGCGTTGTTTTTTAGCGACGGTAAAAGTAATTACGTAGTCAGACTGACAAATGACGTTGTAGACTACTGGTACATGATAGGAGAAGAATATTACTAGGGCTTGTAAAAGGATGGATATTGAATAGACTGGCACTATAATAGATAGTCAATAAGATCGATCCCATCTGTAATTAAACAGTTGTTATGTTATGTTATACTTAATTTTTGTGTCCCTAGGATGTGTTTGGACTCGCATTAGAATATGTGAAGTAGTGTAAGACGACCCATACAATCCAAGGCAGGACAAGACACTGGAGCAGACAGGGCAGATCCTAAGCTTGAGGAAATTGTTCTCTTTTACCCAATGAGGAGCAAGTGTTTCTTGTGTGCCGTCTGACGAAAAAGTTAGTTTTCATTGAAATGAACTCTGCACAGTAGAGCCTAGTTCAGTCTCACTATACGAGAGTGCACAGTTTCACATTCCTGAACCCGGGCCCATCGGCACCTTGCTACGCCACTGCAAATATTTTATATTTATTAATTAAATTGTTTTGAAGAATTTTTAAAAATTAAAATCCTGTGTGATGTGATGTTTGGCTTGGTTCTCAGTCTGTACTGGAGTTAACTTCAATTACTCAGCAGGCGTTTGAGTTTTAGTGTTCGGGTGTATTCAATGCAGTTAACTAACCAACACTGGCACGAAAACGAGACACATCGATTTAACAGATGTACAGAAGTAGTGAATGCTGATGAACAGTTTAAATAATCATTTAATAACGAAATAGGCCACAGTCAAATGTCTCAGTATTACTAATAAGAATATAACCACGTCTACACCCTAAGAGATTCTAGCGCTATCTGATTTCTTAGTCTCTAACACAACATATCCCAAACGTTACTAGTCCCGTTCACTATGCGTCGACTATGGTGCGTCGCTAAATAATTACAATTAAAAATTGAGTACCTAACACTGAATATTCCAAAAAAACAACAACAACAACAACAACAAAAAACAACGAATAAGATTACTAACAAGTATTTGAATTTGATTCGAATCAAACTTTGTATTCAAAAATTTGTAGCGGTCAACCAGGCATCCGTCAACCCCAGTACAGTTCTTAAGATGCTGTCTTTACCAAAACTAAAGGGTATTTTGAAACAATAAATAAAGTCATTTTGAAAGCTTACATGGTAATTGATATTGTAACGAACTTCAGTTATCCGGCCTTCTGCAAACACTGCTTCTCACAACAACAACACATCTAACACAAGAACTTAACAACAAGCGCTTTAATAACACAGTGGCGGTTAAATTACATACACATCAACGCAGCCAATACGACACCATTGGCTCCAGTAACTAAAAATGCTTAACAGGAATGCAACTGCTTAACTAACACAACAGTCTCTAAAGCGCGTACATGCTACATTTTCGAAGACTTATTCTAACACCAGTCCTCACTGTCTCTCTCTCTGCTGGAGTGGACTCTGTCAAAAACACACTGCTCATTATTGACTATATAGCCCTCGTCTGTTAGAGCTTTCGGGTCATGCGCAGAGCACAGGTCACACTAGGGACAGTCCTTGGTTGACCTGTGTGACTCGTCGCCTAAGCCTGTATCAGTGGGTCTCACACATACACACATTTCAGTCCGCCACTGGAGTTACAACAATATCAAATAGAAGCCAGGAAATATTTAGTAACAAGACGTAGTCTGGAGAACTGGTCTGGTTTTCCAACCTGAAGGTGGCAAGACAAATCTATCGCGGTGCCCCTCTTTGGCGCCGGACATGAGGTGGTTGCCCCACATGTCATCCTCTAAAGTTGCTACTGACACTATATGATAAAAGGGCCAACGGATCAAATAAATTGAGTACTACGTATGAGAGCGATGCAAAGAGAATATACGTTCTAAACAATGCAAAGAATCAATGAAATGTAAACAATTTAAAGGGAATGGGATTTTTCAAATTGCTTTTCTTAATTAAATGGCCAGCACAACGACCAACCGCCTTTACTTTTCCCAAGTAATGTCAGGTACCCATTAGAGCTGGGTGGACTCAAGGGCGCCCGAAAATCCCGAAATAAAAATCCCAGTCTTCACCAGGATTCGAACCCGGGACCTCCAGTACGGAAGCCAAGCGCTTTACCGCTCAGCCACCGCGCCTCTTTTTCTTAATTGCTATTTATTTATATAGTCCATTTGTTATGCTCACAGCATGCTCAGTGCTGTATGGTACAATCTCTTATTTATGTAGACAAGTAAGGGAGAACGTATTTGGGAGAAGGTTGTGATGTTAGGCTTGTCTTCAGGCTGTACTGGAGTCAACTTCAATTACTCATCAGGCATTTGAGTTTTAGTGTTCGGGTGTATTCAATGCAGTTAAACTATCCCAAGCAGACATGAAACAAGACACATCGATTTTAACTAGTAACAGAAGTATTGAATGCTGGTGAACACTTTAAATAATACTTTAATCACGAAATAGGCCACAGTCAAATGTCTCATTATTCCTAGTAAGAATAAAACCACGTCTACACCCTAAGAGATTCTAGCGCTAACTCCTTTCTTAGTCTCTAACAAAAACATATCCCAAACGTCACTAGTCCCGTTCACCATGCGTCTACTATGGTGCGTCACTAAATAATTATAATTAATAATTGAGTACCTAACAAGGTATACGAACTTCCTTTAGGCAACTTAGCAAAAACAACTCTGCTCGAGTCAGGAATCAAGTTCCAGCCCCCAAGTTAGATGAAAAAAAAAACGTTATTAAGCGGATTCGGCCTGTCAGTCACATATTTCCCTGTCCCGATAAGAGACAAAATGAAATCACTGCATAGAGAATATATGAGCTAAATATTACAAAGAAATAAAAACGAAGCGATGAAAGTGTTTAATTTTTAAAAAATGTAGAACAAAATATTTTGGCTCATCAATGTATAAGTAAAAATGTTCAAGAGTCATAACAAAAACATGAAACAATGAATTTAAGGGCACAACCATTCTATTGATGTACGAAATTATTTAATTACAATATTTACACAGCTTGTACAATATAAATAGCTTCAAGTTTAGCAAATCAAATATCAACATTATTGGTGTTACATGAAATCTAAGGAGAATGTACTTGTTATGTAAAAAGTAATTTGATCAGAAAACAAACTATTCACTACAATTCTATTCTTGCACTAATTTACGCATACCTTCTAAAGAGGGACAGCTTTGTTGCTAGTAAATGTTGGATCTTTTCAGGATAACTTTGTTAACATTTTCATTCAGGAAAAATAAATAAAAATAAAACACAGCTAAAGAAGAAAAAAACGAAATTGAGAATTGTTGAGACTATCTAATGGAACTAAGCCAGCATCATATGTACAATTCTGGAACGTAAAATATGCGAGACGATATTCAGACACACAAACAGACATACTGTCCTTACTCCAAAAGTACATGGCTTTAGGAAATAAAGGCCATGCGATACAGCTTATATTACTAAATGTTGATTTTTAAATAAAAGTCTTAGATAATAATGAGCAAATTGATGTTATTTCATTACATTTTTCTCCGGCATTTGACAAAGTTCACCACCATTTCTTAGTTAAAAATCCAAGCATTCTTGTACTATTGGCTCATCACATCAATGGATATACTGTACTGAGTAGAAGAGAAAAACAACAGTGTTAATCAATAGCTCTAAATAGCAAAGTCATGTGTAACTCAAATAACAGTCTTAGGTCAATTACTATATCTACCTTGGGCTACATAAATGATTTGCATAATTGCATTTGTTCAGAAACAAAAAATCAGATTATTTGCATAATATAATGTATAATAAAAACTAAACAGGATACAGAATTCTACAAAGAGAAATAAAATGAATTAATGATAAGGACATCAAACTGGAGCATGACTTTCCACCTGAAAAAAGCCAATTAATGTTTTGTTTTGTATAATGCACAAATTGTAAGACAAATTTCCTTACGGACAATAAAGATTATTACTATTATTATTATTACTATTATTATTATTATTATGTTAGAAAAGAACGAGTATTCTTTCTCTGGCGGAGCCAGGGTCCAGTTTCGTTAAAGGGAGACAAAATTCATCGTATTCCCTTTATCAATTTCCACTGAGGAATTTTCTGGTGATGTGGCAGGTCTGCAGCTGTACCGCCCTCTGACTGGCAACGATAATGTTCCTAGGAATGCCCAGAGCCTTGAAGGTATCTGTGAGGTCAGTTGTTATTATCCCCTCGGTTGATATGACAATGGGGTATATTGTTATTTTAGATAACTTCCATAAACGCTTAATCTCCAAGCCTAGGTTCACATATTTTCGCTGTTTTTCCAGCTCAGTTTTTCTTAAGTTATGAGATAGTGGTACGGCAATGTCAATCATGACAGCGGCTTTTTCTTTTTTATCGATAAGCAACAGATCAGGACGATTAAAATCTACCGTTTTGTCGGTCAAAATAGGCCTATCCCAGTACAGTATTATTATTATTATTATTAAGAGTAACAAAATACCTAAAACAAATAAATACTAATTATCCTATTCATGGTAAACCTAAATATTAAGAAACAAGAACACAAAGTAGAGCAGACAGATTCCTAACAAAATATTCACTTTTGAATAGAGTAACACATTTTAGAAAATCATTGAATTTACGGACCCTATAGGATAGAAGACTTTAAAGTAAAGTAGCAATAATACAAAAAAAAAATAACTATAATTTACAAATTGAAAAACGAAATATAATAAAATTCTATGGATAACACAGAAGATAGAGGTATTTTCGTTGTTCCAAATGCTAGCACACAAGTGTTGAAGTACTCCTTCTTCCCTTGTGTAACTAGAGCATGGAATGGGTTGCTTGAATCAGCCAGGAAAACAGACTTTTCAAGTTTAAGTCATTTATTCACATACTTGACTATTTTGACCTAGTGACACGAGTAGAACGTCGTCATCTTTTTTGAAGTTAACGTCTGTATTTTATAACATAACATGTCTTAAGTTATATCACGAATTCGAGCCTCCAATTCCGTTTGGTTGTCTATACATTTTAAGAAATCTTATATTACTATGTGCAACTACAACAAATACATTTTAGACTAAAGATTAAATCATTATGCTAAGTGTACCATCAGTGAGGTTGGCTAGTCTTAACTATAATTATTTCATAACACACAATGGCGGAGGTATCAACAGGGGCGTAGCTAGAAATTTTCCATCGTTTGGTGGCCCGGGGGAGGGGGTTGAACTCATTGGGGCCCCCTGCATTTTGCGTAATCTTTAATTTTTAATGTAAAAAACACTTAATTAAAGGCCCCTTTAAGTGGGGTCCCGGGGGGATTTTTCAAATTCTCCCCCCCCACCCTAGCTACGCCACTGGGAATCAATAAATACACACAGAAGTAGTTTAATTAACATTTTATATATGTCATGTCTACAAATAAGTTCAGTTTAGGAACTGTTGATACGATACGTTTCGTTTTTTAAAAGGGAATGATATTTTTTAATGACTTACTATCACCGCATAATCGCCAATTGATAGTATAATATATTTCAATTCGGAAAAAGCATCAGAATTTCATTCTTTGACTTAAAACTTAATGCAAAACAAATAGGCAATTTGGAAAGAGTTGCTGGGGGAAAACCTGTACTGTACATTTCTGAGTGTTAGACTGTCCTCACGTCAGCACTTACCTTTCAACTGTACTGTCCAAACATAAGGGATTAGTTAGGTAGAGAAACTTCTATGTATGAGGACAGTGTTAAAATGATTTTAGCTCAATTCTTTATATTTAGTTGTCAAGACTGAATTTCAATTTAGCTTCCATAACGTTGTTTAGCAAGGGAAAATAATACTCCAGACTCACATCACAAAGTGGCAAGTACTAGGCTGAATGGGATCACTATAAAAGAGACACGGGTCAAGCTTGCTGTGTCTAGAACGAGAAGATGAGTTCCCGCCAATTTCACCTCGTACGTTGTGTTAGCTCGACAAATGTAATGCCCAGAGTCTGTCAACACAGCAGACTGGAAAGAAACATTGATTGTACTTCCATATTATTTTAGATGCATAAAACAGTTTTCTTTAATGTATAATCAAATTAATTACTTTTTAAAGTAGACACAAGTTTGGGCGTAATATACAAAGATTGGATGGATATATAAACTATTGGGTGGGCTGACTTTTTTTTTTTAATTTACATTTCGACCAACTTACCGTACACACAAACTGTTCCCAATAGAAAGGTCTTTATGAGCCTTGTATATCTTTTTATATATTCATACAATCAGAGGCGGCCTTAGCAGTGCGCGGGGCACTGGGTGGGTGCCAAATCAGGTCAAAATGGACTGTGTTTATTGCATTTCCACTTAAAGGCTGGACACATTTAGTGCAGAGTGATGAAACCACGATAGGGCCTTAAATAATCTGGGAGGCGCGGTGGCTGATCGGTAAAGCGCTTGGCTTCCAAACCGATTTCCCCAGGTTCGAATCCTGGTAAAGACTGGGATTTTCAACTTCGGGATATTTGAGCCCCTCTGAGTCCACCCAGCTGACATTAGTTGGGAAAAAGTAAAGGCGGTTGGTCGTTATGCTGGCCACATGACACCCTCGTAAACCGTGGGCCACAGAAACATATGACCTTTACATCCTATGCCCCCATAGGCCTGAAAAAGAAAATTTACTTTACTTTTACTTACATAATCTAAATAACAATAAGGAGACGACCCAGGGACATATGTGGTGACATGTTTAAGGAGCGACTTAGATTATGTTTAAGTATTTTTTTTCATTTGTACTTATTACATTTGTATGTCCTTGAATAAGTGTATGCTGTAATAAAAGTAAGATTAAGTTTTTCTTTACAAAAGAGGTTTGTACAAAGTTATTTAACGTTTATTTCACTAAACTATAATACGCCTACATCAGTTTATTATTACTAGCGTCTAGAGCTAAAATACAACGACAGCCATTAAAACAAGGCAAACAATATTTGTACGATGAGTTGAAGATGAGAAAAATATTCTATTCGTCATCCCTTGTACAATCTTAGCTTTTTTTTTTTAGAATAGTCAGAAAGTCTTCATGCTGCAATTTTGCTTAATTCAGATATTTAAAGCTCAATTGCCGGATTACTATTTCAAAGAATTAACCACAAGAACATATTTCACATTAGTATATTTGAGCTAGATTATAATATACTACATTAGAGCTTGATTATAATTTACAACATTAGAAATTGATTATATTTATATATCTACATTAGAGCTTGGTTATGCATTACATTAGAGCTTAATGATAATCTATTGCAATGGTATAACTATGCCATGCGCACCACCATCCAGGCCAGTGCAGAAGTGCGCACTTCTAGAAACCAGACTAAAAAAGGATGTTAGAAGGAGAAGAAAGATTTCCGCGCAAGTCGAAAGCTATAGCTAGAGTTGTGCTATGACAGATGTTGTTATAATGTACTTGTGATGTCCATGTAAATAAACATACTGTTCTACAAACCTGAATAACTAATGAGCCATCAGATGTTACATTGTATTGACCTTCTGCTATGTGCACGTAATCTTTGTACCACGTGATCTGGGCTTTGGGTTTACCCGATGTCTTACACGTCATTGAAACTGGTTTCCCTTTCGTTGCATTCACATGACGTGCGGGTGCTGTTGTTATTTTCAAAGCTTCATCTGAAAGAAAAAAAACAACTTCAAAAATTGTGTAGTTAAAATATATATATATATATATTTTGATGATTTAAAAAAAAAGAGTTGTTCTTTTTACAAAGTGTTCAAATGTATACATACTTAAGGAAAATATTTTGGATGATAGGGCATTATATTACCAACTGGAGATTGACCTTAATCTAACATTTAAATATCAATATAGAAAGTATACAACAATAACTTTTGATAATCAAAGTAATTGCCTTTTATCTTAAAATGCACACTGTTAAAAGGTTTTCTTATATTCTCTAGAAACAATGAGAAACAGTGTAGTATCAAAACTTAACTTCGTGGCTAACGGGCTGTGAAAATATTTCTAAAGAAAAAAAAAAGCAATAAAGATAAAATAATCCTTTAAATTTCAAACCTTTAGCACAAATGCCTGTAGTCAACAATTAGATCGGGTTCAATTCAATGATAAAGTGAAAAATAAATAGAATTTGTTTCCATTCCTTACGAGAAAACAAAACGAACACGCACACACAGACACACATACACACACACAAATCTTACATCCAGTTGTGAAGTTAACGGGGCTGGATGCGTCACTCTGAAAGTAAGTGTTTAAAACTACCACTGAGGCTGTCAGCATTGTGACTTCTGGTAAACCTTCCACCAGAGCTGTAAATGTATTGCCTGAAACTTTGGACACAATGTCTGGACCAGTCACGTGATCAAGTAGCACGTCTTCTTTATCGTGTTTCCTAACAATAATCTACAATTATAAAAGAAACAAAACATCAGCACATAGAATAAGAGTAGTAGTCACCAACAACAGTTTAGTAAATATATTAAATTAGTTAGCATTACAAAAAAATTGGTGTGAGCTCACGTGTACTAATGCTTTTGAAGACAGCTGATCTAGCCTTCCTTGTAGGTTTATGAATGAACTCGACACACACAATTCAATAAAAGCTAGAAATCATTTTTTTTTAAACAAATAAGTTCAATTTTTGATTTACAAATATCTGCAGGCCGTCAAGATCACTTTAGTAACATAACAGAATAAACTTTTAATCGCAATACATTTGAAAAGCAATCTGAACATATCTTTCGACTCACTTAAATCTACAATTTGTCGCCAATCAGCCTCTACAATGTCTCATCTGTCATCAGCCGCTTCCTCTCTATTCTAAACCGTCAAATTTATTGTGCCAGACATCATGGGCGTAGCCAGTATTTTTTTTGGGGGAGGGGGTTTGGGGGTCCCCCCGCCCTTCCCCCCCCCCGCGAAAATAAAAAAAAATAAATGTGTGTATATATATATGTATATATATATATATATATATATATATATATATATATATATATATTATATATCACTGGCGGATCCAGAACTTTGGAGTGGGGGGGGCGATTTTTTTCCAAACCCTAACCCTAACGCACAGTAAACCCTAACCCTATGCATAAACATGTGTAAAGCATATATATATATATAAGAACAAAAAGAAGTGTTTTTTAACCTTCGAGGAAAAAAAAGAAAACAAAAAAAAGTCATGTTGAGGCAAGCTGAGGGACTGAGGGAGGGCTGTAAGCTCCGCTAGTGTGATTCGGGGCATTCTCATGATATCTACAGCTCAATATCCATCAGTAGATTTCGGGGCGAAGCCCCGACGCCAAAAGCGTTTTTTGCATTTGTCAGTGCAGAAAGGCATTATCCTGACATCTAAAGCTAATTATTTATCAGTAGATTTCGGGGCGAAGCCCCGAGGCCAAAGCTTTTTTTTGCAAACTTCACTGCGTAAACTCATTCTTCTGACAACTACAACTCATTATTTATCAATGGGGTTCGGGGCTTAG
>JADKLZ010000687.1:15255341-15272564 GCA_021533235.1 Biomphalaria straminea
CGTATATCAATTGTGTGAATTGTAAACTAAAATTCGTCCGCCCCCCCCCCCATCTGAAATTTGACCGGCCCCCCACTCGAAAGCTTGGGGGGGGGGGGCGAAATTGATGCCACCGGCCCCTCCCGACCCCACCATATCGGACAACATACTAGAGGGGGGGGGGCGAAATCATCTAAAAATATGTAGAAATATAAAATAATTAGTATATATTATTCACATAAGTAACAAATTCATATACCAATAGTGTGAATTCTATACTAAAATTCGTCCGCCCCCCCCTTCGGGGGGGGTCGGCCGAGTGGGGGGGGGGGGCGATCGCCCCTACCGCCCCCCCTGGATCCGCCAGTGTTATATATATATATATATGTGTGTGTGTGTGTGTGTGTACATAATTAATCTTTATTATCTTCATTGTTTTGGAAAGTGCTTATTGTGCCCTAGAATATGTTCTTACTGGATTTATTGGAAAAATTGTAGATTCTCCCCTTTGGTCGCAAGGGGTCTGGGGGAGCGGCGAGAGCTCCGCCATTCCGGTATTGAATGCCAACAAAATACATTTTCTGAGGTATCTATGGTGCATTATCTTGCTGTTAAAAAATGTCATTTCAAAAACTTTATGGGCTATTCTTACTGACTTAGACCCTCCCACACATTTGACAAAAAGATGTTTCCTAAAATCTGTGATTGGCAATTTCTGAAACCTCTTCCCACCTGCTCTGAGGACTCCAAGTTGTACTTGGATGTCATCACAACTTTTATTAGGCTGTAATTTATTTTGTCGGAGAACATGTCCCGCTAACCTCATGCGACGCTCTGTCACAACCTTACTAAGGGGTCGACTCCTAGTTCGGCATAATATTTCCTTGATTTAGACCCGATCTCTACAACTAAGTCCTAAAATCTGTCTTATCCATCTTGTTGAGCTACATTTGTTGTTGTTTTTTTTAATTGCGAAGACGACTATTCACTGTACTTTATTAATGGAGCCCAGCCACTGGTAGAAATGTGTAACCTCTCTTGGCTCGTGTAATTGGGTGTCTGTAGTTTGCTAAAGATTTTATATCGAAAAGGAAATTTTTATCGTCAAAATCATTTTTGAAACAAATTTAAAACCCCATAGCTACGCTCATAGATTTTGGTGAATTTAGTTTGCTTTAGAATAATGTATTTTCAACCTCAAAGCTCTCGGTAGGTGGATTTTAAACTCAAAATCATTCGTAGGCGGTTTAAACTTAAAAAAAAACTCTCTGGAGAAGGGGGGGTTTAAACTCTAAACCCCATTGGGTTGGTTACGCTCATAGAATTTTGAGTGTATAATTTGCTTTTTTATATTGAAAAGTCGTTTTTTTTAGTAAACTCAAAACCCCCTTTGGCAACGCTCATAGCATTTAATTGCTTTTTTAAATTGAAGAGGTATTTTTTAGCTTCAAATACCGCTGGAGGGGAGTTTAAAGTCAAAACCCCTTTTGGCATCGAACATATAATTTTGAGTGTGTAATTTGCTTTTTTTTTTTCAAATTGAAGAGATCATTTTTAGCTTCAAACCCCGCTAAAGGAGGGTTTAAACTCAAAATTCCAATGGCTACGCTCATAGCATTTTTAGTGTGTAATTTCCTTTCCGTATATTGAAGAAGTATATTTGTTTTGCTTTAAACCCCGCTGAAAACTCACCCCAACCCCTTTGGCCACGATCATAGCATTTTGAGTGCGTAATTATTTTTGTTATAAGAGGTTTAAAACTTAAAACCCCTTTGGCTGCGCTCATAGAATTTTGAGTGTTTAATTTGTTTTTAATATATTGAAGAGGGGGTTTTTAACGGCCAGCCCCGCTGGGGGGGGGGGTTAAACGCTAAACCCCTCTTAGCTATGCTCATAGAAGCCGGTGACTGATAGTCTTACATTGAAGAAGGGAATTTCGGAGGGGGTTTTAAAATCAAACTCCCCCCCCCCTTAGCTATGCTCTTGGAATTTCGAAATTGTCGTTTACATTGTTTTTTTGTTTGTTTTGTTCTATAGAAGAGGGGGGGGGGTTAACTGCAAACCCCCCTGTTAGGGGTTTTTAAACTCAAAACCCCTTGGCTGCGCTGGGACAAATGATGGTTTAGTATTGGAATCTAGCCTAAAGTTAACACAATATAATAAAAAAATCAGTAAGTAAATTCCGACACCCTCCCTTCGGGGGGATTTCATTTCGGGGGGGGGGTGAACCCTAGAACCCTCCCCCCTGGCTACGCCCATGCCAGACATAGCGACACACCACAGGAGACTAACTGTGCATGTAATATTGATGTTACTTAAAATGGAGACTGTCAATGGTTTAGTTAAGGGGCGCAGGACTTTCACAGACGTAACATCGTATTAGTGCCAGAAAGTAGGCTGTGCCGGTTCTAGATTTAAATTTGTATGAAATTCTATAGTTGACTATGACATTTTATGTATGTCTTCTTCATTGTTGAGTTACTATCGAACTCAACATCTTGTACCTGAATACATCTGAACATATACAAACAAGCATTTTCTGGATAGTTCTAGTAATAAATAAATAATCACAGTAACAAGATAATTTACACTTACATCTGTCAATACAAACACACACTCAACATCGCTCACCTTAAATCCCTGAAATTTTCCTCTGAGTTTTGAATTGTTTTTTAGAATTTCATGAGTATCGAAACTCCAGCTTACTATCACGAATGTTTTACCAACATTTTCAACAACAACATTCGTTGGAGTTATAATAGGTACTAGAAGCAAAGGGAAAATACGTGTACATTAAACAGATTTGATTTCATTTACATGAACTATTTTGAGACGAACAAAAATCACAAAATGAAAATAATGAAATAAAAAAACGATCTTACTTGCTTCAAATGAATAGCCAATTATGGCTGGTGGTGGTAAGGTGCATTCTCCGTGAATATTGAATGATTTGATCGTTATCTTAAAAGGTGCATATATATTTTGTACTTTTAAAGAATAGGAGTGCGTAGTCCAGTTAGCTACAAATACTGTTTCGTTAACACTTTCTGACTGATTCAATGAAGTTATTTCCAGTTTGTAATAGAACCCACGACCACCGTGCAAGAATACTGGAACGTGCTGTGGACAGGAAAGAGAAAAGAAAGACGATGGTTTCATGTCTATGTATTTATCTAAAAGTTGGTTACACGTAAGAATGTGAAAACCATTTTTTTTAAAATACTGGTTATATGTTGGGCGTCGAGTGGAAAATTGTTTCCTATCCGAACCAAAAATGTGTGTTCATATTTAGGTGAAGACCAAATTTTCATTTTGGGATGGATACCCCTGAGTATATCTAACTCTCGTCGAAGAAGTAAACACGCTTGGTCGTTGTGCTGGCCACATAACTGTACAAAATAACGTAGACCATAGAATCATGAGTTTTATAATATCTAGTGTCAAGAGCAGGGGGTGTGTAAGATGTGAGATTGTGTGTGTGTGTTTGTTTATTTTATTAGTTGTGAATGGTGAACTGTTTTGGCACGGGGTTTGCAAGGGGGACAATAAGGTTTCTAGCTATTAGTCTAGTGAAGTCTAGTCAGTTGGAGGGCTGACCTGGTAGGGTGTTTGGTTTGTTGTGTCAGTTGTATTGCCTAGATTGTGAGATATTGTTTACACATTGTTATAATGTATATTCTGGGGTATTTACGATGTTGGTCATTATACTATATTACTGTTATTATTAATCTTGTGTAAGCGCCCTGGAATCTTTAATTCGGGCAAGTTTATCTACTGTAGTAATGCCGATTATGTATCCTATATTGTATGTGTAATTACTTTGTAAATAAATACTCATATTCTACTATATTGTTGAGTGAGATTTTTAATAAAGTTCATGTTAAAGCTCTGCAAGCGAGAATTCAATACCACTTAGTATATCGAGCTGTGTATCTAAACCTGAGTTCCTTACACTGGTCAGGATTGCAAGGTCTGAAAGAGTGTCTTCACTTTGTAACATAAATAGACCCATATTTGATATGAATATGAAGTATCAAAAAATTGAACACTATTCAAGTAACGAACAATCGACATTGAGATGTATGGATTGGTTTTCATAGAACAATACTTTTGAAGTGTCCTTAATATGATATAAAGGTACATACAGCAACGCCTACTGAGACGAGAGCTATGCTTCACTTTTTTAAAAATGGTTGTCATATGTTGATAATAGTTGATCAAGACGTAAATCTTAAATAATATTGTAAATAAAAATGTAAAGCCCCCCCCTTTCCAACCATATCACATTTAGGGTAAACGGTATTTTTTTTTTTTTTGTGTCCCATGGTTAAAGATATTGTCATGTTACCTTGCAAAACGATCAAGCTTTCCGAAACTAATATAAGGTCCCATTAGAATTGGCTAGACTGAAATCCTGAAATTCAAAATCAATATCGGCACCTGGATTCGAACGAGAGACATCTCACTTAAAAAGCCAATCACTTTATCTCTCGGCCATCACACCTCACAAAGATATACATTTTCTATATTATCTTGTGTTATGTCAAAGCTGTTTAGATACATGATTCCAGTCTGAGCTGGTAGGCTTTTAAAATGTATTTCTGTCCTCAATGCCAACAAAATTTAATTTCATCCAGCATCGTGTATATGTGTATGTGTTAAAAGACTTTCAAAATAAATTGCCCAACATTTTCCAACTTAATGATATTGAAAATAATACATTAGTATGTCAGTTACCGTCCATTCAATGTACAGACTTCCAAATTCGTTTCCAAGTGTCTTTAAGTCTTTAGGATGTGAGACAGGCCTGTCTTCTTTTGTGGAGCACGCTTCTGAAGAAGGGGCGCTGGGATCACTGGCACCTATGGCGTTGTAAGCAACGACCCTTAATGTGTAATTCAAATTAGGTAATAAGGTCATATTGGCCTGATGAAAGGAACCGTTTACCTGGAAAAATGAGTACATACTACAATATCATAATTGTGTGTGCGCATGCAAGAGCGCATGTGTTTGTAAGAGAAAGAGAGACGGAGACAGAGAGAGAGAGAGAGAGAAGAATTATCTTTTTAGCATTAAAAGAATACTAGTTGTTAGTCTAGTGAAAGTAAAGGCTTTTACTATAAAAATTGAATCACATTTCTCTGCTATTAGTTTACAGTTTGTTTTGTAAGACAACATTGACGATCTTTCAGTAAAGAAGAGAAAGCGATATGACAAAATGTTTTCAAAATGTATCTTTATCTATCTATCTATCTATCTATCTATCTATCTATCTATCTATCTTTCTATCTATCTATCCATCTCTCTCCCCCTCTCTCTCTCTACATCAGGCATGTCAAACTCACTAAGGTGTATGGGCCGCATAGAAAACTTACTATGACCTGAGGGGCCGCAGCAAAAAAAAATCAGTTGCAAAACAGCCTACTAGTTTTTTTTTGTTTTTTTTTTTGTAAATTAGAAATAATACAATAGAATACAATAATTAATGGCATACCTGTCCCTTAGCTAAATTTGTAGTACTATTGGCTAATTTAAAAATACTTTGGTTACGTATTATTTTCTTTGTCCTGATGCCAGACATCTTTTCTGTGATACCATTTTATTAATGTCAGGTAGAAATTTGTTTGCCACTGACGCTTTCATCGCAGATGACAAATTTTGATCAGATAATCTTGGACGGTGAGGTGTTTTTGTAACTTTTTTTAATGCAAACATAGCTAGAATTCTGGCTGCAAATTTCCGCAATTCAACGTACCGTTCAGGGTAAATAACTGTAAAATATTGGCACAGCCATTTCAATATACTTCGATTTCAACTAAGACTCTGACTGCTATTCTATCAGCTCTAGTTGCACATTTCCAACAGCATTTTCAGAATCAAATGAGAATGGAGATACAAACCACGAAAATTCTTGCTCTAATGAAACGAAGTCGTGAAAACGGTAATTGAAAGCTAACGATTCCAGGTGTAAGACATTCACCAAATCTTTGAAGTTCCTGATAAGTTGAGAAGTAAACAAGATTTTCACTTCATATTTGGTTTATCCACAGTCCTAATTTTGCTTGAAAGCATTTTACTTAATTACTCGCAGTTGTGACAATTTTGTCTTACTTTGAAGTTTCAAATTCAAGTCTTGCAGGTGACCAGTGAGATCAACTGCTAATGCCAAATCCTGAACACATTCGTCTGTTTGGAAATGTTCAACAGGTTCACCTTTAATGTTCAGAAACAATACAATTTCCTCAAGCAGTGCAAACAATCTCTTCAATATTAGATGTCAAGAGCTGACTTCTGTGTAGTAGGGAACACAATCAAATTCATGTCCAACGTCATCCAGAAACATTGAAAATTGATGACAATTAAAACCACGGGCACGAATAAAATTGAGAAGCGACTGAAATCGGTCTTATGACATGTTGAAACTGTAATTGCTGTGCGCAGAATGTTTCTTGATGAATGATGCACTGAAAACGAGCAAATTTAAAAGTATCATTAGTCTCTCTTATTTTTGCAAGTAACTTTGCATCAAAACCATTTCATTTCATGGTTTGTGCGCCATACCTTGTTAGCCTGATAGCTTTACCAAAAATAAATTGTATTGCATTATCATCTCCGGTTAATTCTCAAAAAACATCCTAGCTTGTTGTGGCGTTATGCATAGAACAGAGCTCAAGTAGTTCCTCGTGTATGTCAAAATTCCTGTCACAGGTCCTTATGTGCTACACCCTTTACATCAGTTGACTCATAGAGAGCCAATGAAAATAATTCAAGATCAGCTATTTTGTTCTTTATTTGTTCATGCAATCTGACTGACATGTCTTTAATTCTATCTGCCACAGTATACTTAGTTAACGCTATTTCTTTGAATGCTTTCACCTTTTCTGGACAAATTACTTCGGCTCTAACGACACACTTCTTCATAAAATCACATTTATTTAATGATTTGCAATGGCTTACAATGAAGTTTGACAAAATGTAGCTTGCTTTCACTGCAGACTCACCCTCGTTGTTCAGTTTAACAAATACTATGTTTCAATTCAAATAGCTTGTCATCTCTTGTTTTCCAGCGTAATAGTTTAACATTATTTTATAATTTTTTAGCTGGCCAGAGGGGCCGCATGCAAGGTGGTCGCGGGCCGCATGCGGCCCCCGAACACCCAGTTTGACATGCCTGCTCTACATATATATAGGATATCCGAAATTTGAAAGCGATATTACAAAATGTGGTCAAATATGTATCTTATGTATATGTATGTTACAGACAGAGTCGAGAGAATAGAAAGTAGAGTGGACTGGTGTTATGAACAGGCTTTGAAAATGTAGCATTACGCGTGTTAGAGACTTGTTTTAGTTAAGTTCCATTGTGTTTAAGCATTTGAAGTTAGTGTAGACAATTGTGTGAACTGGCTGTGGTGTTGAATTTGTTATTAAACCGCCACTGTGTTTTTGAAGCTCTTGTTGTTAAGTTCTTGAGTTAGATGTGTTGTGTTGTTGTTAAGCAGTGTTTGCAGAAGGCCTGAGAAGTGAAGTTCGTTACAATATATATATATATGGCTCCTTCTGTCTCGGAAGACAATGGATGCGCCAGGATGAGTCACTGGCTTTGGTTACGTCTTGAGACAGGGCAGAATCTGGAGTGGCTGATCAAGCCGATTCTGGATCGCCATAGTTTGCCACAGTTCGTGCATTTATAATCCTCAGTTTTAGGGCTGGCTTTCTTTTTCTATCTTTCTTTCTTTCTTTTGGCTGATGTAGCTTCGTTTCTTTTGCATTCAGCAAAATTCGTACCAGCACGTACAGTCTGTCTCCATGCTGTTCGGTCTTGGGCTATCTCCTCCCACATACTTTGGTCGATGCCCGTGGCTTTCATGTCTCGCTTGCAGACATCTCTGTAAGTTAATCTTGGGCAGCTCTTGGGTTTGGCTCCCTCTGCTAGCTCAGCGATAGGATGTCTTTAGGGATTCTTCCATCTGGCATGCGAGTGACATGACCGAGCCAGCGTAATCTTCTCTGTTGAAGAAGAGCATAGATGCTGTGCATGTTAGCCCGTGACAAAACGTCCTGGTTGGTGACACGATCCCTCGGGGAGATGCACATTATGCGTCGCAAGCAGCGTAGGTGAAAGCTATTTAATCTGTGTTCTTGACGCATGTAAGTTGCCTAGCTCTCACTGCCATAGAGGAGTGTGCTTAGTACGCATGCATTGTAGACAAGGATTTTTGTTGCCGAGGTCAATTTGGTGTTTTTCCACACACGCTTAGAGAGTTTTGCCATTGCTGCAGATGCCTTTCCTATTCTTTTTGTAAGCTCATTCTCTCAGTGTCTCCCTCTCTCTCTCTTTATATATATATATATATATATAGTTCTTCTATCGTGTTTCGATGATGAACACTTTGTCATGCAGGGGGCTGAGGGCTCTACACTGGGATTTAATGCCTCCTGATGTGGCTGGTGAGACCAATGCGAGACTGTAATGCTCGGCTGCACACTGGGCAGGTTATTCCAGCTGGAACTAGTGTCATTGGTCTTGTTTTTCTTCTCTGGCGTTTTTATTCTGCCAGCGTTGTTCTCTGTTCCTCAGCAACCTGTAAGCCAGTTTTCACAGCGCTACACCATGATGCTCTAGGTGCCTGGGTCAATGCTGAACGCGTTTAGAGAAGCTTGGTGTCCCTGTATCTACCTGTGTAAGAGTAGTATGTATCTACCTGTGTAAGAGAAATATGTATCTACCTAGTAAGAGACCAACGCATCTACCTGTGTAAGAGAAGTATGCATCTACCTGTGTAAGAGATGTATTATCTACGTGTGTAAGAGATGTATGTATCTACCTAGTAAGAGACCTACGCATCTACCTGTGTAAGTGAAATATTTATCTACCTGTGTAAGAGAAGTGTGCTGAATTAAGTGTTCACTCCACTATTAGAATTTTCAAATTGGCGATTCGAATTTTTAATCCTTTTTTGTATAATTAAAACCTGGCGAGATGCTACTTTTTTCTGCAGCTTATGCCTTAGAGGAGGCACATTTTCAGACAAAGCTGAATACTAGCTTAATTAAAAATATATATTTCAACCTACAGCATGACTGTTTTTACCTTAACACCAAAGGTCCAGTTATCAGAAGCATCCAATGACGTTTGGTATTGTATTATGAAATACTGCATTGTGGAGTTGTTCTCACTTCCGGGCGTCCATGATACAGTAGCGTTTTGGTCACAGTAAGTCCACGAAATGTTACGTGGTGGGTCAGGTCTGACTAAAAATAGATCATAATGGAAAAATAATTAAAGGTATTTATTAAATTGAAAAGTTGTATTAACCTGTCTTGGTCCATCTTGAGACAAATGTCTAAATAAAAACAAATGTGGAGTTAAGATTGTAAGCAAAGTTGAATGATATATACGTGGAGTCAGATCCTAACAAAGATGTAAAGGATTGTAAATCAGGCTGAAATGGGTGAGAAAACCTTTTAACCACTCGCCAACAGTAAATTGTATACGATCCACAGGGATGCACGCTATACAACCAAATTGTATATACTGTCTTTATGTCACGCTCCACTGCTAGCTTGCGTGTGGCAACTAACCATTAGTTAGACTGCTAAGCAATACTAGGCTACTAAAATATACCTTTTAATAGGTTGCTAAGCAGTTAATAACATTCTCTGAAACCCGAATACCATCTTTGCTGTTATCTATGTACAGATAATTTTTGTAGTATATTTGTGTTGAATGATTTATTGGGAAATAGTGGATTCAAAAAAAGTTTTTTTTTCCATAGTAGATAAACACTATAATTAAATGTCATGATAGAAACAAAAAATTCTCTAGTCATTGCTGAATTAGATTATAAGGAGTTCACAGCTTCCTTAATAGATGATGTTTTTTAAACAAAAGAGTTTTCAAATGTGGGCCCTAATACAAAACACAAAATGAGGAAAAAACGTATTTGGTCTCAATGTAGGCTACTTACAAGGATACCCTGCTGTAACAAACTCTATAAAGTACTGCTCTCCTCTCCCCTTAGCTGTCCTGGCATAGACATAGACTCTGTAGTTCGTGTTTGGTAATAAACCACCGAGATAGGCTTGTGTTACGTTTGGGTCATCGATTTGAGGATCCTTGTCGAAGATCACACCAAGAGACAAATCTTTGACTAAAGAGAATTAGATACAGAATAAAACAAAGAAACAATTAAATATATTTAAAAAAACGTATTTAACATCGTCATATGTGTGCTGAATGTCACGTTCTCTCGGGCACTCTATGTGATTGTAGAGTAATCGATGTGGTGAATACTTCAAAAACAGCTATCCAGTTGTGTTTCAAAAACCTACTGTCTCCAGTCAGTTGATGTAAAACATTAAAACATTTCAACTAAGCTCTTCCAGTAATTCAAAAACCTTTACATTTTGTAGTGAAAGTGAATGGACAAAAGTCTCAATAATTTGATTATTCGGATTTTATTTTTTTTTTGTCTAGTGTGTGTGTCTTGCTATTCAGTTAATTAAATAAAAAAAATTGAGAAAAAAAAAATATTTCAAGCCACAATAATTTTGTCTTGAGGACAGACGTAGATGGCGATAGGAGAATCTAAATCGCCCACCGGCAGAAAATGGTTATGCCTGAGCAAAGAGTGGCAAAATATGTAGGTCGGAGCTGGGGCTACGTAGCCAATGGAAATTTTGCATTAATCTTCCTCATTAATCTTTGCACTTGAAAACTAGACTTACTATTATTAATTTTATCCACCCATCATTGGTGTCACGAATAAGACACGGACAGGAAGATCTAATCAAAGCTCTCATCCAAAGGCATTGGTTTTATCATATGAACGTTTTGTTTTTTAATTCCATTAAAATTTTTGGCTCGATTAAAAAAAAAGTGATTTCATAGAAAGGCAAAGTTTTGACAGAGAGAAAATGACACGTCTAGTAAACAGACTAGGATTTTAGGAAGAGTAGCGAAAAGTATTCAGAATTCATTGGTCTTTAATGACATCAATATCTATGCAATTCACCTTACAATGTTCTATGAAGAAATGACGATTTGCTTTGAGCCTAGTACTTGCTACTTTGTGATGTGAGTCTGGAGTACTTTTCCCAAAATAATGTCAGATGCTACTAAGCTGAGTGGACTCAGAGGCACCCAAAAATTTCGAAATTGAAAAATCCCAGTCTTCACCAGGATTCAAACCTGGGACCCCTATTCAGAAGCCAAGCGCTTTAGCGCTGTATCTGCGGGGATGCCTGAATCATAGACGAGGAAGAAGAACTAATGAGCCCAAGTCCCAGTGACAGAATTGTAACGGCTGAGACTCAGATTTTGTCTTTGTTCATCTTCTTATTCATTCCTGTGTACATTCGCAGAATGGCAGCCCTTAAATGTACAACAACTGTACACATATAGGTAGCTAACATTTGTTTATGTATGATAGAAAGGCGAAACAAACCTATACGATAAGTGATATCATAGCCTTCAATGTTTCCTCTATTTTCAAATGGTTTTTCCCACTTCAGGTCAACATTGGTTGCTCCTATCCTGGTAATGAGTATATAGTCCACCGATCCTGGAACTGAGGAACACACATATACACATTTTATTTAAGTTTGTTTGTTGTCTAGGAGCCTTCATGCAAAAAAAAATAATAATTTTTGTAATAATTAAGAAAAGTCTTGTTATAAAAAGTCAAAATGATTTTTTATCTGCGAAAACAAAAATTCAAACATTAAAAAAGACAATATGTCCTTTATAAATATAAGCGATTAATTAGCTTTTAATATTAATTAATGTATTAAAACCAACGTATTTACCCCTTCTCTTCTTAAACACTCCCGAATAAAAACAAGAAGAAACAGCATAAGGTCCGCTACATTGGCCTTATTACTAAGTTATTACATATGTATATACAATATCCGAACCCTAACCTATATATATTGTTGTAACCCTGTTCATCCCTGACTAACCATTCTATCTACGTGCAAAGTAGGATAATTTTTGTTTAAGCTGTTGAGCGTAAATGACCTTAACTAGTGTGTAAATGTGTTAAGAAACTTGAGTTATGAGTTTGGATTTCTTGACTGAGGATTGAGGATTGTTTTCTATTGTGTTATTGAATTGGGATATGTAAATTTGATTTGGAGATTGTGACGTTGTTTTTTTTTTACCGGGGGATATTGATTGATCATAGTTGGATTGTACTTCTGCAATCAGAGATACCAGCGATCTGATATTCGGTGAGTTATTTTCTTTAGTTCAATCCCACGTCTTAACAATATATAAATATATATGTATATTCCAAAGTATTATCTAGATTGATATTAGTCAACGACATTTTAGGCCATTGGTAGTACTATTAGAATCATGAGTAGTGCATTACAATTGATGTAACATACCATATATTATAGACACACAAAATGTGATGTTAAAAAAATCGGTGAAATTCAGTTTACCGATATAAGAATCAATTGGCATTGGACCTTTTATTTTTAACTAGTAACTGATTTCCACCAGTTCGGTAACATTCTATGAAAATCGTTAATAATTCATTAGGTATGATTTTGTTATATCTATTACTATAAAACAGAAAGTAAGGCGTACGTATGTAGGTATGTATCTATGTATATATTTATGTCCCGCATAGAGATCAAAACCGTTTGCCCAGTCTTGATAAACCTTGACAGAAATGTTCCCTGGGTACTAACTTAGACCGTAGTGTATGTATTGCAGCCCTAAAACAAACTTTAGACCCTCAAAAAAAAGGTGCCCAACTCTGAAAATTATTATTTTTTCATAAATGTAGGCCAAGTTTACCATTTTAAGATCGAAAGGATCTAGATATAGATCTAATTTTTTAAACTACACTTTGCTCAAATAGGTTTTTACTTTGACACATGAAAATACAAAATATAAACGATTCATTTCATTATTTAATGAAATCAACCTTCAATTTGCGTTTCAAAAACTTTTTTTAGATAAATTCGTTCCTTTAATATGCCTAATTCTACTTCCTGAAATACTTGTTAATCACTTTCATTTAACAAATCGGGTAAACCCGTTTTTATTGTACTTTTTAGCGGCCCCCGAAAGGGGAAAATTAGTTTTGTGTGGCCTGTCTGTCTGTCTGTATGTCTGTCTGTCCGTATGTCACAATATTTTAGTTCATTTAAAGTTCTGATGCAACGGCTACTTTTTCTTTTCTAAAAGCTCAAAATCTAATTTTTTAAAATCACTTATGCAAGAGTTTTTTTTAAAGTGAAAAACCTAATAAGTATGCATTATAAATCAGACCTAATTTTAGACAATTAATAATGTTATAAATTTAATTTTATTTCACTTTCTTATTGTTCAAAAGTAGGAGTATTTACTATCTAAGTAACCAACCCAAAAAGAGGCAAAGAAAAGAGGCCAAATGCCTAAGGATTACTGGTGCACTACAAAAGATCTTTCAACCTTCTATCTACATTATTATGTCATTTGTCTTTGATATAATTTCATTCGGATGTTCTTTCTTAAAACATTGAAACCTGCCTGGGTGGACCACTTCTGGGGACGATTTTAAGTTTGTGTGTCCACACAAACTGTCTTTATAACCTTTTTTATTATCTATTCATCTCGCGATACTTTCATTTTTAATGGACGTTAATATATCGGTATAATGGGTAAACCCAATATCGCAAAAAACTACTTTTATTTTCTTGGAGATGGAGAGAAAAACTTGAAAGGATCATTAGCTAAGTTTAAAATACATCTAAATCCCATCCACTAGACTTCTAAATACCAACTAAGGCCCCAAGGCCGCTGGTAATGTCCGGCTAGTTAAATATAAAATTCACTGATACTCACATCCGTGTTGAGTGGTGAAATTTACGGTCTCTGTAGGTACACCTATAAAGTAGTTGTTCAAGACAGCTATCTGGGCCTCCATCTTAGTATTGGGTACCATGTTCTCTACTCTAGCAGTGAATGTATTCCCTGTTGCATTCTTCACTACATCTGGACCAATATCTTGCTCTCTGACTGTAAGTGACTTCTGATTCTGCTCCCAAAATATTATCTGGGCACAAAAAAAAGAAAAAAAAAAGCTGATACATAATAGTAATGTTATTGCTTCAACTAAAGCTATTTTAAGTGTTAAAAATTCCAGTTGAAAAACTGTTAATGTTTCCATTTGGGAAATGCAGGTATACTTATAAACATGTCATTTCAAGGTTTATATTATAAGCATAATTTTTTTTTCTTGGAAAGTATTTGGAGTACAATATATTAATATATATTAGAGTCGAGGGCTTTAGGACTTCCAATTAATTATTTTAAATCTTCTATTTTAGGTCTGAATATTTGTTTTACTTTAAATCCGAATAATAATAATAAAAATTGCTGTTGAGCAGAATTACCTTTTTAAAGTTAAGAAACAAACATTTGTAATGGTATATTTTTTAAAAAGTAAAAAAAAGAAGGTAAACATAAGGAGACCTCAACAATAATTGATCAATAACAACAAAGAAATAACACAAAATGTCTTGATTCACTCTTTATTTATATATTTTCCTTTTTTGTATCTATATCTTATTTTTGCTCCAATAACCACTGCGAGCTGACGGTCCCAGATCTTTTTTAGTGGCCCCCGTAAGGGGAAAAAGCCGATATTACGTTTGTGCAAAATGTCCGTCTGTCCGTCTGTCACACTCAGGGCGCCAAAACTAGAAGAGATACGAAAAATATTTTTTCACCATTAAATGCGGCTTGAAAAGTTTAGGTGCAACGGCTACTTTTAGTTTTCTAAAAGCAAGCCGTTTAATTTATAAAATTAATTATGCAAGCGATTTTTTAATAATAAAACACCAATTCTGAAACAATTACGTAAATCTAAGGGAGGAAATGTTACTAGAAAAAAATGCTCTTGGCATGTAGATATCATGCACAATTTTTTTAAATGACTTTCTGTCTGTCTGTCCGTCTGTCAGACTCAGAGCGGCAAAGCTAGAAGAGATACGAAAAATATTATTTCACCATAAAATGCGGCTTGAAAAGTTTAGGTGCAACGGCTACTTTAAGTTTTCTAAAAGCAAACCGTTTAATTTATAAAATTAATTATGCAAGCGATTTTTTAATAACAAAACACCAATTCTAAAACAATTACGTAAATGTAAGGGAGGAAATGTTACTATAAGAAATGCTTTTCACATGTAGATATCACGCACATTTTTTAAAATGAACTTTTAGCAGCGGCTTTCGTGTACTAGCGTAAAGCCCGGAAATGACATGATTCTAAACTAATTTCTTAAATTTAAAAAAAAATAAGATTTAAATAAAAAAAAAATTGTTTAGTGCCCCCATTAGAATGAAACAAGCATATTTTTGCGCGTTTTGTCTGTTAGTTGGTCTGTCCGTCACGGTTAGAAAAAAATAATAAAGGCTTTTGAAAATATGATTTAACCTTTACTGTTCTTTCAGAAATACTGCGATAGTTTAAGGATGGGAGCATACAGGAATTGAGCCAGGGACTTAGAAGGAACATCCGAAACATCTTGCGTATAGGCGGATCTGACAGGGATCCGACTCCGACGGGGGCCGCCTCTGAGTTTGTGTATCAAACAAACTCTCTTTGTAATCTTGTTTTATCTTCTTTTTTATCTATTTTAATTTGTTAAAATTTTATAGGCTAGTTCTTGGGGCATGCGTGCCACCTGCAAGCTCTTTAATGTTAGAGCTAGAGTAATTGCTAGCGCTATTACTGTCCATAATGCTACGGTTCTTTATAAATTTAGGTCTCGTTGTTGTTAGGTAGTTTAGGTTTAGTATGGCATTTTGGTATAGTTAGAACTTCATTCGGTTTGTTTGGTTAGTCACTTTAGTATTTTTAATGTAGTAGGGTCGATCAGTTCATTTTAAATTTAGTCTATTTTAGAATCAAGTTTTTTGGTCTATTATTAAAATTAATTTTTATCTAGCATATTTGGTTTATTTTCATAAAGTTATTTTTGTGTGTGCGTATGTTTTTATTAATTCGTCTTTTGTTGTAAATAAAGTAAATCTATAATTTGTTCCATAAATTATAGTTTGGTCATTTTATTTTAATTAGCTTAATTAGTTTAATTGTGATGTCTGTGGTCTGTTAGGTATTCAATTCTTAATTGTAATTATTTAGCGACGCACCATAAAAGACGCATAGTGAACGGGACCAGAGGCGTCACTAGGGTGGGTGTCACCCGGTGCGGTAAAATCAGGGTGTCACCCCCCCCCCCAGCGTTCCACTTATTCTTCAAATAAAAAACTATCGTTGTTCAGTTGTTGTTTTTTGCGCGATAATACAGTTCGTCGATTGCTGCTCCACAAAGTTTAAATGAGTATCGATTATGTTTTTTCTCTTACATATTATCGTTAATCATTACATACATTAACATCTACGATTTTTTAAATAGAAAGAAATTAAAAACCAACTGAGCATGCTTTCCTAAGTAAACATTAAACAGATCTTAATGGAACCTTTTGAATATTATAATCACATATAGTGGTAGTTTCACGAGGACAACTATTGAAAAATGCAACTTAATGAAAAGTATATTGATAGGTACAAAAATTTTTAAAGAAATTTTTTAACATATAAAAGTTTACATAACTTTAGAAAATAAATATTTAAATTTCCTTTTCAGGATTTCAAATTAAAAAATTATTTAAAAAAAAACTCAATATATCTTGCGACTTCGTTTTCAATGGACAGAATTGCTTGATTTGATTTCAAAAAATAGTTGTCAATTAATGTTTTAATGAGAGAACGTTTTTAGTTGATGTTTTAATAAGAGACCGATATTAGTTAATGTTTGAATGAGAGAACGTTGTTAGTTAATGTTTTAATGAGACAAAGTTGTTAGTTGATGTTTTAATGAGAGAACGTTATTAGTTGATTTTTAATGAGAGAACGTTGTTAGTTGATGTTTTAATGAGAGAACGTAATTAGTTAATGTTTTAATGAGAGAACGTTGTTAGTTGATTTTTAATGAGAGAACGTTGTTAGTTGATGTTTCAATGAGAGAACGTTGTTAGTTGATGTTTTAATTAGAGAACGTTGTTAGTTGATGTTTTAATAAGAGAAGGTTGTAAGTTGGTGTTTTAATGAGAGAATGTTGTTAGTTGATGTTTTAATGAGAGAACGTTGTTACTTAATGTTTCAATGAGAGAACGTTGTTAGTTGATGTTTTAATTAGAGAACGTTGTTAGTTGATGTTTTAATAAGAGAAGGTTGT
>JADKLZ010000687.1:15276732-15288973 GCA_021533235.1 Biomphalaria straminea
GATGTTTTAATGAGAGAACGTTGTTAGTTGATGTTTTAATGAGAGAAATTTGTTAGTTAATGTTTTAGTCAGAGAACGTTGTTAGTTAAATTTAGTTTTGCAAAGCTTCTTTTCACATGACGCCTTGTAAACATGCATTTAATCCAAAGGCTGGTAGAGATTCGTTGCCGTATTTCAAAACTTTGCTGCATTCTAGTATTCTAGTTTTAGTATTTCTGTTCACATATCTTGCCCTCAGGCCCAATATAAAAGAGATTGATGTACTCAGTATTAACTTCTTGCTCTCTATTTGAATAGTAAATCTTAAGAATACTTTCCTGATATTTTCATATTGTTAAAACGTATTTTTCATTTGCATTAACATGCTAGTTTGATTTGAGAAATGTTATCTTAATAACATTTTGAGCTAACTTTTCACATATTTCGTAGAGTAAATGTTTAAGTGCTCGAGCTTAGCCACCACTTTGAAAATAATTAACACTTTAATTTGAAGGTACTTTTGTGTTTAGTTTACTTTTTTGAGTACATCTGCCAATAAGAGAGTCAAGCAATGAAAGTTATGCATGTATTCACAGACAGCTGGCAATCATATTTGTGCTGCGTCTCTAGTGTTTGTATTTTCAGAGATACGGCAAAGATTTTCGCTGTCACACTTTCATAAATTCGTTTTTTCATGGGTCTAACAGCAACACCATGAGCTCACCAACGAGTTGTTCATATGACACGCTATCATTAATTATTTTATCCTATCTATTAGTATTAGCGGCAAAGAAAGAAAACCCTTTTTGTAGAGAACCAAGAAAGTATAATTAGAAAATATTTTCCAATTAAGAATTTAGACCACATAGTTTAAGTAAACGGTGTACACATCCATTCAAGTTTCTTTTCTGTTCTTCGTTTATTACTGCCTGCACTTCTTCATGAATCCTTGACATTGTAGCTGCATTAACATGTCCCTGAGCTCATCATATCGATACGTTAAGCCCATCTATTTTCAGTCGTTTTAAATTATCAGAACTGATACACCAGATTTGGCCCACATTAAGAGGAATATCCTATATTTCTGTCATTTCAACATTACCATTGCTATTTTTAATATATCTTACAACTTCAGAGATCTATGTTAGGTGTGCTGTAATACAAGATACCAGAGTACCTTGCAGCTTTTATGTTTCTCATCTCTGATAAGTATATCCCTTAATTAAGTGGTTTGCTAAAACATTTATATATATTTTTGGTACAAGCTTGGAAAGTAACTTTTTTTTCATCGCTGGCTTGCGATCATATAGGTTATTATTTCAGCGCTGGCTCATATTTGGATTACATTTCCACAATCCCAAGAAAAAAAAATTCATTATTCAATGAAAAGTCTTATTCAGTTCGCCACCATATACCAACTTTTTCTTTGCTAGAAACAATGCGATAGTAAGCAATAGTAAGTAATACAAGATGTTCCTCTGTTTTCCCATCTATACTTCAATCATAGCAATGACGTCCTTGTCAATTTTTTGAAGCTAAAGTCCTGCTCCCCAAATGTTCCTAATTTGAAAGCCTGATAAATGTTCTTCAGTCTTCTCTCGAGTTTCTCGTTGTGGACATGTCCACTATTTATCAGACAAGAAAATCTTGCTATTGATGTTTTCCCATTTAGAATAATTTTATTCAACAATTTCTAAGCTTTATGATTTTGCTTCTGTCACATTTTATTTAAAGTTGGTATTTTTAAATATTTTTTTTTAAAGTGCCTTTTTACACTTGGGTGTCACCCCCTATCGGGTGTCACCCGGTGCGGACCGCACCCCCCGCACCTGCCTAGTGACGCCTCTGAACGGGACTAGTGACGTTTGGGATATGTTGGGGTAGAGACTTAGAAATCAGTTAGCGCTAGAATCTCTTAGGGTGTAGACGTGATTTTTCTCTTATTAGTAATACTGAGACATTTGACTGTGGCCTATTTCGTAATTAAAGCATTAGTTGAACTGTTCATCAGCTTTCATCAATTCTGTTCATCTGTTAAAATCGATGTGTCTTGTTTCATATATGTATTGGATAATTAACTGCATTGAATACACCCGAACACTAATACTCAAACGCCTGCTGAATAATTGAAGTTGACTCCAGTACAGCCTGAAGACAAGCATTGCCTCACAGGTCACTTAGGCTAGCGTAGTCTTGTGGTCGCAGACCGAAGTGCACAAATGAACCCAACCAGTAGAGTTAAATTATGCCTACTGGTAAAATAAATTCTGTCTTAGCAGAAAAAGGTCTAGTACCTCCTGTCCTGCTAACACGACTACTGCAATAAAAGGTCCAGTACCTCATGTCCTGCTAACACCACTACTGCAATAAAAGTTCCAGTACCTCCTGTCCTGCTAACACCACTACTGCAATAAAAGGTCCAGTGCCTCCTGTCCTGCTAACACAACTACTGCAATAAAAGGTCCAGTGCCTCCTGTCCTGCTAACACCACTACTGCAATAAAAGGTCCAGTGCCTCCTGTCCTGCTAACACCACTTCTGCAATAAAAGGTCCAGTGCCTCCTGTCCTGCTAACACCACTACTGCAATAAAAGGTCCAGTGCCTCCTGTCCTGCTAACACAACTACTGCAATAAAAGGTCCAGTGCCTCCTGTCCTGCTAACACCACTACTGCAATAAAAGGTCCAGTGCCTCCTGTCCTGCTAACACCACTGCTGCAATAAAAGGTCCAGTGCCTCCTGTCCTGCTAACACCACTGCTGCAATAATTGTTTCTTTCACCACTCTCCATGCTTGGTCTCTGTTCAGTTCACTTTCATATACAGATACATAGGACTCAATGTAAATGGCACAATGCCAAAGCACGATGTAAAAGAAACAATCTAAATGATACAATGTAAATGACACAATGTTAATGGCACAATGTGTATGGCATCAGAAGTGCCCTAATGTGAAAATGCCCAACTTGGAAATCAAAGTTCATCAACTCCTTACAGTAGCTAACAAGTAATTGTAGTTCATGCCGAACATTTTCTAGAAGAAAAAAAACTAATGACTAATAAAACATTTTATTAACTTTATTGTTTCACGGAAAAAGGGTTTCTAGTACAAAAAATCTTACCTTAAACCCTTTAAATTCTCCTCTAATTCTTGACTGATTTTTATTGACTTCAGATTTGTCAAACTCCCAACTAAAAATGGCATATGTATCTCCTTCTTCTTCTATCAAGAAGTTTGTTGGAGTTACTGTTGGCTCTAAGAAAATATATTTTAATATTTTTTTTCAAAAACAAAACTTAAATTAAGCGTGCTTGTATCAGTTAGCTTGTATAGTCATGTAATTAAATTTATAATAGATCTAGACTAATAATAACAAGTTTTTCTAAAAAAGGGTGAGACAGAAAATTCGAACGCATGCCTCAAGCCCTCTTAGGCTTCTCAGGGGATCAAGGTAACCACTTTGCTTGTGCAGAGCTTACGAACATGCAAGATTGAATTTAAATATATTGTTTCTATAGTCTCCACTTGGAAAGGCCACTAAGCATACGTATGATGACTACATCTATCAACGTCTTTTTTTCAGTGGTTTTCGCCAATGTTTTTAAATCGCTGGAGGATGGAGTATCTATCAATAGTGAATTCGCTGTAAAGCTATTTAACCTGACACGCCCTAAAGCCGAAACGAAACAGCTATCTTGATTAAGGAACTTCTGTTCGCCGATGATGCAGCTCATTGCAGAGGCTTGTAAATGCTCTGGCAGCTGCTTGTCAAGAGTTCAGCCTTACATTAAACCTCTCGAAGACCGAAATCCTGGCACAAGATATCGCAGAAATACAAGCAATTCATATTGAGAATCACACACTTACAGAGGCGCATGAATTCACTTACTTGAGAACAACAATAGCCATCAACCTAGATTTAGACACTGCGCTGACAAAAAGAATAGGAAAGGCTTCTGCAGCAATGGCAAAACTCTCCAAGCGCATGTGGGAAAATACCATATTGACCAAATCCTAGTCTATAATGTTTGCATTCTGATCACACATCTTTATGGCATTTAGAACTGGGCAACTTACATGCGTCAAGAACACATATTACATAGCTTCCTTTTACACTGGCTGCGATGCATAATTTGCATCTCCTGGAAGGATCATATCTCCAACCAGAACATTCTGAAAAGAGTCATTATGCACAGCATCTATGCTCTTCTTACACAGAGAAGACTATGCTGGCTTGGTCATGTCACTCGTATGCCAGATAGAAGAATTCCTAAAGGCGTCCTTTAAGGTGAACTTCGCCGAGGGGAAATGAACCAAAGCTGCATCAGCAATGAGAAAGTAGAAGAAAGCTGCCCAGTCAGCTAGCCATAGCATACACATGCATGAATTGTGGCAAACTCCAAATTGTCAAAATGTCACTTCAGATTTGGCTTGATCAGTCACACCAGATGCTACCATGTCTGAAGACGAAACCAAAGCCACCGACTCACCTAGGGGCATCCTTTGTCTTCCAAGTCTTGAAGAACCATACATACATAGTCTCGAACTATTTTTCAGTTTGGTCTTCACTAGGACTCGGACGACAGGGACTTAAAAAGCGTATACTGTCAGCTCAGTCAATCACAATTTCTTTTCCTTGTTCGAAATATAATGAACAACTGAAATAATTAACTAGAAGGTTACCAGTTGAATTAATCTCTCTAAAAAATAAAGTTAGTGTTCCGTTAAATACGCACAATTTCGAAATTTATAAATTTAGTTACATTTTTCTATATCAAACAAAGTTTATCACCACTAATAAATAAATAATAGGTATTTTCTTAATTTGATTCATGTTTTGTTAGAGGAAAAAATATAATTGTACGAAGTTTAATTTCCATCCTAAAATGGGAAGAGGGAGAAATAAACTGTACACAAAATGTGTACAACACAGACAGTACATATAAGCTTTGTAAAAAAATAAATCACTTACGGGCTTCATATGAATAACCAATTATTGTTGGTGGATCGGCAGAAGCTTCTCCCACACTGTTGATGGCTTTGATTGTGATCCTATAGGGTTCATAAATCATTGCAGAATTCATTTCATAATGACTAGTCCTCCAATTATCTATAGGTTTACTTTCTATCTGCGTTTCTTCCTGCGCCACCAGACGTAATATTTGTAAAACGTAGTAAAAGCCGGGACCATTTTGCATTATTTGTGGAACCGGCTGGATGAAAAAAAAAACATGGATTTTTAATTTGATCCACTGAAAATAAAGATAAAATGGGAAAATCAAAAGATTTACTAGTTTTTTCAAGAACAGTGGAGTCCAGATACATGAAAAATGCAAAATTTGAAATTCTGATAAATTATATTTCTCTTAATGTTTTTTTCTACCTACGGTATTAAAAATAAAAAGGGAAATACTTATAAGTTAACATTAAACCTTATATGAAGTGTTTTTGTATAAATTAGTTGTGATCAGTCATGATTGTAATAGGTCTAGACTAGCAGTAATAAATCTGTGCAATTATATCTATTGTTGTAACCCTGTTCCCCCCTGACTAACCATTTTTTTCCACGTGCGAAGTACGGTCATTTTTGTTTATGCTTTTGAGCGTAAATGACCTTAACTAGTGTGTAAATGTATTCAGAAACTTTAGTGATGAGTTTTGGACTTCTTGACTGAGGTTTGAGAATTGTTTTCTATTGTGTTAGTTAATCGGGATATTGAAATTTGATTTGGAGATTGTGACATTATTTCTTTTTACCGGGGATATTGATTGATCATAGTTGGATTGTGCTTCTGCAATCTGAGAAGGATATCAGCGACCTGACAATCGGCGAGTTAACTTAATTTCTTTAGCCCATCCCAAAGACGTAACAATATTTTCAGCTATTTTGTGTTTTTTTAATTAGCGCGATTTAATTTAAGAATACATAGAGAGATAAGATCCTATCTCTTGACTTAACCAGAGTGGTATATGCTTAAATGTTGCCGTGTTCGAATTTTGAATGCATAAAAAAAGTAAAAGTGTGTACGACTTTAATTTATATTTGATGATTAATGCCCCCTTTTTAGTTGTTAATCAGCTGCTGTGCCAGCCAAACGCTTATGAAAAAGATTTTATAGTTCTCTATTGATGGTTTCAAACTTTTAAACGATGACCGAGTTGTCTAAAAAAAGGACTAATTCAATGTATGCCACCTCATCTGTCAAATACAATTTCTTTCTTTGTTCAGTACCAATCAAAATATCCAACCAATAATTAGCTATCAAATTGATTAATTTTATCAGTAACTCGTGTTTTACCAGGAACAAGAAATGATTGTGCGAAATTTAAACTTGATCCGAGATTAGGTTTGGGTGAGATAACGTGTACACACGTTTTACTAGACAGGTTGAGATGATATAAGGCTTATAAAAATGGTTAATTATAGGTCTATTCTGTCCATAGAACATATCGATCCATCACGCTCACATCGGCAATATTTTACATTTCACTGCCTGGTATGGCAATCTAAGCACTAAGAATAAAAATAAACTCCAGAGAATCCTAAATGCTACTGGTAAAGTCATTGGCAAAAAACAAACCCCATTTAGGCAGCTGTTTGAGACAAACATCTTTAAAAAAATCTAAAAAAGATTCTAGCAATAAAAAGCACCCTCATGGTCAGGATTTTGTTATTTTACAATCACAAAAGAGATATAAGACACCGATAGCAAAGACAAACAGACACAATAACTCTTTTGTTCCTCTGGCAATCAGATCATTAAATGGACAATCTAATGTAAACTTTTCATGTGTAAATTGTGAGTGAGTCTGGTGTGAATGTACATTTTAAAAAAAAATGTTTTGTTTTGTATAATGCACAAATTGTAAAACAAATTTCCTTACGGACAATAAAGATTATTATTATTATGTTAGAAAAGAACGAGTGTTCATTCTCTGGCGCAGCCAGGGTCGAATTTCGTTAAAGGGAGACATAATTCATCGTATTCCGTTTATCAATTTCCACTGAGGAATATTTTGGTGATGTGGCAGGTCTGCAGCTGTACCGCCCTCTGACTGGCAACGATAATGTTCCTAGGAATGCCAAGAGCCTTGAAGGTATCTGTGAGGTCAGTTGTTATTATCCCTTCTGTCGATATGACAATGGGGTATATTGTTATTTTAGATAATTTCCATAAACGCTTAATCTCAAAGCCTAGGTTCCCATACTTTCGTTGTTTTTCCAACTCAGTTTTTCTTAAATTATGAGATAGTGGTACGGCAATGTCAATAACGATAGCGACTTTTTTTCTTTTTTATCTATAAGCAGCAGATCAGGGCAATTAAAATCTACCGTTTTGTCGGTCAGAATTGGCCAGTACAGCAGGTGATCAGTAGACTAAAGAACCTCTTGTGGTGAGTATTTGTAATAAGGAGGAGTATCCTTCCCGATCAAATTGTGCGTCAAAGCCAAGTGCTGGTGAATTAGCTTTGCAACTTGGTTATGGCGACCCAGATAGATTCCGATAGGGCAGGACATCCTGCCATAATGTGTTCAATCGACTCACCCACATTTCCACAAAATTATTATTTCTAGCACTGCAATCTGTGTTTGTTTATAGTAAAATGTGTGTTATATCAGTTGTAGTGAATAGAATCGCATTAAATATGATTCTATTGTGTAAGCGACGAACACATTTTAGTTCCCATTAAAAAGATATATATAGGAGGCGCGGTGGCTGAGCGGTAAAGCTTTTGGCTTCTTAACCGGGGGCCCTGGGTTCCAATCCTGGTGAAAGCTGGGATATTTATTTCGGGAGCCTTGGTTGCCTCTGAGTCCACCCAGCTCTGACATAAGTTGGGGAAAAGGAAAGGCGGTTGGTCGTTGTGCTGGCCACATGACACCCTCGTTAACCGTAGGCCACAGAATCAGATTACCTTTACATCATCTGCCCTATAGACCTCAAGGTCTGAAAGGGGAACCTTTTACTTACTAAAAAGATATATGTGTACTGAAGACACTTGTTTTGAAATAGAGATATAAGTAAAGTTAACTCTTATGTCCATTTAAATAGATTGATTACCTAGATCTTACTAAATTATGTATGTAATTGTAACATTTATGAGACGAGAGTACTCTTATTTTTTGATGTTCAATTCCTAGAGCTAGATCTAAAAAATTACATTGTATATTACATAGGTTAGGATTAAAAAAAACAGCAACTTTACTTTTTTTTTAGTTACGTAAAAAACAACCCTTATTTTAACTTAAACTCTTTCTCTCCGTAATTATTTTTCCACGTTTCGACGGAATTCTTCATTTTGCTCATTACTATTTCACTTCCATGTTATGATTAAGCTTCAATAACTTTGTTATTTGTTATCAGAAAATGTTTTCTTTGGTATGGAATGAAAGGGGAAATGCATGCTCTTTTTATGTGACACAAAATAAAGTGTATAAAATTAAACATTAATTTGTATTTAATGAGGTAAAATCAACGATGGTATCGTCAATTTGGAGAGAAAGAGTTCAAAAAATCAAGACATTTTATGTAGTGTTAAAAGATCTCCATATTCAGTCTAGATAAGATATATATGTTTTTTAACAGAATCAAATGAGCAGGAACAAGTTGTGCACGCTGGAAAGAAGACTTGAGAGCTATTAACAATTTGAATCGACATCTCGTTTCATTTTGTACAGGCTGTCTCCTTTAGCACTCTGCTGTTGACTGAACCCCGTCTACATTGTCCACTTTACACACTTTATTTATTACATGTTCATTCAACCAAACGCTAGTAAAAAAGTTCACTTAGTTAGGCCATAACAAGTCACACACTATTCTCTACTACTACTACTATTCTCCCAACTACCACACATTCTTATCCCCCACTTTCACAACTTTCATGCATTGTTCGACTATAAAAATAATTTGTCTTATTAAAAACAACATTAATTAGTTACATAGATTAAACACAAAAGAAATGACAAGTAATAATATTATCAATAATAACAATAAAATAAAGCCAAGAGCTTAGGTTTACAAATAGAGAAATTAGTTATATAAATATTACACACTAATAAAAAGATGTATCTAATGTTAGGTACCTAGTTTATATATAGTTTATTGTTATTTAGCGACGCACCATAGAAGACGCATATTGAACGGGCTAGTGACACTAGGGATATGTTGGGTTAGAGACTTGAACATCAGTTAGCGATAGAAGCTCTAGGGTATAGATGTGTTTATTCTTACGGAGACTTTAACTGTGGCCGCATTATAGTTATTAAATATTTAATGAGCTGTTCTTCAGTGTTGAACCCATTTCTTCAATAGTTAAAATCAATGTTTTGTTTGTCTGTGTTGAATAATCAACTACATTGAATACACCCGAACATGAAAACCCAAACGCCTGCTGAATAATTGATCATAAATAATTGATGATAATCATACAAAGTTGACCACAAGAAAGTCTGAACAAAGTCATCACACTAAATATCTGTATTGGGGTAACGAAGTGAGGGCCAAACTTGCATGCCACATTGAGTTACCACTGGCGGAAAATTGATAGTAATAGAATGCTCATGCTGCATGTATCGCTTACTTTTTTTTATGCTTTGTAGATTGTATATTAATGATTGTCTCGAGATATCTATTTAACAATGTTAACTGCATTCCATGAAATGGAAAAACAGTATTAACATTCCCCCTTTTTTTTCGCTAAGTTGTCTCATCTTATGTCTTTACTCAGTAGAATATTTGGATCACTGCTTCTGAGATTGTTTGTTCACATAAATCGCCAGGTTTCTTTAGCATCAAAAACTGTTTCCAGGCTGAATCTGTGGTCGATAGATGCGTTTCGCTGTTTTATTTTTATATTTTTTTCTTGATGACTTTTTTCTTGTTTTCTCTTTTCAATTTATTTTGTCTGGGGTTTGAGGTTTGAAAATGCCTCAATTGTCTGAAAATTTTACCTAAGATGGCGCCCTTGATTAGCCGAGCAAGTGAAGGTCCATCGGGGCATGGATCATTTCGAAAGTGCAGGAGATTCATATATGGGTCTTGACCCGACGTTCTAGCTTTATGAAGAAGCCACTGTTTGTATGGCATGTTCTGTCATACCATTAGATTGTGGATATCTGTCTCTAGATATATGGTTTTTTAATTCCCCAGCTTCTAGGGAATATGAGAGCTTTTTTCACAAATGACGGTTCGATTATATCACATGGGTTAGGCCTACTATTTATAGCTTTCATATGAATTATCACATCTGACCTGTTCCCGGATGCACATACATTGCCGCAGTGTGATAGCTTGCGTGCCTCGATGACCCTTAGAACTATACTAACGGGATCAAATACAACTTTTAATTCAAACAATGAAGATATTTCGACAATAAATACAAAGCTTTAATTCTGGAACTTGGAATCAGTTGAATAAAATACACACTGTACAATACAATTAAACAAGTTAACAATCTTCGTTCAAGCTCATAATTACAATTTAACTCGACTATATTTTTTCTACAACTTCCTTTTCTGTATCATTTTCCCCAAACGTTTTATTCATTAATCTTTCTCTGCATTTGCCAAGCCACGCCCCTTCACCCCGGTAACGCTCCTCTTTCTTTTATGGTCATGGAATGAAGAAAGCATGCTCGCTGCACGAATACGTTGAAATAAAGATGGTTACAGAAAACTAAAAATAAAGTTAGATTCATTTTGTTACGTGACATATGGATTGCATTGCTTTAATCTTTGAGTCATCAGGTGTTATACTACAGCTGTAATGATATGTCATACAAACTCTTAGACTACCTTTAGATGGTTTGAATTTGATTCCTTTCCTTCGTGCTTCTTTCCCAAGTATATCGTAATGCTCTTCTTTAGTTCTACCTGCTATTCATAGTTAGTTCTGTCACTTCTGTCTTAACCTCTTGTCGAAAGCTTGTTGCACTCCTTTGGCAAATACTTCAGCAGAAGAGTTAGGTCTAAATAGTATTCGTAGTAGCTTGTATTTACCAAAAGATGTGTTGAAAGTTGTGAGATCTGTACATTTTTTAGATAATACCAAAAAAATGCAAAGTATGCATCCAATACTGTAATTAATTAATTATTACACAATTTTACTTACGTTCCATTCAATGTAAAGTTTTCCATATCGGTTACCCAGAGTGCGAAGGTTCTGAGGATGGCTGTAAGGCCTGTCTGGTTTGGTAGAGCAGACTGTAGGAGTGGGAGCACTAGGGTCACTGGCACCTATCTTATTGTATGCAATTAGTCTGAAGGTGTAGTTTACATATGGAGATAAGGTCATGTTCACCTGACTTAAAGAGGCATTCACCTAGAAATAAAGTTCAGTAGACCAGTACCAGTGTCATTCAAGAAAATATTATTTTTATAAAAAAAATGGGATAAAAATATATTCAATTGAAACATTCCTTTTTTTAAATATGATCCAAAAATTCTAACAGCCAGTAATAGGTACCGGACTTTGGGAAAAGTAAAGACGGTTGATTGTTGTTATGGCCACATGGTATCCTGCTCGTCAACCTTTGACAAAGGAAACAGATGGCTGTAATATCATCTGTCCTATAGATCGCAAGGTCCTAAAGAGTCAAACTTACATGATTCATGAAAAACATTATTTTAACTCAAAGACAAGTTAACTCTAAATAAAGCTGAAAATCCTAAGAACTACTATAAACATTATTAAAGATTATTTCTGCAAGTGCTTTGAGATTTTTTTTCCATCTAGTTGCACTTACTTTAAGTCCAAATGTCCACCGATCAGGATTGAAGGAAGTATTGTACTGAAGAACATAGTACTTGATTCGGGCATAGTTGTAACTACCAGGCATCCACAATATGGTAGCATTTTTATTGCAAAATATCCAACGTACATTGGTAGGTGGTTCTGGCCTGTCTGATGGTCCAAAATAAAAGATCATGAGAAATAATATATCTACAAATTATTTTTTTTAAACTACTAAAAAAGAAACAAGCAACTTACTACAATAAACTTAATCCGCAATAAAAAAATACTTATTGAAAAAAGTTTGATAGATTTATGTATTGCTTCAAGGAAACTAAAAAAACATAACTATTAACTTATTTTATAAGTCACGTAGCAGACTGGGTGAGTCTATTATAATTCAACTGGCTTATCCTATTACTCCTCCAACAGCTCAGTATTATGCATTGCCTTCCTAGAATCAATTACACATGACCATAAAAAAGGCAATCAAATAAAGATACAAGAACTTGTAGCGATAGGATAAGCCAGT
>JADKLZ010000687.1:15298973-15313278 GCA_021533235.1 Biomphalaria straminea
AGATACCAGAATCAACAAAATTTCCACCATTTCTGAGCAAATTAAGGATGAAGTCAGTTTGTATTCAAAGCAAGCAGTTGTAGATCGAAACAGTGATCCTCTTCAGTTTTGGAAAGAAAGTATTAATATTTTTCCACTTTTGGCCAGAGCAGCTAGGAATTTGCTTGCAATTCAGGCAACAAATTGTTATTCAGAAAGAGTTAATTCAGTTGGATGTCAAATTATTACTGACCATCGTCACAATCTCTCGGAAAATAATGCTGAAACTTTGATTTGGGCCAAAATAAATAAAGATCTACTTTTTTAAAAGGCCTGCTTTGCAATTTAATTATTGCTAACTTTTTGTGTTTCAGTATTAAATAAATATAATATAATAAAAATTTTGAATTTGAAGTTTTATTTTACACTTGTTGGTTGTCAAGTTTTTTCAAGTATATTCGATTCGAATTAGATTAGAAATTCGAATATTTACTGATATTCGATTTGATATTCGATTCGAAAAAAAATCCTGATTCGCAGGTCCCTAACATATATATAGATAAATAGATAGATAGATAGATTAAAAAAAAGAATGTCCCCCATTCCCCATTCAGACCTTTTGATTTATAGAGCAGATGATGTGAAGATCATCACTTTCTGTGACCCACTGTTAACTAGGGTGTCGTGTGACCAGCACAACTACCAACCGCTCTTTTTACTTTTCCCCAACTAAGGTCAGGCATCCATTAGAGATGGCTGGACTGGGAAGCACTAAGATCCCGAAATAAAAAAAAACAACTCTTAACCGGGATTCGACTCTATGACCCCCGATTGGAAGCCAAGCGCATTACCATTTAGCCAATTACAATTCTATTGCACCAATTCAACCTTATTCCGTATTAGGACAGCATGCTTATTCTTTGACGCTTACATTTTTTTTCCTGTTTTTGTAACCTCTCGTTTTGAACTGATAGCTAATACAGTCTCAGTCACACATGTAAATACCTTAATCAGTAGAGATCCATTGGGTAAAATTCTGAAATGTTCACCTCCTGTTATTTCTACATTGTCTTTATACCAAGTAAGTTTGGGTTTGGGTTTTCCTGTGTTTTCACAAGGTATCTCTACTTGGTGTCCCTCTGCTGCCTCGGTTTCGTTTGCCGGCGGTGTTGTGATATTCGGAGGAATGGCTGCATATAAATAATGATTTAGTTTTTAAATTTACAAATTTACATTTCGATAAACAAATAAAATATTGTGACGATCTCTCCTAATCAGGCCTTTTGTTAGAATTGCCCAACAACACATCTAACAAAAGAACTTGTCAACAAGACCTTCTAGTAACAAGATGGCGATTTAATAACAATTACTTCATCCTCAGCCAATACGACATAATTGGCTACTGTAACATCAAAATGCTTTGCTCTACAACAGAACTGCCAAACACTTCAAGTCTTTCTAGCTTGTATAGATACATTTTTAAGGACTCACTTTTTATGACACAGTCCTTACTGCTAACTGTCCTGGGCTCAACTGTCTCTTTCTAACACACTGTCTTTTATCCATCAAGGCTCTAGATCACATGACCACAACATGGGTCATACTTGGGACAGCCGTTGACCTTTGTGACTCGCCTTATTATGTGTGTCAGTAGGTCACACACACATTAATTCTTTCAGTCCGCCACTGGAGTTACTACAATATCATAACATTGACTCATCATATAATGAACGATTTTTACAAAGCTTATTTAAACTCACTCTGTCTGTCTAGTAAAAAGTTGGAACATGATTTTTCTACTATTTCCCATTCCAAGTTGACGTCAAAACTTTGTTCAATTATTTATTAAACCTTACAAGAGATGAATCAATAAACAAAACAAGGTTACAAAGAACGTTTGTGTCGAAAAACAAGCTTAAAATCGGCCCCCAAGTGGTTTCCTAAGAGATCACCAGGATTCGAACACGGCACTTCCAGTTTCAAGAGCTTTACCCCTCAGCCACTGAATCTCCATATAATCATTTATCTTCCACTTATAGGCCTACGTTTTAAAAATAATATTTAAAAAACCATATCAATACTTTCAAAATTAATAACATGTTATAAAGAGAAACTGAAAAAGATTTTTCTTCTATGAAAATTAGATAAATTGGCAACACAAGAAACAAATAATTCTTGACCTATTTTAAGCCACAATAATGTACAAATGACTTTTCCCTCGCAAAGAAAAAAAATATCTTCATTGTCATACAAACTAGACATAGATATAGCTAGATCTGGACCTATTTTTACATCTAAATTTAGATTCAAGATGTAATTCTAGGTCTAGCACTAGCGTTGAACTTAAAGTTCCGATACACAATTTACCAGAAACTTTCAAGTAGAAGTCTGCGAAGACATATCCATGAATGTTAGTAGCGTTACATTGAATGACCATGGAGTCTGACAGCTCAACATTCTCCAGAAGGATCTTATTCTCCTGAGGGTGTTTGAACCTGGGCCCAGTTATTCTAGGATCTCTCACAGCTGAAAAATATTTAATAGTTAGTGAGTTGGTTTAATTCTCTAAGAATTTTTATTTAAAATATATTTCTAGATTTCTCCAACATCGACGCGTTTATTTTTCGAGTCTTGTCCGCCGAATGAAAGCTGTGATCTTTAACCTTAGACCAGTGTTTCTCAAACTGTGTGCCTCGGCACACTAGTGTGTAGCCAAAGATTTGCAGGTGTGCCGCGGGAGTTTTCAGAACACCACACATGTAACGTTACACAGGTCTGCCTAATATTACATTTTTATTTTACGTTGCGACGACATCCCGATTTGTAACGACCAGTTATAGTAGTCCGCACTCTCTCATTTTCTCTGCCCTGCTAAATCAGATCGCCGCATTTTTACGGAATATTAAGGGATGTTTACCATTCAGTTTATGGAATTTCCACTTTACTTATATTATTATGATTAAAATGTAGGCCGCTTAAGCAGACGTACAATAATTTGTGAATTGGTAATGATAATAATAAGCAATGCGTTTCATGCCTATTTCTTTTGTTTTGGGGAAGGGACCAAACGAAGGTACAAAAAACACCAGATGTGGTTTCATATCTTCTTGACCTGAAGATTCTCCATTGCCCTTCTGTCTGATCTGCAATGCAACTCAGAGGCGCTTGTTCCAAGTAAATAAAAGAGACACTTGGAAACAAAACATCCAGCTGTAATAGCGCAACCAAAGGAATACTTCGAAAACATCAGGGCTCAATAAAATAAACAAGCTTAGAAACTTACAAACTACCTAAAGCTGCCAGGGATTGATTGCAAGTTATATGGTTGCTCAGTTATTAGCGAAACGCAAGAAAGCACACACAGAGGCTGAATCAGTCATTGCACCAGCTTTAGCAAGAGTTAATGAAACGATCCTAAGACCCGATGCCGCCAAAAAAGTTAAGAAAGTTCCTTTATCAAATGATACTATCTCGCACAGAATTAAAGACTTATCGTCAGATTAACAAGATCAAATCTGCGAACACTTCGACGTGACTGACGATGAAGTGTCTCTGTTGTGGTCTCTTTAAGTTGATGAATGCAGTGACGTTAGCGGCAAAGCCAAGCTTCTAGCTTTTATTCGGTTCATAAAGGATGAAAAATGTGTCAACGAATTCTTATTCTGCAAAGACTTACAAACTACGACCAAAGGCGAAGATATTTCCAATGTGGTGAACGAAAACATTTTGCTCTTCAAACTACTTTCAACTGTGTCAGCGTTTGCACAGATGGCTATCCTTCCCTTCAGAGAAATAGAAAGGAATTTATGACTTTTGTGCGTCAAGAAAATTCAAATCTATTAGATTTAAATTAAATCCACAGAGAAGCTCTTGCCTTCATGTCTTTGCCGAAAGATTTGATGTCTGTTCTGGATCAAGCGATTGAAGCTGTAAACTTCAAATCTCGACCGCTTGCATCCTGACTTTTTTCTCTCAGCTCTGTGAAGCAATGGATTCAGACTACAAATGTCTCTTGTATCACACCAATGTTTGTTGGTTCACCAGGGTAAAAGTGTTAAAGCGTGTCGTTCAACTCAAGGCTGAGCTGATTTCATTCTTGGAGGCTGAAAAAAAAAACTTTGGATTTTCTATTCATGACGAGATCTGGTGGGTTAAGGTGACATTTCTCTCTGATTTATTGGCCAAATTTAATTAATTGAATTTAAGTCTTCAAGGACCATCGGAAAACATTACCACTGCATCCTCAAAACTTAAGTCATTTGGTGAAAAATTGTCTTTGTTGCAAAGTAAGATCTCGAAAGGAGTCTTCAACTGCTTTCCTACTTACAATGAATGTCTTCAAATAAAGAAATCACCCCCGAAATTCTGGACACATTGACACACCTGCAGTCAGCATTGTAAGCATTACATTCTAACAGTTGGAAGTTTTGAATATGGAATAGGTCAGCTGATAAAAAAGAGCAGCTCATTGATTTATAAAAACGATGCAGTTCCTAAGTCAAGTTTTTGGAGAAAAGCCTGGATGTGTTTTGGATTTCAATCAAAACGTTATATCCTGCAAAGTTTCAAAGCAATCAAAATAATTTTTCTTCCATTTAAATCTTCTTATGAGTTTATAAGTTCTTATCTTATGAGTTTGGATTTTCAGTACTGACTGAAATCAAGTCTAAGAAAAGAGAGAGAGACTTCTTACAATCGACAATGAAATGCGAGTTTGTTTGTCGACTTTGGAGCCTCAATTAGATCGCATTAGCTTTAAAAAATAGGCACAGCCTTCAAATCAAATGTAAGATTAAAAAAAAAAAATGTTCATTTTATTATTAAAAAAAAACTCTTGCTTTTCCTGGTGTGCCGCGAAATTTTTGTAGTTTTTTTTTACTGTGCCTGAAGACAAAAAAGTTTGAGAAACACTGCCTTAGACCAAACGGCATTTTTGTGTATATTTTTGTATATTTTCTCTTTTAAAAAACTTCAGCATCCCCCTTTCCAACAGGACAAATATCATTAACAAAAGTAAACATTGAAATAAAATATCATTTATTTTTTTAGTCGCATTTTTTAAACTATTATAAAAACTTGTAAAGATTGCACGTGGAAATTATAAATTATACAAATCTTTAAGAGTATTTTTTGTCTAAATCGTTTATTGGTTTTATTTTTTAATTTTTACATATTTCAATTTTTGGTCTAATTTAAAACTAAATTTTATATTTAATATGACTATTTTTAACTATTAATATTGTCGAATTCACAATAAAAATAAATTGAAGCTAACGGAACTTTTGTGCTTCATGAAGTTTGACAATATTACAAATATTCGGATTAAAATAAGTCAAAGCAAGACCAATGTTTCCACTAGTGGCCACATGCAGTCTCTTTGCTTACTCATTAAGTTTGTTACTAAATAAATGCATTTCTAACCATTAGGCTGAAGAAAAAAGCTATATATAACAATTCTATTTTTGACTACAGTGGTGGTATTGAACAGGAGCATTTCAATTCAGTCTGTACTCTGTTGTGAATCCTCTTCAAATTAGTTTTACTTATGACATTTATGGAAACTCTACTATTTTTTTTTTCTATTTAAAAAATATGTCAATTATGTTTAAACTAGACAATTTAAGACATATTAGAAACGAATTGTTATTTCTTCATTGACCATTGTTAAGTGAGTAGCATAGACATCGACGTCCTCAGGCAGTAATTCATTCGTCAACAAGCAAGTTCTCAGACATTGAAAAACTCTTGTCATGACTCATTATGACAAAGGAGATTCAATGACTCAATAAAAAGTATTAAGGTTTAGCTCTGAATCAATAAAGGTCAATTTCTTTCTTTGCATCACATGTTTATTTCATTCATTTGCGTTAGATGCCTGCTATGTAAGACATATCTCTCTTTAATCTTCTTGAAGTCATTACCAATGAATATATCTTTCCTGGTTCTCGAAAATTTATAAAGTTTTTTAAAGAGCTTAACAAAGCAAGCTTGACTATTCTCTTTGGAAAGCCAGTGAACCTTTGTGAATGATTTTTTTCTCAAAACTGTTGAAAGATGAGTTTATTTTTATCTTGGGTTTGTATTTTATAACAATAATTTAAGTGAAATGAATTGATGAGCTAAACTTCCCTTGCACTAACTGTCGCCAACTTTGCATCTCCAGACTCGGGTTGATTCTGCCTCGACTGAAACTGGAACCAGTGATTCATCAGAGAATATTCATTGTTTCAAGACAGAAGAAATCACATATAGTCATAACATTTTACCTGGTAATGGTATGCCATTGATATACCATTCTATCCTTGGTTTGGGCTCTCCAGCAGCTAGACACGTCAATTCAGCTGTTTCGTTAATACCCAGCACAACGTTCTGTAACTCCTGTATGAAATAGGGTTTAGCTGTAAAACAAATCACACTAATTGTTACGTTTCTCTGTAAAAATATTGGGATTTTCTATGTTTAAATAAAATTGGTGATTTAGTTACAAAGCAAAGCTGTGTTAGAGTTAAATTATTTGAATGTTAAAATAAACACGTGACTGTGTTGCCACGTGCCAGTGGCGTCACTAGGCAGGTGCGGGGGTGCGGTCCGCACCGGGAGACACCCGATAAGGGGTGACCCCCCAGTGTAAAAAGGCACTTTAAAAAAAAATATTTAAAAATACCAACTTTAAAATGTGACAGAAGCAAAATTTTAAAGCTTAGAAATTGTTGAATAAAATTATTCTAAATGGGAAAACATCAATAGCAAGATTTTCTTATCTGATAAATAGTGGACATGTCCACAACGAGAAGCTCGAGAGTGTGATAAAAATAAATTTTGCCCACTTATGGTATCACTCGGTAAAAGGGATTTAATTAATTTATTTTAGTATTCCATTTTATTCACGTAAATTTGGCACACATACAACAAAGCACTATTACCACCTCCCCCCCCCATACCTTTCGCCAGACTTAGACGTCATCTTGGGCTTTCTTAAGCTAACACTTGTCTAGTCAAGCTATCAACAAAGGCCACTTGTCGCTAATCTGCCCTTGACCGGGGATAATTCAAACATTCAACTATGTTTAGCCCGACTATTATATCTCCACGTTGGGCCCATCCTGCGTGAATTATTCCTTGGTTTACGATATCGTCGGCTTTATCTTTGTTCAAAGAGATGACTTGCGCCACAGGTCGTGCCCCTCCCGAGGTGACCACATTTGCTCTTTCAAGTACCTATCCCTTTGTCTACGCCGGAAACACGCGGCCAGGTCAAGCAGGGACCTCTTTGTCTAGGCAAGCAAGTCAGTGTGTCACATTTGAAAGTATATCTTTCCCCTTTCGCCCCACCTCTTATCTATCTGTATGCGGACGAGATTTATCAAATTGCCTCATTTCTTTCTGGAGAGCGGAGAGGGAAGATAAATATCTCTGCTTGAGCTTGCTTATTCATTTACTATATCCATTTCATTCCTTTTCCCTTACTATTGGATTTGGTGGTATGTGCTTAATTATCTTGTATCTAGTGTATTTATATATCTGTGCATTTATTTAGTGCATTATATTTGTGTAAATATTTGTGTAATTCTTATCTTGGATTATGTAAGTAGTCACTTTATGTATTATATTTTATTATCATGACTTGTACGACTAAATAGTCAAAGTCATCCACTTTATCTGGACTAAGATTTATAACAATTCTTGCCAATTGTATTTAGCTTTCTAGCTACTATTAATTTATCGCTGATAAATTACCGCTCGCCACGAGCCCTCTATATGTTATTGATAAATTCCTTGACCGGGAACTATCAAAATATTTATGTAACATGTATTATTACCAAGTATATATTTGCACTCATTCCGTGACAAGGAATGCCGTAACTATTTCTATATTCTATTTTATCGGCCAATTGGCCAGATTATATTACTTAGGTAAAACCATGTATACATTATCTTATTTACTTTATCATATCATTATCTTATCTCGGTTGATCGCCTTGATTTTAAATGGCGCACTGACCCTGCGCTCAGAAAAGACATGGATTATCTCCCCCATCTCATGTCTCCATTCACACCGTACTCTATTGTTCAGGGCACACGGCCAGATGTAAACAATGGCCACCTGGTCACTGACCATCAGCCATCTCCCCCCCCCTTCCCCTTTCATCTCGTCATTCTAGCTACTCGTGATGATCTCACCTTGGCGGGTGTACATCACTGTTGACTAATTATTACTCCCCTTTGTGGGACTTCTCCACTATCACTTGTATTGTATTCTCCCCTGATGAGATACGATATATATACGTGTTAGCTCCCTTTGATACTTGTGAAACTAAGTTATAGTTTCTACATACTGAATGTTACATTACTATGTGTTATCGCCCTTGTGGGACTTCACTACTATTATTATTATTGTCTCCCTTGATGAAATGTAATATTTAATTGATTAACTCCCCTTACTATTGTGAAACTAGATTATAGTTTCTATATAAACATTCTGAAGATTTCCTCCATGGAAAGGCGTCTACCTCCCAGTGTCATCATTATGGCTAAGCCGATCTACGCATCTCGTTGCAGCTTTTATTACAGGCTACATCCACTTGGAAGCCCTATCTACGTAACGCTGTTACCAGTCTGCTGACACCAGATCTGAAGATACCAGCCTTACTTACTATACATAAGAAGAGTCCGACCAACAACCGCTTGCCAGAAGACCCGTCCCTGCAGCTACGTATAGTTGGACTGTCGTGCGCTAGGATCGATCACGCCAGCCCACCCACAGACAACTCAGCATAAGACATACCAGTCTCGTCAGAGCAGCATAGGATTTAAAGCTAAGCAACCAGCCTAATGACACTCAGACCACTTGGTTCTCATATCTCATGATGATAGTCACCTTTTTATGTAAATAGTTAGGCCCCTCCTAACACTTTACAGCATTTTATACTTTCACTTATTTTCCTTTATCAATAAACTGTACATATATTTACTTAGAAAGTATTTGTTGCCTGCATTTATAACGCTGTGCCTGTCAGCTTATGTGCAAGTCAAGGTCCTCAAATTATCTAAACCCCCTAGACACCTAAACGGCCACCATCTCTGACCTACTTGTCAAAGAGAGAAGACTGGAGAACATTTATCAGGCTTTCAAATTAGGAACATTTTGGGAGCAGGACTTTAGCTTCAACAAATTGACTAGGACGTCATTGCTATGATTGAAATATAGATGGGAAAACAGAGGAACATCTTGTATTATAGATTTTTTACTATCGCATTGTTTCTAGCAAATAATAAGTTGGTATATGGTGGCAAACTGAAGAAGACTTTTCATTGAATTATCTTTTTTTTTTCTTGGGATTGTTGAAATGTTATAAAATATAAGCCAGTGCTGAAATAAGAACTTATACAATCGCAAGTCAGCGATGAAAAAAAAGTTACTTTCCAAGCTTATATCAAAAAAATATAAAAAGTTTTAGCAAACCACTTAAGGGCTATACTTATCAGAGATGAGAGACATAAAAACTGCAAGGTACTCTGGTATCTTGTATTACAGCACACCTAACAAAGATCTCTGAAGTTGTAAGATATATTAACAGTAGCAATGATAATGTTGAAATGACAGAAATGTAGGATATTCCTCTTAATGTGGGCCAAATCTGGTGTATCAGTTCTGATAATTTAAAACGACTGAAAAGAGATGGGCTTAACGTGTCGATATGATGAGCTCAGGGACATGGTAATGCAGCTACAATGTCAATGAAGAAGTGCAGGCAGTAATAAATGAAGAACAGAAAAGAAACTTGAATAGATGTGTACACCGTTTACTTAAGCTATGTGGTCCAAATTCTTAATCGGAAAATATTTTCTAATTATACTTTCTTGGTTCTCTAGAAGAAGGGTTTTCTTTCTTTGCCGCTAATACTACTAGATAGGATAATATAATTAATGATAGCGTGTCATATGAACAACATCTTGTATTATAGATTGCTTACTATCGCATTGTTTCTAGCAAATAAAAAGTTTGTATATGGTGGCAAACTGAAGAAGACTTTTCATTGAATTATCAATTTTTTTTCTTGGGATTGTGGAAATGTTATAAAATATAAGCCAGTGCTGAAATAAGAACTTATACGATCGCAAGTCAGCGATGAAAAAAAAAGTTACTTTCCAAGCTTGTATCAAAAAATATAAAAAAGTTTTAGCAAACCACTTAAGGGCTATACTTATCAGAGATGAGAGACATAAAAGCTGCAAGGTACTCTGGTATCTTGTATTACAGCACACCTAACAAAGATCTCTGAAGTTGTAAGGTATATTAACAGTAGCAATGATAATGTTGAAATGACAGAAATGTAGGATATTCCTCTTAATGTGGGCCAAATCTGGTGTATCAGTTCTGATAATTTAAAACGACTGAAAAGAGATGGGCTTAACGTGTCGATATGATGAGCTCAGGGACATGGTAATGCAGCTACAATGTCAATGAAGAAGTGCAGGCAGTAATAAATGAAGAACAGAAAAGAAACTTGACTAGATGTGTACACCGTTTACTTAAGCTATGTGGTCCAAATTCTTAATCGGAAAATATTTTCTAATTATACTTTCTTGGTTCTCTAGAAGAAGGGTTTTCTTTTTTTGCCGCTAATACTAATAGATAGGATAATATAATTAATGATAGCGTGTCATATGAACAACTCGCTGGTGTGCTCATGGTGTTGCTGTTAGTTCCATGAAAGAACGATTTTATGAAAGTGTGACGGCGAAAATCTTTGCCGTCTCTCTGAAAATGCAAACACTAGAGGCGGAGCACAACTATGATTGCAAGCTGTCTGTGAATACATGCATAACTTTCATTGCTTGACTTTCTTATTGGCAGATGTACTAAAAAAAGTAAACTTAACCAAGAGTACCTTCAAATTAAAGTGTTAATTATTTTCAAAGTGGTGGCTAAGCTCGAGCCCTTAAACATTTACTCTACGAAATATGTGAAAAGTTAGCTCAAAATGTTATTGAGATAACTTTTCTCAAATTAAACTAGCATGTTAATGCAAAATAAAAATAAGTTTTAACAATATAAAAATATATTAGGAAAGTATTCTTAAGATTTACTATTCAAATAGAGAGCAAGAAGTTAATACTGAGTGCATCAATCTCTTTTACATTGGGCCTGACGGCAAGATATGTGAACAGAAATACTAAAACTAGTATAATAGAATGCAGCCAAGTTTTGAAAGACGACAACGAATCTCTACCAGCCTTTGAATTAAACCTTTAACTGTTTCTTGCCAAATGCATGTTTACGTGGCGTCATGTGAAAAGAAGCTTTGCAAAACTAAATTTAACTAACAACATTCTCTGATTAAAATATTAACTAACAACGTTCTCTCATTAAAACATAAACTAACAACGTTCTCTCATTCCAACATTAACTAATATCGATCTTTTATTAAAACAGCAACTAACAACGTTCTCTCATTAAAACATTAATTAGCAACTATTTTTTAAAATCAAATCAGTCAATTCTGTCCATTGAAAAAGAAGTCGCAAAATATATTGAGTTTAAAGTTTTTTTATAATTTTCTAATTTGAAATCCTGAAAAGGAAATTTAAATATTTATTTTCTAAAGTTATTGTAAACTTTTATATGTTAGAAAAAATTCTTAAAAAATTTTTGTACCTATCAATATACTTTTCATTAAGTTGCAGTTTTTATTAGTTGTCCTCATGAAACTACCTCTATATGTGATTATAATGTTCAAAAAATTTCATTAAGAGCTGTTTAATGTTTACTTAGGAAAGCATGCTTAGTTGGTTTTTAATTTCTTTCTATTTTAAAAATCGTAGATATTAATGTATGTAACGATTAACGATAATATGTAAGAGAAAAAAACATAATCGATACTCATTTAAACTTTGTGTAGCAGCAATCAACGAACTGTATTATTGCGCAAAAAACAACAATTATTTGAAGAATAAGTGGAACGTTGGGGGGGGGGGTGACACCCTGATTTTACCGCACCGGGTGATACCCACCCTAGTGACGCCTCTGCCACGTGCCATTCTTCTATATGATTAGTTTTGAGCTCAAATTCCCTTGATGACAGCCATTTTGATTTTCTTGTATGTTAAATAGAACAGTTTCCTTCCATTCCAATATCTAAAGGTTAATAAAATACTCTTAATGGTGTACTTGTTGTATGTTTATATATTGTAGAACGCTTATGTGTCTGTCTGGTAATTAGTTTGAACTTTTTTTTTTTTTTTCACATTTCCAATTCTAGGAACAAGTTAAAACTTTGCTCAATTAATCATAAATAATTAATGGATTACCTAATTATCGGTGATTTATTATATCAAAATAAGTGAAATATATGCTACCTAATGAAAGATGTGGATGTATATATGAATTTAATCCCTTTATTAACTTTTGAAAGGGTTTTCTCCCACTTCACATTCTTGGATCAATTTGAAAGTTTGAATAGTTTCCCTTTGTCGATGACAATACACGAATCAATCGAAACATTAACCAATGTATTAAATCGATTAGTTCTAATTAATTCATTTTTGTATATAACAGAATGGGAGATAAACTAATTTTCAGATATGTGTACATTCTTATGTGTGAATTGTCTTTATATAAATTTTAAAGTTATGTTTTTTTCCTATTTCTTTTTCTAGGGGTTAAATACGGTTTAAACTAGGAGATAAGAATGTCATATCACTTTTTATTTTCCGCTATTTTAATTTTTAGTATTTACAATAACTGGTATAAACAATTACATCTTTTAACGTATTATTCTTACAGAGAGACTAACTCACCAGAAATGAAACAAAAATACATGTTTTGTGTGAACAGTTACTTACCTTGAACACGAACTGTAAAGGTTCTATATTTGCGATCTTGGGAAACAGAGTTAGTAGCCCAACATTCGTATACCCCTGCGTCCTCGTACTGTAGATGGGTTATCTGTAACTCTTGTGTATAGCTTTGAGTATTAAACCTATCAGACATTGTTTTATTGTCTGGTCTGTCCCAATGTACGTCAGGGGTGGGACTGAGAGGAAGAGATCAATTAAAAGAATTAAGCAACAGATACGTATAGTTTTGAGCACCCTGTCTATCTATCTATCTATCTATCTATCTATCTATCTATCTATCTATCTATCTATCTATCTATCTATCTATCTATCTATCTATCTATCTTTCTATCTATCTATCTATCTATCTTTCTATCTATATATCTATCTATCTATCTATCTATCTATCAATATCAATCTCTCTCTTTCTCTCTATATCTATCTAATCATCTGACTGTCTATTGTCAGTCTGGCTGCCTGCCTGTCTGTCTTTCCATCTGTCTGTCTGGCTGGCTGTCATTTATCATCTAATCAAATGTATACTTACTTTCCAGAAAATATACACTTGATAGTGAAATTGGAGCCTAGTAGCCCGATCATGTCATCCTGATCAGACCAAAGGTAATCCACTTTCATAAAGTCTTCGGTCACTGAAAACATTTCAAAATGCTATATAAAATTTTGTTTTACAATTAATTGAACGTAAATACCTTTCCTTTTCAATTATTTGCATCATGGCCATGTGATAGAATGCTATGCTAAGCTCTAGTATTGATGGATATGCTTGGTTAATTTCGCAGATTCAATAAAGAGCCTTTCTGCCAAGGGTCGTTAGAGGTGACGATTAGGCCAATATGAAACCGAAACAGTTAGACCCAGTTCATTGCAAGGAACCCAAACAAATGTTCTGCAAGCAATTTTATGGTGAACTTATATTTTGAGGAAAAAAATCCTACTTTATTATATATTTTTACCTTGCCTAAAAATCTATATTATATTTCTCAAAGTAAATAGGTCAAACGTGCAACAACAAGTAATCTATTTTTAGCTCCATTAATCATTTTTTTAACGCATTGGCTTTACTTATTTTATAATGCGAAAAATTAGAACCATATTTAAAACTCGAATTATTTATGTATTTAATAGTCAAAGAGAAAGTTTTCTAGAGCGCAAATACTCTATAATTCTTTAGATACAAAAAAATCCATTGACTTGCAAAAGACCTTTAATACGAGTATTTGTGAACAATTGTGGTGGGGAAAAAAAAGCATTAGCAAGGTTAGAGAGACAAGTGGAGTTTTTTCTTCGACTTTTTAAAAATTATATCTTATCTTTTCATATATGCCAAAGACTTATTTCCCTTACAGCTTGATGGTTAACAGCGTAATAAATGACTATATTTTGTTAAAAATGTGTTTGATTTCTTTTAAAGCAATAGTTTAACAGACAAATAATTATAGGGATGTTAAATCGACAGGATGGCGCG
>JADKLZ010000687.1:15327286-15337652 GCA_021533235.1 Biomphalaria straminea
TTGGGCGGCAAGCTGTCTCCATAAAGATCTGTCATTGGCAATATCTGCAGCCTCCTCCAATCTGGTGCCCACTATTCTGAGGTCCTCTATGAAGGTATGACGCCAAGTTATACGAGGACGTCCCTATTTGCGTTTTCCTCGTATTGGCCTCCGTGTCATTGCAATTCTTGGTATGCGTAGTTCATTTTGTCGTAGAACATGTCCCGCAAATCTCATGAGACGTTCTGTCACAACCTAACTAAGTTTGAATAAACATGGACGTAATAAAAAATAAAAACTTTTAGTTTGGAAGCAGGGGCGGACTGATTTATATGATAAAACGGTGTGCCGGCACCAAATAAGTCGGTTTGGTCACGACCAATTTTTTTTTTGTAATGCAGGCAACTTTAAGAAAACCAAAAGAGAGTTTGTGTAATTACTCAAACTCACAGGCAGCCCCCGTCGGAGTCGGATCCCTGTCGGATCCGCCTATCCACAAGGCAAATTCAAAACGTGATTTAATTTTTTTGGTCAAAAGAATGAATGTTTCAAAGATTCATTTGCCATTGTAAAACAATATGAGCAGTTTGCGCGCTGGACTGTCGTTCGGATTTATCGAAGGCCCCTGGTTCAAGCCCTGCACGCTCCCATCCCCCGTCGTCCTGCGGGAGGTTAGGATAGGACGATGAACTAAACTTTCTTTAACTCGGTAGGCCATCCGAAACATGTAAAACGATCAACCAACCCGGGATCGTGGCTATAATCAGTTCAGTACGCTAGCCACACTACCAGACATTGCTCTTAACGTAATATGAAACTGGTTACAAACTAATAGCCTATATTGATAAAGAGATATATTACACATCACGGCATCTACGGGACATGTACAATATGTCTGACGAGCGATTTTAGAAAATCTTTCAGCATTGATCCCTAATTGAAAAAAAAAGAAGAGGTATATCGTGATTTACTTCGATGTCTGATCACAGTTATCAAAAGAGCTATTGGCATTTTCATTTAAACAGAACAAAAATAAGGATGTAGTTAATGTAGATCTACATAAACTTAAATTCAGTTTTAGCTGACTTGAGATATCTACTAGATCTATATCTATAATATAAATTTGGAATAATTTAGATTAGATTAGATTAGATTTATGTCTAAACAAGGTTACCAAGACAGTTTGTGTGGAAACAAGCTTAAGATCGGCCCCCAAAGTGGTCCACTCAGGCAGGTTTCAATATTATCAGAAAGAAAATCCGAATGAAATTATATTAAAGATAAATGACAGATAAGAATATAGAAAGAAGGTTGAGATATCTTATGTAGTGCCCCAGTGGTCTAAATATACATCTTCCGTGCTTTGATCTCTCAACGTTTCCTTGTAAAGCGGATGTTCTACGCAACTGCCACACCTCTTTTATGAGTTGGTTACTTAGTAAATACTCTTGTGTTTTAACAAAATAAAACGTCAAATAAAATGCAATGTATAATATTATTAATTGCCTTAAATTAGGTCTCATTTATAATGCATACTAATTTAGTTTTTTCTCTTTAAAAAAACTGCTTGCATAAGTGATTTAAAAAAAAGATTTTGAGCTTTTAGAAAAGAAAAAAGTAGACTTTGCATCAGAACTATGAATGATCTAAATTATTGGGATGTCCGATTTTCATTTTCTCTTCTACTTTTTGAGATCTAGACGGGACGGACGGACAGACAGAAAACTAATAGCGTCTTTTCCCCTTTCGGGGGCCGCTAAAAATCCTATAGGCCTATAATCTATCAAAAGAACTAATTACTTTCAAATCATAATCATAGCAAGAAAATTGTTAGCGGCCCCCGTAAGGGGAAAAGCCGCTATTAGGTTTGTGCCAAATGTCCGTCTGTCCGTCTGTCCGTCTGTCACACTCAGGGCGCCAAAACTAGAAGAGATACGAAAAATATTTTTTCACCATTAAATGCGGCTTGAAAAGTTTAGGTGCAACGGCTACTTTTAGTTTTCTAAAAGCAAACCGTTTAATTTATAAAATTAATTATGCAAGCGATTTTTTAATAACAAAACACCAATTCTGAAACAATTACGTAAATATAAGGGAGGAAATGTTAATAGAAAAAATGCTCTTGGCATGTAGATATCACGCACATTTTTTAAAATGAATTTCTGTCTGTCTGTCCGTCTGTCAGACTCAGAGCGCCAAAACTAGAAGAGATACGAAAAATATTATTTCACCATTAAATGCGGTTTGAAAAGTTTAGGTGCAATGGCTACTTTTAGTTTTCTAAAAGCAAACCGTTTAATTTATAAAATTTATTATGCAAGCGATTTTTTAATAACAAAACACCAATTCTAAAACAATTACGTAAATGTAAGGGAGGAAATGTTACTATAAGAAATACTCTAGATATATAGATATCACTCACATTTTTTAAAATGAACTTTTAGCAGCGGCTTTCGTGTACTAGCGTTAAGCCCAGAAATGACATGATTCTAAACTAATTTCTTAAATTTAAAAAAAAATCAGATTCTTAAAAAAAATTGTTTAGTGCCCCCATTAGAATAAAAGAAGCATATTTTTGTGCGTTTTGTCTGTTGGTTGGTCTGTCCGTCACGGTTAGAAAAAAAAAACACTAAAGGCTTTTGAAAATATGTATTAACCTTTACTGTTCTTTCAGAAATATTGTGATAGTTTAAGGATGGGAGCAAGCAGAAATTGAGCCAGGGACCAACGATAAATCCGAACTATAGTCTAGTGCGCAAACATCAAGATAAGGCAGGTTTATAACCTGCTCGTCATCCTCCGTCGTCCAGCGAGAAGTTAATTATTTTCAACTTAGAAGGAACATCCGAAACATCTTGCGAATAGGCGGATCTGACAGGGATCCGACTCCGATGGGGGCCGCCTCTGAGTTTGTGTATCACACAAACTCTCTTTGTAATCTTGTTGATGTTAAGTTTGTCGGTAAAAATGAAAAACAGATTTCTGATAAGACGTTATATTCAGACCACCATGTAAGTACCCACACGTTATTAAGTTCTTAGATCATGATATATATATATATAGCCCCTCCTTCGTGTTCGAAGATGAGCACATTTCTCATTTCCTATGGACTCGAAGATGGCTGTAAAGTCCAATCCACACTTTGAAAAGCCGGCCGCATATGTGGCATGGGTGGGTTTTGTCAGTTGCAGATGCTCTATCGCACTGGCCACTCTTCTTGCTTCAAATCTTGAGACTCCGAGACTCACAGTTTCTCGCCATGCGGAGCGATCTAGAGCTAATGCTACCCAGCCATGCATGTCGATACTGCATTCCTTGAGGGAGTTTTGAGGGTGTCTTTGTAGCGCTTGTATTGGTCGCCTTGGGAGCGCTTTCCTTTACATAACTCTCCATGCAGAAGTCGCTTGGGAAGGCGATTTTCTGGCATGCGGACTACATGTCCAGCCCATCGTAGTTGGGACCTTTTTACTGTCGCATTAATACTGTGCATGTTGGACAGCTTTAAAATTTCTGTGTCTGGTATGTGGTCAGACCAACGCACCTTATGGATACTCCTTAGACAGAGTAGATGGAAGGAGTTTAGCTTTTTGGTGTGGCGGGAGTATAGGGTCCATGACTCTGATGCATATAGGAGTGACTATTTATCGGACTATTTCTATACTCGAGCATGCTTTCTGCTAAATGACGAGAAACTGACGAAACTGATCACCCAATCCAACGAAAAAGCAAAGAAGGTAGTGAATACTATGGATTTCCTGTAATCAAAACAACCAGAAGAAAGAAAAGACTTTATGGGAAGTTGATAGATCTGCATTTCAAAGGTGTTGCGACAGAAGTGCTGGACATATTTTAAATGGGGATGTAGGACAGATTACAAAAGCTGGAAAAAAAACTTTGGATTTCTTCTTGGACCAAGACACCTGTTAGATGATGACACGCTTATGACAAACTGTGTTATTTTTCTTGTTTGTATGATGAAATAAATGGCGAATCGCTTGTTCAATGATGTCATTGATGTACGAGCAGTTTCGATCAACAAACCAGTAATACGATCCATAATAGACATATTGCGGAAACGGGCTTTATATGGTAATGTGTGCTCAAACCTTGCATTCTCCTCCGAATACCGCTAACTCAGGCCACTTCCACTGCGTCATTCTCAAAGCTCAAGTTCATCAAAAACTATCACAGAAGCACAATGACGCAAGAAAGGCTTTTCATGGCTTTAATGTCAGTGAAGTCACAAATACTAGAAAGTGTCGATGTAGATGATGTTATAGATGTCTTTGCTGCACAGAATGCACGACGTGAAGCGATATCAATTGAGATTTGTCACGTGTGCATTATTTAGCTAATAAACAACGGTATTATTTATTAAAAGAGGCTTAATGATATTTTTTTTGTTAAGTCTACCGATATACTGAACCAATTTGATCTTGGGCTTATATATTTTTTGCGTACTTTATGTCATGTCATATGTCGAATGCCAAAATGCAAGGGGGCCCCAAAGAGGTCGATCCCTAGCTACGCCCCTGCACCTTGGATATATATTTTTTTAAGTTTTTCTAAACATTCTTGGGGTTCGCTAGATATATAAAATGAGAAAAATGTCTTGATAATTGTTGGATACTTTTATACCATGCTTGACGGTTAAAACTATTACAGAAGAATATAAAATGTCTTTGTAACCTTGTTAATTTATATGTATCGGCTTCGGGTAAACCCATTTTCGAAAAACCAGTTTATTTTCGTAGCGAAAAAGAAAAACTTGAAAGGAATGCAGTACTTGTAGATTTAATCTTATTTTCCTATATTTAAATTCCCACCCCCACGAAACTGAAAAGGAATGGCAGTTAGGGTGCCGATACAGCTTGCAATTATGTAATGCCAGGTTCTAGCACTGGGTGCTGCAAGCTGCCTAAAGGTCACCTGATTATTTCCTCAAAGTTGACTCCCGAAACCTTTTCCAGGTTTGTATATAGCCACTTCTTCTTCTTAAACTGTGAGGCAGAGTTAAGCCTTCGGCTCTTGGAACTCTAGGCCAGCAAAAATGAAAAATGAGATCCCTCTCACCGGCCTGAATGAGAACAGTGTACACTGTTTTGTCTGGTGGGTGGGTCAGAATAGCGGCAAGAGGCCACGTATATTAAAACCCCCGCCATTTTCCTTTTCTATACCAGGCTAACTGTGCGGGACCCTTGAGGAACAGCGTCTGGATTGTGACAAGGTTGTGGAAGCTATTTTACAACTCCGCGCAGTGCAATGAGGATGCTGTCGCACCCCCTTAGGCACCCCACGGTCCAACTAAAATAAATGTCTGACACTACCTGGGCGCCACGGTGGTCTTAGACCACTGCAACCTATGCGGTAGCATTGGGCCCCGCGCTTTTATAGGTCCCGCGCTAATTTAATGTGTAATAATTAAATTGCAAAATATATACGAAAAATTCCTGGAAATCTCCTGAATTTATTAAAATCTTCTAAAAAATCTTAAAAGTCTCTAGAAAAATATATAAAATTGTCATTTGCGGGTGTTATTCGTTGCATAAAACGCCAATCCTAGCCGCGATAAAAGAACAAAAAAGGCATTATCAGTTTTCATGTACTAAAATGTAATAATCGGGCGAATTTTTACCTTCATCGGAAGTTCCAGTACTTTATTTACTTTTATAGTCACTAGCATATAAAAATACCATTGGTTACAAGGTTCGTAAAGTACAGATCACAATTTTTAACTTAGTAAAGAATAAATAAAATCCAAAGTCGATTATTTTTTGTTATACAAAATCTTAATTTTCAATTATTATCCTTATCCCCACACAGATTAGGCCCCGCGCTATCAGTTTAGCATAGGGCCCGCAATTGCTCTGCTGGGCGCTATTTAATGCTGAAAAAAGTGTGGTGCTAAAGGCGTATCAAATACAGAGATTACCTTGCATCATCTGATCGCATCACTAAAGTCTTAAATTTTCAGAAAAGAAAATAATTTTAATGAAAAATAAAACAATAATGTAGAAAGCGAATTACCAAAAAAAAAAAGAAATGTTAAAAAAGATGCATTTAATGAGTCTACATGATGTAAATTCAGAAATTTATAAAATATATATTCCATTTAGAGTCTCATGCCAATTACATCGCCTTGAGTTAGTACATTATCTTATTTTACTAGAAACTTTCAAGTAGAAGTCTGCGAAGACATATCCATGAATGTTAGTAGCGTTACATTGAATGACCATGGAGTCTGACAGCTCAACATTCTCCAGAAGGATCCTATTCTCTTGAGGGTGTTTGAACCTGGGCCCAGTTATTCTAGGATCTCTCACAGCTGAAAAAAAAAATTTAACAAATTTACCGTATGGGTTCATTAGAAGAAAAGTGATAAAGTTGGTGAATATTAACATTTCATTATTTTTTTAAAGATTACTATTGTTTTCTTAAACTGTAGTATGATACATGATAATGGGCTGCTGTCTCTAAATAGAACAGCCGACTATGCATTTCAAATCTAGTTTTAAAAATAATGTAAAACTGTAAAAGTGTTGGTATGCAATTCGCATAATTTAAATGTTGAAACAAACATTCAATTTTTGAAAAACCTAAGGAGGTTACGCCTGCCAAAATATTTTTATCATTAAAATATTTAACAGAGAGGTGTACATTATGAAATAAAAATGTGTATTCCCAGACCTGGAAATGCGTATTTTGAGGGGCAAATGCGTATTTACCTAAATATTAAGAAATATACCCAGGAAAGACTAAAATTAGGTCATTCAAGCCTTTAAAATACATGAAAGGCAGCTATCCTAAAGTTAACACAACATAAATTTACATAAGACATTTTGTCCATTTGTCAAAATATTTACACCTTTAGTCTTTGTCTTAGACTTTTCTAGAATATGTTACAATTATAACGTTCTTGTCACTTTGCAATGATTTTATGAACATAATGCCTCTAGCAGCCTAGTCTATTCGACATTCCAAAATAGCGGCAACAAAATTTCATTGAAAAAAAGAATGGCAATTTTTGTTACTAGTGAAATGAGAAATGGTTTGCTTAGCTGGATCAGTGAGATCTTATTCTGTATTATTATTTTTTATAGGCGATTTAGTTTGCTGAAAAGCTGTTGAGATAAAGCTATGTCTTCTGGTTTCTGATGCTTGAAATTGTTTTATAATATAAACTAGAATTAGATTTAGTTCTATATGTGTATATAAATATTGAACAATATAGATCTATTTACATCTAGATCTTAATTCTAAATGTAGATTTACGTAAATTCTATTATAGGTGCCTGACATCGTAAAAAAATTCTCTAGTTCTAGATCTAGTCTAGAGGAATTAGTAATCATTATTTAATTCCCAATCAGTTTGAAGACTTCATATAAATTGACACACTGAAAGGAACTTTGCTATACTTTTTCCCCTCTTTCTTCAACTTCTTTTCATCATGACAAATATTTTTTAAAAAATTCTTAGGTGAAACATTGTTTCCGTTACTGTTTTAAAGCCTGATATGGATTATGTACATTATATAGAATTAATTTTTTATCAAGATTTTCTAGTTTGTATAAGACATTCCAGGTCGCGGTGGTCGAATGGTTAAGCGCTTGGCTTCCAAAACTGAGGTCCTGGGTTTGAATCCCGGTGAAGACTGGGATTTTGAATATTGGAATTTTTAGGGTGCCCCTGAGTCCACCCAACTATAATGGGTACCTGACTTTAGTTGGGTAAAATAAAGCCATTACGTCTTGTGCTGGCCACATAACAGATCGTTAACCGTTGGCCAAAGAAACAGATGACCTTAACATCATCAGCTCCATAGATCGCAAGGTCTGAAGGGGACACTTTTTTTTTACACTTTATAACACATTCCTGAGCTTCTGAAACTATTTCAATTGTATGCTCCAGCCTTGAGTCAGGAACACTAAATTATTTATGTAACTACTCTTGAACCACTAAGACATTATCTGGCATCATGTTCTCTTTATACTTAGAAATATAATAAACACAAAAGTGAATTAATAAAGAGAACTTTACAATAGAAGTTAATTCACCGCAGACAGGACCAGTTACCACAACAACCCAGCATAGCAAGCACTCTTCGTGGCAGTGTAGAACAACTGAAAAGCAAACAGCACGCTTGAGGGGTCTCGAGTTTGAACCCCAGTGAAAACTGTTTTTTTTTAATTATTTTGGGATTGTATTGCCCCTCCCCCCTCCAGTAAACATTGAAATCTTTGCGAGCGTTAGCGCGCGTGAAAAAAAAAGTTATAAGATCTAAAAATAGCCAATTCAGTATTGACGCACTGATTTATATAATTACTTTTTTTTTGCTTCAGATGGGGAATTGCGTATTTTCTGATGCCAAACCCTACTCGCGTATTTTCGTGTCCTTTTGCGTACTTAACACGCAAGTTGCGTACTTTTAGGCATCTCTGTATTTAGTTCAACAACATACTGACATTTACAATGTCTATATAGTTCAATAACTTAATTAATGAATCAGCTATCAATCAATCTATCTATCTGTTTGTCGGTTCGTTCGTTCATCCGCCCGTTCATCAACCAGTACGCCACTTCAAGAAAGATACAGGCAGAGAAAAAAATTATATTATCAAAAGTATTTTGAATTTCTAAAAATTAAACGGCAAACAAAAACGCCCAGACAGACATACAGCATACTTCTTCTTCTTCTAGCCAGCTCTATTGCTGCTGAGCTGGAAGCTCTTTTTCAGACTGTGCCAAGGAAAAAAAGTGTGCTTTCTTCAGTTGTTCAGCACTGCCATACAGAGTGTTGGTTATGTTGGGCTATATTGGAAGTAGGGTCTGCCTAAGGTGGATTAGGGAGGGGCATTCACGAAGGATATGGTTTACAGTCTCGTAGGGTGGGCGCAGTGTCTGCAAAGGGGGAGTTGTGTGAAGTTTATTTTGTTCAGATGGTAATTTAATAGAGGTGTGTGTCCTATTCTTAGTTGGAAAAAAAGTAGATTGTTCTTTGCGGGGGAGGAAGTTAATACTGTTTGTTAGGCCTAGTCATTTCTTTGTACATGGCTCTGCCTGTGTTTCCTGATGCCCATTGGTTGAGCCACTCCTCTTTGTGATTGTTGACTAACACTGACCTTAGGATGAGGTAGCAAACAGGTCTATCTGATTGTTCCATGAATGACCATGCCTTTGATAGCTTATCTGCCTTTTTTTATTTCCCATAATGCCAATGTGTCCAGGGATCCACTGTAGTGTGATATTGATATTTAAATTTGATATCATCTGATGGATTATTACAATTAGTGTTGTCAACTCTCTTGGGCTGTTTGAGGTGCTGCTGTTTAGTGCTAGCCGAGTGGATTGGGAGTCTGTAAAGACAACAATATCTGATGGTGCTTGTATTCCTTCATGTAATTTATTTTCGACTGTCTGTAATGCTATGGTAATTGCCTCAATTTCAGCTTGGAAGTTTGAGAAGTAGTCGCCACAGGTTGCACTTATTTCAAAGACCAGAACTGACGGTGGCTTTGAAGTCTGATCTGTTTGTGTATATATGGATAGTTCTTTTTGGATAGCTTTCAATGGTTTTAAACGTGCCTACTTTGAGTTCCAGTGGATTTGATTGTTTAGTTAGGGTATTATTTAATAAATGTGTTTTAATATTTGGTTGTTTATAATTGAGTCCAGGACTAATGTTTGGGAATCTAGTGATTTTTTCTCTGTTATTGGGTAGATGGTGTTTTAGGGCTAGTTCGTAATTTGGATCAGTGTTCTTTGCTTTTTTGGGGTTGTTTTTCCTATTTTTCTGTGTTATTAGTTTATTTGGATGGTCGTCCTCCAATCTTCTGTATCTCTCAATAGCTTCTAATGCTGCTCTGTTGCCTCTTAACTTGAAAGGTTCAATATTGGAATCTATTTCACAGGCTGCTGTGGGGGTAGTTCTCATACCTCCACTAATTAGACGCAGGGCTTGGTTTTGGAATGTGTCAAGTGATGATTGATAGGTTTTGTTGGCTGCTATTTGTATGGAGAGACATTTATCCATTACAGATCTGATATATCCAGTGTAGAACTGTCTTAAGGTTTTATTTTAAGCTCCCCAGGATGTTCCTGCTAGGTGTTTTATTATGTTTAATCTTTGTGATTCCTTTCTTTTAAATCTGCCATAAAGTGTTTTAGAGGCAGTCTTTGGTCTAATTTTACACCAAGATAAGTTGGATTTTCTTCTTTATTTATTGACTGTGAGTCTATTTTTAGGATGTAGTTTCTTTTTGCTGTTTTGTTGCTGTGGCTAGAGATTGAATAAACTGACTTGGATCTAGTCAGCACTGAATATTTCTCTGTAGTCCAAATTAGGTCATCTGCCTAAAGTGCCTTATTGACTGAAATGAGGTCATCTGC
>JADKLZ010000687.1:15337662-15348633 GCA_021533235.1 Biomphalaria straminea
AAATGAGGTCATCTGCCTAAAGTGCCTTATTGACTGAAATGAGGTCAGGGAGGCATCATAACAAACGATGGGGAGGTCTCCCATGACGTAGCGTGTCAAGTAGAAAAGACTGGGAGCGTTCTCCAATTGCTGCGCCCTATTTTGAGAAGCCGAGGGCGCGGTGGCTGAGCGGTAAAGCGCTCGGCATCCGTACTGGAGGTCCCGGGTTCGAATCCTGGTGAAGACTGGGATTTTCAAGCGCCCTTGAGTCCATCCAGCTCTAATGGGTACCTGACATTAGTTGGGGAAAAATAAAGGCGGTTGGTCGTTGTGCTGGCCACATGACACCCTCGTTAACCGTAGGACACAGAATCAGATGACCTTTACATCATCTGCCCTATAGACCACTAGGTCTGAACGGGGAACTTTACTTTTTTATTTTATTTTGACAAGCCAAGCTCTTGGACGCGAGACAGAAAATACATCTACGAAACACAATCTTCATCCCAACAGCAGCGTATCTGCCAAAATTGTGAAAAGACTAAATGTTGCTCAATAAAAAAGCTAAGACAAATTTTAAGAGTCAGTTACAGAGATCAGGTCTCAAACAAGGAAATATTATGCTGAACTGGGAATTAACCACTAACTTAAGTTGCGTCAAAGCGTCGCATTTGGGTAAGGGAATGAATTAATCCAAGTCTAAATCTAATTATTATAGGACCTATTCCTATTCTGACTGGTCAATTAGGAGTTCCTAACACACATGAACCCATACAAATTGTATTTGAAAACCAATAACTTGATAGATACCATAGAGCTCTACTCCGTTGATAGACCATAAAATGATCGGTTTGGGTAGACCATCAGCTAAACAAGTGAACTCGGCTGTTTCCCCTTCAGTCAGTTCAACATCAGTCGGCTCCTTAGTGAAGTAAGGTTTCGCTAGTAAACAGAAAATACTTCATTTGTCACTAATGGCAGGTCTCTAGTGGCAATAAAAAAAATTCAAAAGTTATAATTTGATGTTTAAGCCTCACACAAATGTTATTTGTTTTAAAACCAATGAACTTCAAAGACTAGAAAGACTAGCAAAGATGTGGACAGCTGTGGGTTTAGTAAAATAAACACATGTTCATAAAAAATGTTAGTAAATCAAAGGCTGTAAAATTAGTATATTTACTATAGGTTACTCAGACTAAGTGACTTTTTAAGACTGTTCTTTCAATAGCGTTTAGTGGGGGAAAAGACATTTTCATTGGGTAATGTTATGTTATTCTATTTGGGACAATAAGATGCACCTGATATCAAGAATTTAAATGAGAAAATATAGTATTAATATTATAATTATTTTAAATATCTTTTTTACTGTAAAGTAGCAGCCACTAAGTTGATTATTAAGCTCAATTTTAAGAATAATGCTCGGATAAAAGCTCTTTTTTTAAATGAGAAAGAAGTGTCAATATTTCAATAAAAATGAATGGAATAAAGCCTTAATTATTATAATAATTTAACTTGTTTCTTCCACGACCATCACAACAAAATGCACTATCAATTTTTTAAATCACTATCTAGTCAAGTGGTTCTTTCTTAAAAATCGTATTTGCCTTGATCGAATATCAGACATATTTTCTTTTACCTTTCATTTGGCAATTTTTACGAAGTACAACGCAGATGTACAAAGCTTTAAAAAAAGACAAAAAAAAAAAACAGTGGTAGTGACACACTCCACAATTTATAGGACAAGACTACATTATTTAGATTAGTGGCGAAAAAAACATTTTTTCCGAAAAATTTATTTCATTAATTTAAATCATTTCACACATTGCATAAAGCAGTTCTAGTCACTCTATACCATGCCTAGGCAAAGTAAGAAATCAAGAATTAGTTTTGTGCTTTGCCAGACATTTTAAGCACTCTTTAGAATGCCTGATTTTGCACTTTGCTGGTAACATACAAAAAATAGAACACGAATTCCGTTTTTTTTTTAGCATTTTTTCCCCTAAGTTGAGAGCAGGGTATAACGCTTCGTAGCCCTGTCATTTCTTCATATTCAAAAGGAATCCAATTAACGATTACAATTCATAAATCTTAATTGATATGAATTTGTAATTAGAAGAGAGAAAGACAAAAATATTATGTAAGGTAAATTGGAAATTCCAACATAAATTACGTTATCTTGATAAGCACGTTCTCTATCTCTGCTGTACTCTAATATTTTTAGGGCTCTAATTGGATATCTCAGGCTGGAAATCTCCCATCTTTTATTTCTAGACCAGTCTAGTTTTCCTTATTCTTAGGCTTTGCTGCTTTGAAATAGCTCTTACTGTATGTTGTTTCTTTTGACTGGAATTTTTTTTTAATTCTTAAAAGGGATGTTTACATTTTTGACGCTTTCCTTTCACAGTTTTGGTCCATAAATTTTATTGTTTATTTACCCTCCGCCAAAAAAGGGTATCCTACATACAATCTCTGACTACTTATCGGTTTATTTGTTCTAGATTGATCTATTTGACTCTACGAAAGCGAAAATCTGTATTAGGGGACATTAGTTGACGTTGATGTTTTTTTTTTAAATGTCTGATTCTAGGAAAGTAAAACTTTTAATTACCATTGACTCGTAGATTAAATGTTCTATATTTTACATTCAGAGAGACAGAGTTAGTAGCCCAACATTCATAGATTCCAGCATCTTCATACTGTAGATTTGTTATCTTCAACTCGTTAGCCATACTATTTGTATCACATCTGTCAGACATTGTTTTATTGTCTGTTCGTGTCCAGTGCACATCTGGTGTTGGACTGATAGACAGAATATTAAAAAATGGAAAAAAATAACGTTGAAATTCTTATACACATATTAATACCCATAATTCAAACAGTGTTCAGATATATTTCCTGACAAGGGCCGGTCTTAGGCCAATGTAACCTATGCGGTCACAGTGGGCCCAGCACTTTCATAGGCCCAGCGCTTTTCAATGTGTAATTATTAAATTGCAAAAGATATACAAAAAATTCCTAGAAATATCTTGAATTTATTAAAATCTCCTGAAAACTCTCTAAAAAACAAAATTGTCATTTGTGGGTGTCATTCATTGCGGAAAACGCCATTCCTACGCGCGATAAAAGAAAAAAGACATTGTCAGCTTTCCTGTAATAGAATGTAAAAAGTATCTTAATCGGAAGTTCCAAAAATTTATTTACTTTTATAGTCACTGGCATATAAATATGCCGTTGGTTACATTGTAAAGTACAGATCGCAATTTTTAACTTAGTAAGGAAAGAATAAATTTCAAAGTCGAATTTTTTCTTATACAAAATCTTAATTTTCACTTATTATCCTTATTCCCACACAGACTATGCCCCGCGCAATCAGTTTCACATAGGGCCCCGCAATTGTTAGTACCGGCCCTGTTCCTTACGAGTACTGTAATCACTAGTCCAGGGGTCGGCAACCTTCGGAAGAGCCAAAAATTACAATTTACAAAATTTCAACGTTTCTAAAGAGCCACTAGATTTTTTTTCCGAACATTTCGTTAAGAATTCTTTTCACTGACGTTTGTATAGTGCTTTTAGCAAGATGCTGTTAAAAACTTGATTAACCAATTCATTAACTCGACTATTTCGTCCGAAAATGTTTGGACACAAAGAACTTCTTGTTATATTATGCAGTGCAACGTAAAAATTTCATGGTTTAATTTTGCATTAAAGAATCGTAGCTGCCCCTTTATTTTTTGTCATACTTCTGGCTCCATCACTTACTATTCAAACGATTTATTTATATCGATTTTATTGTCTTCAATGTATTTTTGCACAACTTTAGATCTATCTTTTCTTCTGGTTTGTCACGTGAGCGCTAGCAATCCTGGAAGTTCTTTTGGAACTTGAGAAGACATATACCTGACAAAAAGGCCAACTGGTGCCGTGCCTATTATGTCATAAGACTCATCTATATCAAGTGATAAGGCAGAAGAAAATTTAATATCTTCCACCTGTAAATATGTTACATTTCAAGACATGGAGAGGGTGCGCTGAAAGCGAGTACAAGGGGCTGAGAGATATAATCGAATCAGAGCAATTCTTTAAAGTTTTTGTTCAATACAATAAGTACTATTTGCGCATGGAACTAAAGAGCCGCATTTTAACATGCAAAGAGCCGCATGTGGCTCGCGAGCCGCAAGTTGCCGACACCTGCACGAGTCATATCCTTTATCAATAAACAAGAAAAATCACAATAAAGAAAAAACAGCTTATATATTAATGCCCTCAATGTGCTATGATCTATCACTTGTCTAAACCAGTAGGAGAGAAAAAAAACGTTTCAGTAATCTTTTTTTTTTTTACAAACGAAACAAACAAACAAAAAGAAAGAAAATACATGTACATTGTTTTAAAACGCTTATCCAAGGGAAACAATCTCTAATTATTAGCATTTGTCTTATTATTGTAAATTATCTCCCTTCCTTCTATCCAAAATACATTTATTTATTAACACTAATTGATTACCTAATTGGTCATTTTTCGGTTTGATTATTGCGTTGTCATTGACTATGAAAAAGTTTACGAAATTGCAACTTGATCCGAGAAGGGGAAGTGGGGAAAAAATAGAAGAAAAACTATAAGGGGTATTAAGTACATCAAAATCCAACAGAAAGTAGCATTTCCTCCCCTTATTTCAATATCAAAGAAAAAAATTTAACCATAGATATATCCCAAACTAATAGGTAAATTTGTTTTGATTGATTCCAATCCTGTCAGGTACATTGAATAATAATACAAAGTTTCCGAGAATGGGAAAGGGAAGAGAAGCATGTTCCAACTTTTTAACAGACCGACGGACAGATAAACAGACAGACACCAGAGTTGATATACGTATTGCAAAAAGGTTTTATGACTTCGAACTCGAGAGGTCAAGCTGAAGCTGATAAACTAACCTCTGTGCCAGCGAGGTGCTTATGAAAATAGTTCATTCTTTAGTTCTCTATTGATAGTTTCAAACTTTTAAGCGACGACATATTTTTCTAGACAAAGTACAAAGATAAATAATTCAACCTATACTAACACATCAATCAAGTACAATTTCTACATTTGTATCGATACCAAGAAAAATTATTAATTAGTAATAGCGTATTTAATGGTTGGTTAATCTGTACACAATGTATTCCTGTTTAGTCAGGTACAAGAAAATAAGTGTGCAAAATTTCAACTTGATTCAAGATCCTGAATTGAGTATAAATGATTTTTATCAGGCAAACATACAGATAGAAAAAGTGAGTTGATATAAGCTTTGTAAAAACATTCTATTACTATGTATCACATTTCACAAGTAAGAGTGTCCTTAACATTCTATTACTATATATCACATTTCACAAGTAAGAGTGTCCTTAAAGTCAATTCAGTAACAAATTCTCACGAGAGGCAGAATAGGAGAAGAACATTATGCTAACATTATGCTTGCTTGTACATCTTAAGTATTAAACTTTCAAAGGCCCTTGTGTGCCCTTGTTACGCATGGGCCCAATGCGCAATGAATCCCTTTGCACCGTGGTTGTTTTAGATCGCGTAAGCAACAATAAAATAAATACTCACTTCCCAGAAAAGATACACTTGATTGAGAAATTGGACCCTAGAAGTCCAAATCTATCATCTTGATCGGCCCAAAAGTATTCTACTGGCATGAAGTCTTCAGTTACTAAATATTTGAAATATATATATAAAAAAGAAACAAAATTCATTTGAGTATTACAACAAAATGAACAGATGATCAGATTAAAATAAGAATGCATGAATACGAATTTTAACATTCTGTATGTGTTACTTATTTTTTGAATCAATAAAAAATCTTGTTATTAATTTTAAATAGAAGTTAATTTTGAAACATATCCTATGAACGTATCCACTTCTGCACTAATTAGCTTTTTACCAGATATGATATGTGGGTCATATTGTGTCATATAAAAATCTGAAGAATAATTGAAATTTACGAGTTAAAAAAAACGTTTCTAATTTCTGTATTTCGTAATAATAATATTTGAGATCTCTAAATACCTTTTATTTCTACTTATCTCATTCTACAGTCACTGTTAATTAGAGTGTCATATGACCAGCACAAAGGCCAAAGTATGGGGATCAAGATTGCAGGATTGGCCTATTCGCCGCCATATTTATTGCTTTACAGTCAAATTAGATATTGCACTAATCGAGTTATCCTTGTGCATAAAGATATTTGTTCCCCATATACTTTACCTCCTGTTGGTGTAAGGTAATGCAGTGGGCCTTGAGAACCGATCCTCAGCACGTCATTCACAACATTACAGGCGTAAGGTAAACCATTATTGAAATCTTCTCTTTTTACATTGGTTATTCTCAGACGATCTAGAAACATGGAAATATTAATTTACAATTATAGCAGTTAAATTCTTTATATAAAAAATTTAATAAAATACTCAAAAAGACACACAGAAAAAGGTACATCCCTCGCTCCGTATGTTAGGACAAATTTGTACAAATGCTCCTTCTTCCCTAGTGCCATTAGAGCATGGAATGGGTTGCGTGACCTAGCCATGAAAACAAGTGACGTGGCAGAATTTAGGTCATTGGTTAATATGCACGACTAAATGAATCACGCGTCTGACGTAATCATCTTCTTACTTATTTTTTGAAGTAACGTCTGTATTTTAAAAGATAAGATAAAATAAAAAGTGTATTTATTCTAAAATATATCACTTAAGAATCCAAACATCATAATCTCACTATTAAGACTTTCAAAAATATAATGTTTTTAGTACAGATTGATAAATAAATGCGTTTTAATCTATTTATAAAAAAAAATCTTTAAAAAAATAACTATTCTTATAGTTATATACCCTTTTTACTAGTTGTTTTTTAGTCCTGGATATGGGTAGTGACATCATTTAACTGCCATAAACAAATCATAAATATCTATCAATATAACTAATTGAATGTTTACATTAGTAAACTTTAACGTGGCTTTTTTTTTTAACTTTATCATTATGTAAATAAAATGTTTGATTCAGTGTGTACAATTTCTTTTTTTTTTTAACAAAGCTGCTAGAGACTCACTCTGTCTGGTACAATTTGTGTACACTTTATTACTCCCACAACCAATCTCTGATCAAGTTCAAATTATATTATATTTTGTATCTGACAGCACAAATAACAAACAAATAATAAACAAGATTACAAAGAGAGTTTGTGTGATACACAAACTCAGAGGCGGCCCCCGTCGGAGTCGGATCCCTGTCAGATCCGCCTATTCGCAAGATGTTTCGGATGTTCCTTCTAAGTCCCTGGCTCAATTCCTGTGTGCTCCTATCCTTAAACTATCGCAATATTTCTGAAAGAACAGTAAAGGTTAAATCATATTTTCAAAAGCCTTTTGTGTTTTTTTCTAACCGTGACGGACAGACCAACCAACAGAAAAAACGCAAAAAAATATGCTTGTTTTATTCTAATGGGGGCACTAAACAATTTTTAAAAAAAAATCTGATTTTTTTTTTAAATTTAAGAAATTAGTTTAGAATCATGTCATTTCCGGGCTTTACGCTAGTACACGAAAGCCGCTGCTAAAAGTTCATTTAAAAAAATGTGCATGATATCTACATGCCCGAAGCATTTCTTATAGTAACATTTCCTCCCTTACACTTACGTAATTGTTTTAGAATTGGTGTTTTGTTATTAAAAAATCGCTTGCATAATTAATTTTATAAATTAAACGGTTTGCTTTTAGAAAACTAAAAGTAGCCGGTGCACCTAAACTTTCAAGCCGCATTTAATGGTGAAATAATATTTTTCGTATCTCTTCTAGTTTTTGCGCTCTGAGTCTGACAGACGGACAGACAGACAGAAAGTCATTTTAAAAAATGTGCGTGATATCTACATGCCAAGAGCATTTTTTCTAGTAACATTTCCTCCCTTACATTTACCTAATTGCTTCACAATTGATGTTTTATTATTAAAAAATCGCTTGCATAATAATTTTTATAAATTAAACGGTTTGCTTTTAGAAAACTAAAAGTAGCCGTTGCACCTAAACTTTTCAAGCCGCATTTAATGGTGAAAAAATATTTTTCGTATCTCTTCTAGTTTCGGCGCCCTGAGTGTGACAGACGGACAGACGGACATTTTGCACAAACCTAATAGCGGCTTTTTCCCCTTACGGGGGCCGCTAAAAATACATTGCCAAACAGTTAGCCAATTGGTGGCAATTAATTATTGTGTTTTATATAGAACGAAGGGAATTCATTCCTATGAAATATATGGCAGTGATGTTTGCGGTTCTTTCACTGAAAAAAGCTTTGTTTTTTAATCAAGATTTTTTTTTTGCGTATATTTTTAAAAATACTCAAAAAGGATTGTGAAGGTTTCACTTTCGTCTCTGTTAAATAATTTTACTCCACATGTTTTTGACTATCGATCCAACTTCAACTATGACTATGACAACTTCAATGGACTCACTGTTTCACAGCTCAACAAACTCATAGAGAGAGGCAAAGCTAGAGATCGTGTTTTTGTAGGCTTTAAACATCACAGCCTTGGTCAGTCCGTTGTGACCAAAGTCCAGATCTGCAGGTATTTTAATAATCTTTTTAAAATTACTTAAACCAACTTTTAACCACGACTTAGTTTGGCTTATTGAACAACGAAATAGAACATTGTTGACAAGAAATTAAATTTGGCTAAAAGGCTGGAAAATCTTAATCTTGAATAAATTACGTCATCGGGTATTTCCGCATCAGGGAGTTTTAGAAATTAATGTCTATGAACATTTTGTGTACTTCTAGATCTAAAGTCATCATTAGCATATTATAAAGTCTATCTACACTATAAAGCAGAAAGTAGTATGTGTGTTTGTGTGTTGTGTTGTCAGTGTTTTACTGTGTGTGTGTTGTGTGAGTGTTTGTGAGTGTTGTTATTGTTATGTGTTTTGTCCTATTTTGCGTATTGTGTGTATGTTATGTTGTATGTGTTGTGTGGTGTGTTGTGTGCATGTGTGCAATGTGAGTGTGTGTTTTGTCTGTTGTGTTGTGTATGTTATGTGTTGTGTGTGTATTGTGTGTTTATTGTGTGTATTTTGTGTTGTGTTATGTGTTTTTTGTGTCTATTGTGTGTTGTGTGCGGTGTTGTGTTGTAATGTGTTTATTTTGTGTTGTTTGTGTTATCTTGTGAGTTCCTGCTGTATGTATATGTTGTGTGTGTGTGTTATGTGTCTTAGATGTGTTGTATTGTGTTTGTTGCGTGTTTTGTGTTGTATGTTTGTTGAATTGTGTTTTCTGTGTGTGTTGTGTGATTGTGTGTGTTGAAGTGTGTTTTGTTGTGTGTTTTGTGTATGTTGTGTGTGTAGTGTGTGTGTGTTGTGTGTATGTGTTGTTTTGTGTTATTGTGTGTTTTGCTGTGAGTGTTGTGTGTTTTTGTTGTATGTTTGTTGATGTGTGTTTTGTGTGTGTGTTGTGTGAGTGATTGTGTGTGCGTGTTGTTGTGTGTTGTGTGTGTTGTTGAGTGTTTTGTAGTGGGTTTTGTACTGTGTGTTGTGTGTTGTGTTGTGTGTGTTGTTGTGTCTGTGTTGTGTGTGTTTTGTGTTTGTTTCGTTGTTTTGTGTTGTTGTGTGTGTTGTGTGTTTTGTTCTGTGTGTTGTGTGTTTCGTTGTGTGTTTTGTTGTGTGTGTTATTGTGTGTTTTGTGTTTGTTTTGTGTGTGTGTTTCTGTTGTTTTGTGTGTGTGTTTCTGTTGTTTTGTGTTGTGTGTGTGTATATATTGTGCTTGTTATGTGTGTGTGTTGCGCGATGTTATTTTGTGTTGTTTGTCTTTTTTTGTTTTGTTTCGTGCGTTGAATGTCAGGATTCCTAAGGTATATTTGTCTTGTGTGTTATTTATGTATCCCTCGTTATAACGTGTCCTTAAGTGTCATATCTTTTAGTTTGTTTTGCCCTGTCTGTCGGTTTCTCCCACCCACCTAAAGGGAAAGGTCAAACTGTTCCCTTATTTAAATTTTTAGGGCGAACCTCCAAGAGATCAATTTTTACTTTTTTCTGACCAATGGGCAATTACACTTACACTAAACTAAAAAAAAAGAAGTGATGGTTGAGGAATACATCAGCAATAATTTAATGTATAGCCTTCCCGTAAGGCGACATTAAGAAATGTAGTACTCTTTTTATTACAGTTGCCTTAAAATGAGAATTTTCAATAACAAAGTAATTAATTAGTGGTATTATAGAGATTATCTCCGGTAATCTAAAAAGGGAATATCGAATGACATATTAATTAATTAATATGTAAAGCCGATGTTCAAGGCAACTGCCACACCTCTTTTATGAGATAATTACTTAGAAAGTAAATGCTCTAACATTTGAACAAAATAATACGTTACTGTAGTTGCTATATATTAGATTTTTAATTTTCTTAAATTAGGTTTCATTTATATTGCATACGAATTAGGTTTTTTCTCTTTAAATACTGCTTGCATAAAATATTTTTAAAAATTAGATTTTGAGCTTTTAGAAAAAAAAAAAGTAGCCGTTGCATCAGAACTTTGAATGATCTATATTATCGTGATGTCAGATTTTCATTATCTCTTCTACTTTCTGAGCACTAAAACGGGACGGACGGACAGACAGACAGACAGACGGACAGACAGACAGAAATACAGACAGACAGACAGACAGACAGACGGACAGACAGGCCACACAAAACTAAAAGCGTCTTTTCCCCTTTCGGGGGCCGCTAAAAATAAAATAAATAGTGAGTAAGTCTATGGTACTTAATTGTTTACTTGAGGTATCGAGGAAGGGAAGAAAATGTTCTAGACAGAAGTGGTGGACTAAGTTGAATTAGTCCCCTCTATACTTTGTGTTGAGAATTAGGACGTCGCTTTAAAGTTTGAAACAAACAATCAAAAGCTATGAAAGCTTCTATTTTAATTAGCACACTCTAGCATCACTCTAGCATCACTCTAGCATCAGTCTAGCATCAGTCT
>JADKLZ010000687.1:15353354-15395237 GCA_021533235.1 Biomphalaria straminea
ATAGATAGATAGATAGATAGATAGATAGATAGATAGATAGATAGATAGATAGATAGATATTAAAGATGCCATTTACCTGAAGCACCAACTCTCACCAATGACACAATGGTAATTAGCATAGCAAACAGCATTATCATGCTTGTTTATCTAAAAATAAAAGTGAAATAATTTTTGGTTGATATTTTTTTCTGTTAGACTAGTTTAAAAACAGACTAATGAGGCGTCCCTAAAAACGGGGGTCATGACGCATAATAAGGTTATTCTTTCAGGCAGAATAGTAAGGTTATTCTTAAAGGCAGCATAGTAAGATTATTCTTACAGGAAGCATGGTAAGGTCATTCTTACAGGACAGTGTTTTTAGCGGCCCCCGTAAGGTGAAAAAGCCGCTATTAGGTTTGTGCAAAATGTCCGTCTGTCCGTCTGTCCGTCTGTCACACTCAAGGCGCCAAAACTATAAGAGATACGAAAAATATTTTTTCACCATTAAATGCGGCTTGAAAAGTTTAGGTGCAACGGCTACTTTTAGTTTTCTAAAAGCAAACCGTTTAATTTATAAAATTAATTATGCAAGCGATTTTTTAATAACAAAACACCAATTCTAAAAAAATTACGTAAATGTAAGGGAGGAAATGTTACTATAAGAAATGCTCTAGGCATGTAGGTATCACGCACATTTTTTAAAATGAATTTCTGTCTGTCTGTCCGTCTGTCACACTCAGAGCGCCAAAACTAGAAGAGATACGAAAAATATTATTTCACCATTAAATGCGGCTTGAAAAGTTTAGGTGCAACGGCTACTTTTAGTTTTCTAAAAGCAAACCGTTTAATTTATAAAATTAATTATGCAAACGAATTTTTAATAGAAAAACACCAATTCTAAAACAATTACGTAAATGTAAGGGAGGAAATGTTACTACAAGAAATGCTCTAAACAAGCGGGCATCACGCACATTTTTTAAAAAGAACTTTTAGCAGCGACTTTCGTGTACTAGCGTAAAGTCCGGCAATGACATGATTCTAAACTAATTTCTTTTTTTTTTTTTAAAATCAGATTTTAAAAAAAAATGTTTAGTGCCCCCATTAGAATGAAAGAAGCATATTTTTGTGCGTTTTGTCTGTTGGTTGGTCTGTCCGTCACGGTTAGATAAAAAACCCACTAAAGGCTTTTGAAAATATAATTTAACCTTTACTGTTCTTTCAGAAATACTGTGATAGTTTAAGAATGGGAGCATACATGAATTGAGCCAGGGACCAACGATAAATCTGAACTAAGGTCTAGTGCGCAAACATCAAGATTAGGCAGGTTTATACCCATCTCGCCATCCTCCGTCGTCCAGCGAGAAGTTAATTATTTTCAACTTAGAAGGAACATCCGAAACATCTTGAGAATAAGCGGATCTAACAGGGATCCGACTCCGCATGGGGCCGCCTCTGAGTTTGTGTATCACACAAACTCTCTTTGTAATCTTGTTTAACTTGCTTTAGTAAAAACAAAATGACTTCGCACCCCCTTCCTCTTGGGCAACTAGTGGATCAGTAGAAGCGCTATAAGCGTCCCAAGCGGTATTCCATCTTGTTACTGCAGTTTAAAAATATTCGTTCTCCTTGTAGTTGACATGGCATTTTTTCTCATGGTAACAAGAGCGCAGGACAAATGGACCTGATTCACCAATCGTAAATTAGCACATTTAGCCACGCCATAATATTGATAAAACAAAGAAAAATACGTATCACGTGACAGCCTTTATGGATTACATAATTTGTATAGAAGATATATAGAATCGCGTGGCTAATGGTGATTGTTTACGATTGGTGAATGAGGTCCAATTAGTTTTATTGAAAAGTGATGGGTTGGGATGTTACAGGTGTGTGAGAGTCGTTCTAGACAAAATGTCTAGCAGCGGGCCTGTTCTTTTTATTTTTTTTTGCGTGTTTGTTGTTGTTGTTGTTGTTGTTGTTTCTTATACAAAGAAGTGAACAGAAAGATGGTGCGTCAGTTCTCATCTCGTGACCGTTCGAACGTAAGAAAAAAGAGCAGACCCTAGATTTACAATGGTCGATCACATCTATATAATTCTCTTCATGGCCCAATTATGCCTCACAACCAATAGTCATGGAAAGGTAACACTTTTACTTCTGCAATTCGGACTAGAGTTACCCTGCGTAACGTTTGCGGCAAAAAAAAAAAAAAAAAAAAAAAGTGGCGGGGAGGGAGAACAAGTAATCATCTCTATATTCGCCAGTAATTAAATACCAGGGCCGGACTTAACCATTGCGGGGCCCTATGCAAAATGGATTGCGCAGGGCCCAGTTTCCGTAGGCGTACGGATAATAAGTTATTCTTTTTTTTTAGTTAGAAAATAAATTCGAATTTGCATTTTATGTATTCTTTACTACGAAGAGAATTAATGTACGAGTCTTGCGTGTAGTCTTGTATGTACAGAATATCATAAAAATTCTGTTTCCAACATATATCACGATTAATAGCAAGAATTGTCAAATTTTTAAATCTATATTCAAAAATTATTGACCTGAAGTAATTTTTCATTAGTTTGAGGCTCAAGAAGCTTCTTTCACCAGATTGCACAATTACGTGTATTGTATAATGTCTTTCATTATTAATGTCTTTCCATATTGAATGACACTCAAATGTGACAAATGTTAGGTACTCAATTATTAGTTGTAATTTTTTAGCGACTCACCATAAAAGACGCATATTGAACGGGACTGGTGACGTTTGGGATATGTTGGATTAGAGTGTTAGAGACCAAGAAATCAGTTAGCGCTAGAATCTCTAGGGTATAGACATGTTTATTATTAGTACTGAGACTTTGACTGTGGCTTTATTATTTAAAGTGTTCACCAGCATTCATCACTTCTGTTTACTAGTTAAATCGATGTGTCTTGTTCTTAATGTATTGGATAGTTAACTACATTGAATACACCCGAACACTAAAACTCAAACGCCTGCAGAGTAATTGAAGTTGACTCCAATACAACTTGAACCAAGCATCATCACACCAGTGGCGTCACTAGGTGCGGGTACGAGTTTAATTCATTCCAGACCACAGCTCGTAAGTCGAATTACTCGTATCTCAAACGAGTTTTTCCTATATAAAATAGAGTAAACCCGATTTATTTGTTCTAACCCTATATAAAGTCCCAAAGTTACCTAAATGCTGAAAAGTCATGTTTTAAATTAATAAATGTACATGACACACTTATACATAAACAATAAAATAAATAATGAAATGAGAAATGCTGAAAAGATATCAATAAAATTTGTGTTAAATAATGGTAAATGTACAGAATATTATCTGGGTGGCTGACGACTGCGGCTGAGTGCGGGTGTGGAGGAGGGAGCGAGGGGGGAGGGAGGATGACTGCACAGAACTAAGGCTACGTGAACAGCTCTTCATTCACAGCATAAACAAAACAACATTGATTCGTTTCGATGGATATCATCCTTTTCTTCGCATCATTTAACTTTGCACTTACGTTAATTTTCTTGGGACCCATGATGCACAAGAATAATTTCGATTGAAATCACTTAACTCGCTAGCTACAACACTCTACCGAGACGAGCCTTTGTTAAGCCCTGTGATACGTGCGAATGGTCGAGATCATGGTGTACCCACAATCTGTATTTGTCCAAGTGTTGGCTGAGTCAACTTCTCCCCATTTTCGAGCGCTGGTAATTATGGTTCCTATTCCGAGGGAGAACGATCATCGTCGATAGGTTTTAGCTATTAAGCTCGACTCGTAACTCGAATTGTCGCTCGTAAAACGAACACACATTTTTCTCTCGAGCTGCTAGTATCTCGAATTACTCGTATGTTGAGCAGATCGCATCTCGAGGTTCCACTGTATTTAATTTTACCCTTTATTAATAATTTGAAAGGCTTCTCTCCCTCCAAATTTTTCATTCCCCCAAGTTTGAGAAATACTGCACTATAACATGCAAGTTTTGAATGGGCTTAATCATCATTTCATCATATTCGTGTTTAGCAAAAAGGTTTATAGCAGCCTGTTCTGTTTTCTTAAAATACTTCAATAGTACGATTGTACGTCAGTCGAGAGAAATTTGTCAGTTCTACCATAAGACGTTAGAATCGCGTTGTTAAAGACGCATTGAAAAGTCTTATTTAAAAGAAAAAAAAACAACTTTTGAATCGATCTTTTATTTAATGGGGAAAGGATCTAGTTATAAAAAATTACTTTCTTTAATTTTGGTAATTATGCCGCTTTGACTTGATTAATAATAAAATTTTAGATACTTATAATGCTAATACAGCCGACTTTTGTCATTAAAAGAAAGACCCCCTATGCGTCCCAATTTTCAACACTTAGCTTCTGGACATTTGTAGGCCTACTAAAACTGAAGTTAATAAAGATATATATATATATCAAGGTATGTTTGGGTTTCTAGCTAATCACTTATTTTTGTCTAAGTTGTATGCTTTTGCCAAAGTTATTTTTTTCCCTTGGGTGTCACCCCCTGGTGGGTGTCACCCGGTGCGGACCGCACCCCCCCGCACCTGCCTAGTAACGCCAATGCATCACACAAATTCGTCTATATTTCAAGAAATTTATATGAGTTTTCAAAAGTTTTAATAATTTCCGGAGATTTCCATGACTTTTTCGTATATTTTGCAATTTCATAACATTTCCAGGCGCTCCTAATAAATCAAGAGGCCGCGTAAAATCTGTTACATTTGATGAAATGGTCTAATGTAATAATTACACCTAGAATTAGAGTGGGTCCTATAAAAGTGCTTTGCCCGCTGCGATCGCGTAGGTTTCAGTTTCCTATGGCCCTGGCCCTTCAAAAATAGTGGATGTATGCAACGCCGTATGTCGACTAGTATTGAAATATCTAAAAGTTCGAAGTCTCCTTTATAAATTGTGATGTCGGCATTATTATCTAGAAAAATGTGTCAATAGAATACGATAATGTAATATTGCTGTCACATATAAACTTATATGCTTCGCTGGTTGCTAGTCACAACAAAATACTCGGTGGTATTGTAAGCTGGAAAGCAGTATTGTTTTTTTTTAAATACATTTGTTTGTTTGTTTATCAGTTAAGCAAAGTAAACAAAGTTACAGTGTAAGCCACTTGTAGAAATTCAGGATATGTACCTATTGTGTAGCTTACCTGTATAGCTACAGCGGAGTGGCTACATTTAAAAAATACAAATGAACATATATAATAGGGTAAAGCTTGTTGTCCAATTCAAAAGCAAGCACTTCCGGTTGAACGGGCTTTATAAAGAGGATTGTTTTTTCTTTGTATTCTATCGAAAGCTTGTTTTTCCAAGGTTCCATTGCTCGTGTACTTTGACCTTCATTGTAGTAATTTTTTATAAATATTTTTTAAAATTATAACCCAATAAACACACTTAGACTGTGTGTTCGATTTATTGTTTGAGCTAAGGAGAATAGTAAGGTTATATTTATGGCTAAGATATGGTTAAGATAAAGGGTTAGGATTAGTTTAGTTGTTAGGTATAGTGTTAGATATATTTTTGGGTTTATACGAATTTCATGCAGAATTTTGTAGTATTCATGAAATAGTTTCTTGTTAATTCCCAAGTCGTAGAAAATTGTGTTTTTTTTTTACAATACCTTTAGTCAAGTCAGAACTTTATAGAACCATAATGAACCAGCATGGCACCTGCATAGACGCTGATCAAAAAAACAACTCTAATGATTTCTAAGAAATTCAATAGTTGATTTATATCCCCGAGAAAAAAAATACCAGCTCGTTCGCCACACGGGAAAAAACTCGACCGTTATAATTTTTCAAAGTCTAAAATAAACGTACATTTGGTTTGAGAACTAGAGCATGCATCGGTTTTTAAAGGATTGAGTTGATAAGCTTTGTAAAAAAAAATAATGTTAGTTCCTTTTCTCTGCTTGACTTGCACACTTAGCTGTTAAATAGAAGCTTTCATATTTCGCCTGTGTTTCTGTCCGAAAATATTTAAAAGTTGTGTAGTTCAACGCTTGTAATTTAGTGCGATTTACGTTTTCTGAACACATCTTCACAGGCCCTTACAAAGAGGTTCCATTTGACTTGACAACTTTTCTTATACTGTTGCAGCCAGTACGCTTTGACATCCAGCCATACTTTTGGCTGCATCATAAGTTTACACCAATATCTCGTAAAGAAAAGAAAGATAAGCCATGATGTTTGAAACTTATTAGAAACTTATTAGATTAGGTATTTGCTAATGATAGTGCCTTGCACACTTCGCATAGCTGATAACTGATAGGTGATACCGCAAATATGTAACAAGAGATGAAAGGCATCAGATATGTCGGCCTTGATAGAAAAGTATTTCGGCTACATCAAAACAGCGTAATTTCAAAGAATTATAAATAGCAACACACTCTGCTAAAGATTAAAACAAACATTTATTTCCTTACAGGACCATAGAAAAATATTAATGTTAGAAAAGTATTCTTCTTCTGCACCCCTCTGGCTCTTAGAACTCTAGGCCAGAAAAAGTGAACAAGAGCTCCCTCTCACCGGCCTGAATGAGAACAGTGTACACTATCTGGAGGGTGGGTCAGACTCGCGGCAAGAAGCTGCGTACACTAAGACCCCCGCCATTTTCCTTTTCTATACCAGGCTAACCGTGCGGGACACGCCATTTTTGTAACGGCCCCTTGAGGAACAGCGCCTGAATTGTGAAAAGGTTGTGGGAGCTTTTTTACAACTCCTCACAGTGCAATGAGGAAGCTGTCGCACCCCCATTGGGCACCCCAACGGGAGTCTTGTTTTGCTACCCTTTAGACTAATCGTTTCCTCCAACGATCGTTTCCACCCGGGCGCCACTATGAGGCAGGGTAGCATGCTCGTTGTCACAAGTCTCTCCTATGTATTTGTGGATGATGATGTCATTAGCTTTCCTTTGATGAGCTTAACGAAGTTGCTGGCTCATAGGAGAGTAGTCTTGTGCTGCCGGGGATTCTTTCTTGAATAATATATAATTTGAACAAAGACGATCTAGGATTCAAATAGAGTAATGCTTCGTTGAATTAATAACACAGGAACTTTATTTAATACTTAACATAAGTACAGCTATGTACAGAATATATTTCAATAAAACAGAATGCAGAACAAAGGCTTCTTTCTTAACTTGTATTACTATTAAAAAACACATCTGCTCTCTAGAATGATTTCATATCGGCTGATTCGCGCACTCTTTATATTCAAACTAACCAATAGATTTGAATCATGATGTCTGATGACAAGCTATAAATAGGTACCGGGTAAATCCGAGGTACAGTTAAAAACCCAGATTTATATTTGAGCACATGTTCTTATTAAATATGAAATATACAGATAAACCTAGAATGGCATATGTGACACTCGTGTAGAATAGTATAGAATGAAACTCATGGTAGTAAGAGTGAGAGCCCTTAGGGACAGATACAGTTTTTAAAACTTTTTGTATGATTTTGTACTGATGTTTCGGAGGGGGGGGGGAGAGCTATATAACACTTCGACGTGGGCCGGACCTGGCCCGCGTTTGTAGTATAGGCATCTATGATCTAGATAAAATATGTGTAATAGGAAATATTTGTTCCAATCGATTTTGCTTAGCGCTATTTCATGCTTTTAGCTTTCTCCATACACTGTAATCCTATCACTTGTCTGGATTAATTGGGAAAACGTGGTAGGGGGAGAGAGAGGAGGATATCTGGGTGAATTCTACCATAATCGGTTTTAAAAAACATTCAAAAAAAAAAGGGGGGGGGGCTGAATTCGAATTCATGACTCAAGCCTTCTAAAGCCGACATTGTAACCATTCTGCGTGTGAAGTGCGAATACAAATACAAGTTTGTATAGTTATTTACTGTTTGTTTTAAAACTATTTTAAAACTGTGACCTATACGTAGGACTAATTCAGCTTATATTCCTACCTCAGTCAAGTACGATTTCTTTCCTTTGTTCGAGATACTTACACAAAATGATTAATCACCAATATTTGATTTACTGATTGTTTAATTATTTTATTGATTCATGTGTTGTCAGGTAAAAGAAATTATTGTGGAAAATTTCAGCTTGATTCGAAATTGGGTGTCGTGAAAATAACGTGTCTGCACTTTTTATTTGATTGACTGACTAACAGAGTGAGTTTTACAGACTTAATAAAAGAAAAAGTAATTGCTTTAATAGCTAATTCATATTTGAATTATAAGAGTACAATATTTGGACATATCAAATGAGATCCTTAAGAAATTTGTTATCAGCCCTAAGGTTATGAAAACAAAAACTAATAAAATTGTATTATTTTAAATTTTGACTAACACTGACGTATGCAATGTTTTTAAATCAAACAGCATGCTTACTTACCTTAAAAAAACACACAGCTTTTCCCCCTTAACTTTAGTATGTGTTATAACTTTTAATTCTACACCAACAATCAAATCAGTAAAATCGTTGAGAAAAACAGTGTGTCTATTATTTAAGTTGTGCAAGGCTGTTACAACTACTTCACTTTATAGTTAACCTTTATATACATTGTATAATTGTTGACAAATCCGGGTATAGTGCAATGGAAATAAATCACCCAGACATGTTACCATCTAAAGCAGACAATCGATACTAAAAAAACCCCCAACAACATTGTAAGTTTATTCTTATAACGGAGCTCAGTGATATTTACTTCAAGCCAGTGTTTCCCACAGGGTATCAAAGGGAACACTGTCATCTCTTTATTTTTTTCGAACGTCCATTGCGATTGGACCAACCATTGACATGGGCAGTTGAAGAAAACCTGATAAAACAATAAGATTACAATAAGAATGCATTATTTTTTAACTTGCCTGAAAGATGAGAAAGCAATATGAAGAAATGGTGTGGCGGTATAATGTTTTTAAAAAATTGTTAAGAAGAAAAAAATAATGAACAAGTTTACAAAGACAATTTGTGTGGAAACACAAATTCAAAATCGGCTCCCGAAGTGGTCCACCCAGGCAGGCTTCAATACTTTCAGAAAAAAAAAGACATCCGAATGAAATTATATCAAAGACAAATGACATATAAGAATGAAGAAAGAAGGTTGACAGATCAAAGGATATGTGAAAGTTCATAGTGTTATAACACTCTTAAGTTCCAGGAAAGTGAGATGTGGAAGGAATTTCGGTTAGTAACTTTATCAATTATCTTAAATTACGTACAACTTATAATGCATACTACATATTTTGTACTCTTTAAAAATTAATAAAAATTGTTTGGGTGTAAATATAATACTTTGTATAAAATAAGTTACATTACGTAACAATTAAAATATGAAAAAAATGTTGACAATAAAATCTAGAACTGTTTGATCATCTCCCCTATGTAGAGCACACAGAAATTTGTTACTCAGATAGTTATAACTCTAGTGTGAAACAAAATCAAACATGCTATAAAATACATTTCATAACATTATTAACTGTCTTAAATCAGGTCTACTTTGTAATAGGGTTTTTCTCTTTAAAAAACTGCTTGCATAAGTAATTGTTTTTACATTAGATTTTGAGCTTTTAGAAAAGAAAAAAGTAGCCGTTACATCAGAACCTTGAATGAATTAAATTATTGTGATGTCTGATTTTCATTTTCTCTTCTACTTTCTGAGATCTAAACGGGACGGACGGACAGACAGACAGACAGACGGACAGACTGGCCACACAAAACTAATAGCGTCTTTTTCCCTTTCGGGGGCCGCTAAAATGCATTTTTTTAGAAAGACAATATCTCTATTATTAAATTATAAATATGCCTATATTAAAATATTTAAAAAATATTTTTTTGTGTTGGTTCAGTTCTGGTATCGAATGTCGAATTCGCGACTTTTTCAGCTGCAAAAAAAATAAAAAAAAATAACATTATTTGATTCGGCCAACAGAGAATGTACATTCGTGCGATTATTAATGGTATGTTCATTATACAGACATCTAGATCTAACAAATGACCTAAGGTTCTGATTAAGAAGTCTTAAATTCTATTCTAAATTTACTACTATATGTAGAATCTAGATGTAATCTATATTAAATTTATGTAAAAATAAAAGCAACGCTTATAGACTTCAATAAAATTGAAGCAACTTTTAATGTACTTAGTTACAGTAGGCTTTAATTACGATAATACGCTAGATACAGTCTCCAGTCAAATTTAAATTTAGTTATTTTTTTAATGTGAAAAATATAACGGTCAAACTAGAGTTTCCCTCTTATGGCTAACGAGATAATAGCTATTTTCTATGCGATATACAACGACTTTTAAATTTTTAGCAAACTCGATAGAGCCGTTTTTGAGATCAGCACTGCTGAAAAGGGAAACATGTGGAATATAGAGCAGCGAGATTCATAACAAACGAATATTCACATTTCATTAGAGTAAAATCACTAAATTTAGAAAGCCTTCAGGATAGAAGACTTAAGAGTAAAATAGCAATTATACACAAAACACTGAACCATAATCTCCAAATACAAAAACAAAACTTAATAAAATACTCAGAAAGACACAAAGATAAAGGCACATTCCTCGTCCCATATGCTAGGACAAATCTGTACAAATGCTCTTTCTTCCCTTGTGCCATTAGAGCATGGAATGGTTTGCCTGAGCTAGCCCAAAAAAAAAACATTGACTTGGCAGAATTTAAGTCACTGGTAAATATGCATGACTGAATGCATGACGCGTAGGACGTAATCATCTTCTTTTTTGAAGTAACGTCTGTATTATATAAGATAAGATAAGATAACCGTTTAAAAATTAAAAAAAAAATCTTAGGTCTATACGAAGTGTAATTGTACCAATTAGCTTGGATCAGTCATGTCATTAAGTTTGTAATAAATCTAGACCAACAACAATAGTTCTGTGCGATTAGATATATTTGAACCAATTTTTTTTTGTTTAGCTCTATTTCATGCTTGTAGCTTTCTCCTATCACTTATCTAGACCAATTTGAAAATAGAGGGAAGGGGAAAGAAAGGTATATTGACATTCTAACCACTCTGCTAGTGAGGTGTCAAAAATATCTTAGTTTAGGGAGGCAGCTATCCAAATAGTTTTTATGGCTGAGATGTCAAGGCTGTATATGACTATTGTGTCAATATAAAAAGAATAAATGAGGGTAAGCATTTTAACATTACGGAATAGCTTGAAGGAGAATCACAAAGAAGATAAACATTAATTGAAATATTTAGAATATGAACATTTTTTTAATTGAAATGTTTCGAATATGAACATTGTTATTAATTGAAATGTTTCGAATATGAACATTGTTTTATTAATTGAAATATTTGGAATATGAACATTGTTATTAATTTAAATGTTTCAAATATGAACATTGTTATTAATTGAAATGTTTAGAATATGAACATTTTTATTAATTTAAATGTTTCGAATATGAACATTGTTATTAATTGAAATGTTTCGAATATGAACATTGTTATTAATTGAAATGTTTTGAATATGAACATTGTTAATAATTTAAATATTTAGAATATGAACATTGTTATAAATTGAAATGTTAGAATAAACATTCTGACAGAATTTAGTCGTTCCAAATACACTGCAAATATATGGAATCATAGTAAAATGCATGGGAAAAACTGCCTACATCACGTGTATAATGTGACTAGTTTATTACAAAAGAGAAGTATTAGCGCTATAAATATGAGAGCACATAAGAGATTTATAGCAAACACCTCCTGATTAAGTTACAGATTTACAATAGACTCATATTCATGCACTGAGAACAAATAATTGAGACTGTATACAAGTCTGCTATTCTAACCATCAGATTTTGGTTAAACCATTTTACATTTAGACCATGTATTGTTCTCAATTCTGTTTTATTACCTTTACTAAACCTACGTTATCTTTATGGTTTTCAATTACACTGTATGCAACAAATAGATTTCTCAGTCTGCAGCAGAACTGTTCCAGTTAGAATACCACAGTTTAAACCCTTACCTCCACCCCCACCCCCGAGGAGAAAAGTGATTATCATTGTATTAGGATAGACGACATATAAGAAAGTGCTCCAATGTGGATTCTTTTATAACTTCAGACCTTATGCAAAATTCAAAATGTATACGTCATGCGTCACACTTAGTACGCTAACCATGTAAGAGAGGGCTAGTCACGACTTATTGTGCAAGAAGAGAGATGACCAGACTATTAGTTTACATTGTGAAGGTTTAAGAGAGAAAAAAAAGTTGTTTATTGTTATTAGACTGAGTCCTCTCAAAGACGTTGGAGAGATATTGAATAGAAATTAATTTAGAAATAGAATAATATGATTGAGAAGCAGGAAGAGGAGAATAACAAGACGTAATCGAAAAGAAAAACTCTGTTTGATACTAAGGGACGTAGAGTTAGCTCTCGGGGTCATTGTTCCAGGCGATAGTTCAATGTTCTGTGATAGATAGTTATTGATCGTCAGTATATTTAGTCTAGTTATTTGTACACATGATTTACATTTTAATTTGTTTTTCATTTCTAGGATACTAATTCTATTTAAATTAATTGAAAGCACAAACCCGAGGAAAATATTACCAAGACACAGTGTGTGTGTGTGTGTGTTTGTTTAATCTGATAATAAAGGAACCTTCAAAGTCAAGAGTATCTTATAATTTAGGACGGCAACTCTCCAAATAGTTTTTATGACTGCGGTGTCAAGGCTGTACACGACTATTGTGTCAATGTGAAAAGAACTTGTGTTTTCATGATTTGTACATCTCCACAAAAGACACAGCGCTGTTGCGACTAATATGTGATTCGTATGAAAACAGGAGAGGGAGAGAGGCAAAGAGACAGATAAGGAGAGAGTAAGAGAGAGAAAGAGAGATTGGGAATATATAAATACTATGTGACTATGTGTGATTATAGAACTTCTTGTTCTGTTCTTGTTAAGGTTATTTTTGATAATGCTATCGGTTTACTAAAAGATATCACTCTGCCTGATAAAGATTACGCCTAGCTTCCAGATCATAAGAGTTAGGGTTCTAGTTCTACTTCTGCATAGCTATACAATGAAAGTACCAATAAATATTTACTTTATTATACAATGCCCGCTGGCCTAATTGGCAGTAACTGTGACGACTTCGTCGAGTTCGACATCGGATTTCAACAAATATTTTATTTAATTTGAGGCCTTTTAATGGATTCATTGTCTTTAAAAAAAAATAATATTTTTTTTTGTTTTAGTTTTTTTTATATTAATCAGTACCTGGTTGGAGATATTATGTTTTATTACAATACAAGATATTTGAAAGACATTGTCTAATTATTTGTTTAGGAATAAAATGAATGTATCTCTTCTTATAATAGGAAGAGTAAATTTACCATAGTCACTGAAACAGAGAGTCACGGAACGGAAGCGGGCTAATCAATTTCCAACAACAAAATATTATCCTTTCTTTGGTTGAATGTTTGCATCAGAAAATCATGTTAATCACGAAATTCCACGCGCGAAACGAGATTGGTTGGTTCCATAAAGGCGGGAGAACAAATATGGTTAACAAAAAAAGTATTTAAAAGGTTGCATCAATAGTTAGGGGACCTGAAAGACGACAGTAAAAGTGTTTAATGAAATGGTATTTTACATTTATAAAGTGTGTATATTATTACATAGTTTCATAGTGATTTGTTTCTGTTTGTCCCTTTTGAGTTTATAACTTGCATTTATATCTCCAGTATCATGATATTATTTGTGTTTACAATAATTGTTTAAAGGAAGTAAATACACGAAATTAAACAGCAGTAACGCATTGTCTGATCCATACAATTACACCACAACATCAAGAATCATATCGTGTCATCTGGTATTCAAACTAATCGTGACACAGAGATTAATCACCTAACTTGTTTTTTTTTTATGAAGGCTATTCGAGCTAGACCTTTAAAACGATGTATATAAAAATATATATGTCAAATAATTTATTATCTATCATTACATGTCAATATAAAACTCCCCTAGGGAAAAGAATTTAAACATTGGATAAAAAATACTTTAATCGTAAATCAAACAAGTATTGACCTAGTGAATAACTTATAAGCCTTATTTCTGGATTCTCACTCATTATATAAAGCACTTCTGACACTATCTTATACATATACCATTTTTTTACAAGAAAATTATAATATTGTACATCAAGATTGCAGATGAAGCCATTAATTAACCTGGACTACAAAAATTTTGTAATAGTTGCGATATTATTTATTCAAGCCTTGTAACTTGATGCTCTGTACAACTTTTAAATAACCTTCATCCTATATAAATATCACCATACTTAACCAGTAACACTTTTTCAATGGAAGCTAAACTCGTTCAGTGCGTCGGGGGCTGCTTTCATTTATAAACCTAATTATGAGGCTTTCTTTTGATTCGCATTTTATAGTAGCCTTAGGACGTATTATACTTCCATTGGACCTATTTTAGAAGTACTTATTAGCCATTCTTAAATTTGCAAGAAACATTTCGATATCCGAATACTAAATATGAAACCAATTTTTGCGTTTGTAAGTCTTTTACATGGATGTATTTGTATCGCCAGTTTTGACGACTTTGTATCATGTAAGCAAATACACAATATAACTTTCTATGTTTAGTATCATTTTGGTTTTGATTTATAAATATAAACATATAATGCTTTTGTCAAAACAAAGATTATATTGAGATTATATTGAGTAAAAATAAATTAATCAATCATGTACTCATTTTCTATAAATCTAGACTTAATTACTTATTCTAAGAGCCTCTCGCGCGGTTCGGCGCTTTGGGTGACGGGATGTTTCCACAAGGATCTGTCACTGGTAATGTCTGCAGCCTCTTCCCACCTGGTGTCCGCTGCTCTGGGGTCCCCTATGAGGGTGGGGCGCGAAGCTTTACATCTAGACTAGTATTACTAAAGTTGTACGATTGGAAATACTTTTGCTTATTGCCTCTGTTTCATGTAACTAGCATGCTCAGTGCACTACCATCAAATCACACGGGGGTGGGGGGGGGGGTATTCGTGCTGCTTTTTTTTTTCTATAGCTTTTTTTTATTGATAGAGTTTGATTGTAGGTTGACATGTTTATTCCCTCAGCTTCTAAGATGTTTATAATAATATCAGGCATAATTTTTAATTTTTGTGAAATACCGGATTCTTTACCATACATATCTATAAATATAGACTGGCCAATAAGAGAGTTTTATGAAACATAAATTTGTGAATTGCAATTGTGTGTCCTTTATTTTATGTCTATAAATTTTGTTTAATCTCTAAGACTGAAGATCATGCAATTTTTAAATTTTTCATGATTTAGAAGTCCGAATTAAATAGATATACATGTTTTCAAGTTACATGAAGTTACTTCCTTTTTCCTGTCTGTATTCCTCACTAATCTTCGGACTCGAAGACATGCCTATTATTATTATTATTATTTATGTCTATGGTCTATACACAAGGACTATATCCCTTATCTTTGTACATTTTCTATCTGAAAAAAAAACAAAATTAAATAATGAATGGTTACCTTAATGGTTAATTACTTATTGATTTATGGGTTGTCATTGACAATAAATAATTTTACTAAGATTTAACTTGATCCGACATTAAGGAGTGAAGAGATTAGGTATACATACTTTTACAATGCTATGAATTATACCACAAGAAAAGGGAAAAGGCATCCTCCTTAATTACTGCAGATGTGTTACTATTTGAAAAGTAGTTACGTATTTGTTAATGGCTTATGTGCCTGATGAGATACTATTGTATTACATTACATTGTATTGGTTTTCGGAAGACCATGATAAGGACCACGATGCATGTGATAGTAACAGGTTTTCAGCTATTTAGTGTTTGAGATCTGAGCGTGACTTAAAGACCGATAAACTCTTTTGAAATTATGCTTATATTGTGAGTAGCAGTAGATGTAGCACGAGAATATGTAGCAAATATGTTCTATACTTAAGTTATTGGATGTTGTGTTTTTAAAGTTAATGCTTCAATAGGTGGGACCATTGGGTTACGTTATGAGGAATCGGGGTGTAACAATGGTTCCCGAAAGAATTTTAGCCAGGGAAAACAAACAAAAAATGTCTATTCCAATAAAACAATCATCTCTTTACGCGCGGCTTCAGCACTGTGGGCGAAGGTTTCTACAGGCGGACATTTGAGTGACTAGGGACTTTTTACCTTTTACCTGTTACCTATCACTTAGTCTGGTGGACCGCTGGGGCATCAAGCAAGACTTGTAGACCGTCTTTCTCCATTTCTCTCTATCCTTTGCCCTGTTTAAAGACCAACTGAAGAGGTTTTGGGGTCAATCACAGAAACCGTTTTAATACTTGTTTTCTGTAAAATAAGGCTTTAAAAAACGTCCCTGCAAAATATTTCTTACAACTTTTCAGCCGTTAATGAGATATTAGCATTTTAATGTGGGTTTTAGGGACACTAAAAAGTCTTAGTCTCGTAGCCATTCGAGATGTGTTTCTTCCTAACTACAGGGGTCCGTGACGTCACTGTCTGGAAATAGGTCACGGTACTAAATTTAGACCTAAGCTAGCCTAAGCGAATTAGTGTTCTCCGGATTAGCCTAGATCCAGTCAAGCGTACTAGTATATCGAGTTTTAGTCCATCGTACAACGTTGATCAGTCTACTAGACCTCTTAATTGTTACAGTCCACGTTTGGTTTTTATGACTGTGTAGGCCTATAAGCTAATCACATATAGTAAGCCGGTTTAACCTAGACTCATTCATGCGTACCCAGAAAAAATGACCACAACACAGTGTTTACGTCCACCCTATCGTGTAGTACACCTGGTATTTTTCATTCTGATAATGATAGTAGTAAAACAGATTTATATGCTAGAACTAGAAACTTTGGTTGCAGAAACAGCTCTTAGACTATCAGAATTTACTTATTCAAATGCCCTTGGAATGATAATGTGTGTAGAGATGGGGTGGGGAGAAACAAGTCAAAGCTAGATATTATAGTTACTTGCTCACTTTAAGTACAAAATCAGCTTCCTGAACTTGTATGATTCAAGAGTAATCCCCACATTGGAAGCAGTTATATCAATGAAGAGCTCAATTTGTTTTTTGTAATGCCAATGCAGTTTTAAAGCAGAATACCTAACTAATAGTTATGCAGTTTTAAAAGAGAATTGCTAACTAATAGTTAACTTTTATTTTTTGTTATATTAACATATTTCAAAGTAATAGGATATTATCAGAAAATAAGATAGCAAGAGCAAAAACAGCTGAGGTAATGTATTTGATCAGATAGGTTCAAGCTATTAAATATTTCAAGTTCTAATATTAAATTGTTTATCTAGCTAAATAACTTTGGTTGCTAATTTTTTTTACAAAATATCTTTGTAAAAAGTGTCTTTTTGGAAATATTTACATTACATTAACTGATTTATAAATGTAAACAAAATATACATTCCGCAATTATAATAATTAACATTTTCTTTGTCTGCGTCTGTCTTTAGCAAGTTCGTGAGAGCTTTACAGTTGTTTCTTTCAAAGGCAATCTGCATTTCCCTATGCCGAAGAAACCACTGGTTTATCTGGATAATGAATTAGATGTGACAAAATATACAATTGCAACTGGGTTCGTGTGGTCAAGAGAAATACTGCATTCATCCGTAATCTTCGGAATTGAAGATAATGATTTATAACATTATGTATGCATTAAAATATAAAGAGCATTTCCCAGAAAATTGAGTATATACCGGTATAAAGAAAATTTAACAAATTCGTTAATTCTAAAAATTTATGACAACATTAGCTTAAAACAAACAGAAAATATGACACATGTATAAGACATTTTTATTTAAAGATTATTGTCATGACCATATAACACTGAGAAAATTTCTTCTAAGCCATTGAGAGTCATAGCATCAGCTTTTAGATTTGTAATTAAAAGATGCTTAACAGTCTTATAAAACAATATTCCAGCTGGCATAACACACAATCAGGCAGCCATCCACTGTTGGACCCGTCAGATCATCTTTTAGCCAATGTCAGGTTTCTACAATAAAACAAAAAACAAAAATTATATATTTATTTTGTAATAGATCTATATACACAAATGAAAAATTAACTAATATTAAATATGAACATGAACATTAATATCAGCCTAGAGGAATCTAGCACTACTTTACTAGAAAATAATTAGATTATATAGCCCCATAGTATTAATTCTTATAATTGGCTGCCTGGTCGTGCGGCTTGCGCACTGGACTGTCGTTTGGATTTATCGATGGTCCCGGGTTCAAACCCAGCCCTGTACAATCCCCCGTCGATTGTGGGAGGTTTGGACTAGGAAGTAAACTACCTTCAACTCTGAAGGAACATCCGAAGCATGTAAAACATTTTACAAAAAAAAAAATTCTTGGAGTCTAATGATGAAAGAAGATGTGGAAAGAGTTTTTTAAAGTAAGTCTAGATTTTATAAATCTAGATCTATATCTTCCTTAGGCTTAAGATTTATATATTAATAATAATAATATAATGCTTTCTAAATAAACTATTATATTCTAAATCTTGTAGTAGGCCCTACTACAAAACAAGAATAGACCAACTTTAAGATTTAGAATTAGATAAAGACAGAAACTTCCCCATGACATATATATATATATATATATATTATATATATATATTATATATAAATATCTAATAATAATAATAATATATAAAATATATTTTAAAAAAAAAATAAATATTATTTCAGACCACTACTCAGCGCTAGTGAGGTGACCTACTAACCTAGCCCTCTAAAGGCTATACCTATGACCTAAGTCTAAGCCTATACCTATACTATATATATAATATTATATACTATAGTTAACTATATAATAGTAGCCAGGCTAGTCACTAATAAAGTGACAAGTCCTAAGTCCAAGACTATATTCCTATATAATATATATATTTTATATACTAAATTAGATCTACGACTATACTAATAAAATCAGTATTCATTTTAATGATTATATCTACAATAATCTACAACTACATTATGATTAGTGTCATTAGACTACAAAACTTGTCAAAACACTGTAAAACAGCTGACGTCACTGACGAGCTGATCTAAATTAAAATGTAGCTAAATATATATCATTAGATATCTAGATCCATATCTAGTTGCAATCTAGTAATATGACTAAATTGTTTACGTTAAGTTGGTCTTAATTATAAAAAAAAAAAAAAACAATATCTAGATTTAATCTAGATCTAGAATCCGCTAGCTAGTCTAGATCTAGAATCTTGTATCTTGAACTCGCCATTTTCCCCCTGTTTCCAGACAAAAACGTCACTTCCGTTTTCGGCCATGACATAGCCATTTCAAATCTCGTTATTTTTTTGACGCTTTCAAATGACTTTTTCTAATATAAATATGTGTTTCTTTTAACTCAAATTTTTAGGAACAGTATTTAATACCATCTACTATCCAAATCAATAGTTATCTCAATTTCGATAAAAACCTCTTCAGTTGGTCTTTAAAGCCTCTATAAATGGTAGGCCCATCCATTCTTTTATGTTGTCTTCCCACCGCTTTCTCTGTCTGCCTCTTCTTCTTTTCCCTGGAGGAAGTTCCTTGCGAGTCCCGAAGATCTTGTTCTATGGCCATACATTTTTAGCTTTCGTTTTTTCACAGTAGTTAGCAGGTCATCATGGGGTCCGATCGCTGCAGTAACCTTGTCTCTAATCTATTGGTTTGTGATGCGGTCTTTAAATGTGATGCCCAGAAATCTTCTGTAGCATCTCATTTCCATTGCTAGGATCCTCCTCGCTAGCTCTGCAGTCAGCGTCCAAGACTCACAAGCATAAAGAAATGTGGCCATGACCAGGGAGCGCATCATAGATTTTTTAAATTTCTCTTCACACTGCTAGAGATGTTTACGATCCACCTCTATTTGGTGGTTATTTGTCTTATAATTGAAACCTTACCTTGGTACACTCACGTTGTTATATTCGATAACTTGATAGACTCAGTATTTTCTTGATCGAGTTTTCTTCTTTTTTTTTTTTGTAATAATTAGCGACAATATATAAAAGTGTAAGATGTGCATGCGTGGCAGAACAAAACTATAAATAGCTTACTGTTTGGCGTATCCGGTGTGTAAATTGAACAAAAAAAATGTTGATAAAGTTATGTTGTTGTTTGTAAAGTTATATAATAATGTTGTACTGCAGAATACTACTAAGTCTATTTCTTTGCAGAAAAAAAAACAACATAAATAAAAACTTTCACTCTATCAATTGAAACGTATTGAACAAACAAATAACCACTAACTAGCAATACAAACGAAGAGTTAAAACGACTACAAAGTGACAGGCATTGAGATAATCTTTAAAAACAATTTTTAATTCTATTTTTTAAAAGGCTGGCAACAGAGATTATCATAAAGATATTGTCTATTTCATCGTGTGAATAACCAATAAACACGCATGACTTGCAAACACTAGCACACACACTCACACACACATACGCATGCACATACAAAGACACACATGGATGATTACGTCACTAGTTGTTAAGATGATTATTTGAAAGAAATGTTAAACAATAAACAAAAAAAAAACTTTAAAAAAAAAAGGAAAGCTTATCTAAGGGAAAGAAGCATTTATTACTGTCATTAATCTCGAGTTGACAGATTTTAACTCCCTTTCTACTCTATAAAACAAAATTAATTAAAACAACCAAAGATTAACAATGTGGATAATTTTTGTAGAAAGTGGGAAGTGATAGAAAAATGTGATAAGGGGAATGAATCCATGCATACATTCACATCTCATTAAGTAGCTTTTATTTCCTTAATTTCAATATAAAAACAATTATAAATATTTTATTAATTATTGGTTAATTGTTTGTTTATCGATTTATATTCAAATTTTAAACTTAGTCAGAGAATGGGAAGTGAGAGAAAAGAAATTTTCAAACTTTCTCCAGACAGACAGACAGATAGACAGAGTTGATAGAAGCACTGTAAAAATAACTTTTGTTCAAGTTATATAATAGTTATATAATTATATAATAATGTTTCATTTGATATAAGCTTTGTAAAAATATTTTTTTCATACATTTTAATTATTTTCTCCAGCATACCAAAGTGATAACAACGCTCTTGTTACTGAGACCTTTTCATTGAAGCAATGCTCGACACCAATGTGTGGAGACTTTTTATGTTGTAGCTGCGATCATTTGTGTTGGTTTTACGGCGACTGCTGCCCAGATTATTACAGCCAACGCCTTAACAACATCAGCACCTTCTCCAACGTTGACACCATCGTGACAGCGATTGTCTCCAAGTACGAGACACACTTCGAACTGCTGCATTTGTGGGAAAAAATCAGCTTGGTTCATTTGTCACAATGTGTGGAAACGTTATACGAACCTATATCTATCATAAATACATGCCATCGGAAACCAGAAGTCGTGGAAAAGTTTAAAAATGTACTTAACAAAATTAAAAGCACAGAAAAGAAGAGCGTTTTCGAAAATTATCTAACAAGCAAAACTCTGGAAGATATTTTAGAAAGCTGTGAATCCAAAGCATTGATGAATGAGTCAGGTAAAAATACATTGAAAACTATTCTCTATTTTGATAGATTCATGTCCATTGGTTTCTACAACGTCTTCTGTGCCATCTGCAATGGAGTTTTACCAAACATTGAGCGTTTAAGTCTAGAATGCAATGATCCAAGCATGAACATACAGACTTTCCAAACACTTGCTGATATAGTTCGTGTACAAGAGAACGGACAATGCTTTCCTTTCATTGCTGAGATCAATGTCCATCAATGTCCATCTAAAAATGACTCTTCAATGACTAATTTTTCTGGCAATGTTGACTATGATGTAAACATCTGCTTTAGGACGAATTTTATCTACACAGAAAACGAATACACAATAATGTTCAAGAATCCAGATTGCTTGAAATGCTTACATCCGAATGTTTCCAAAGCTTATGAGTATCTGGTTCTGTATCAAGGGTGTAAGAATTTAATATGCAATTGTTCAGAACTCCAGGAATCAATAGTATTCGAACAAAGAAGATTCATCGAGTTACCGCTAACAGCTTTACTTAACTTTAAAGCAAGTTCTTGTAGAATAGACCAAATGTTTCAGCCATGGTCCAATCAATGCGATGCTTTAGAGTGCTCACACAATTCGAAACCTTTCTATGGTCATTGTATCAGATTTTATAACTGCAAAAAATCAGTTATGTTAGACGAAGAATGTTTCAACTTGCATGCAGTTGGTTCAACACGACAGATTCCTGTATCCATGGTGTTTGAAGGACCTAAAATGCCCATGTTACATATTCAGACCTCGTGTACATTTAAAGATCCATTGAAATACTTCTCAGCTACAACAAATGACAATGTCAACACTATCAACACGAACAAGATCAACAAGTTTGCATACAACATACGTGAAGGCTGGAGTATCAGTTTGCAAGACTTTCTCTCATTGGGTCAAAAAGATCGTACATTAAATGACGATGTAAAATATATGGAACAAACTGTATACAAGGCTTCTCAAATGTATGGACCAGATCCATTAGATTTAAAAGATCACGACCTCCAAGAGTTTGTAGCTAAGCTTCTCGAAGCAATCTACTGTTTCCCCTCGAACCGCTCATGCGTCCGTAAAAGCTTTGTAAGAGGCGCTAAAAATAGTTCTGGTCACACGGCGTATGAATTTTTCTGTGAAAAACTAAAAGCCATGCCGGGAAATAATTTGAAAGAAAAACAACTCTCTTTTGTTATATGCTCTTTGTATCTCATTAGGGTTCGGGATGCGACTTATATAAATGCAATCCTAAACAACTTTATCACTAAATTTCAAAAGCTCGTCACCGTAGGATTGTCTGAATTTGAGCATGTGCTTCAGTGTCAGATGAGAATAACAAATCGTATGCTATTTCCTAACGATCACAGCCAGATAAAAAAGAATGCGGATGGCGAAAATGTTCCTACAACTGTTAAAACCGGAGACTTTAACATAAGCTGCCCAGATGGACGTGTCCTCACATTCAATACTGTTGAAGTAAAGAAAGATAGTCTCACAAATGACATAACCATTTTTGTTGACAGAGATGAGCTCCCTTTGGGGAATGCTTGGATCGAGTTATCCGTGACTCCAGCTGGTTACGATGGTACTGTGGAAAGTGCCAACATATCACTCTGTTCATCAACGTCTTTAACTGTACCACCCTGCGCTCATTTGAATTATCTCTTGTTACCATACAGCCAAGTTCTCCTGTACAAAAAGTTGTTGTTCATATCAGAGAACCTGACGAGAATTTCTGAGTTTATACAAATGAACAAAGTGAAGGGTGTCTTTCCCATTGCAATGATTGAGTACATCGAGAGTTACGTGGATCACATTGGAGTTAGGGTCTACTATAAGACATCCTACAGTCTTACAAACCAAGGTGTGTTGCTGTGTGTGGATCCAGCAGACATCTATCACGATGATCGCAACACAATCGCAGAGCTTTATAAGTCTCGCTATTCATCAAACGTACACTGTATCCCCACAGCTAACTCTGTAGTTGTAGTGCTTTTCTTGACAGTTTTATTGGTTATACGATAGTCATTAACAAAATTTGATTCTTGACATCAAGTGGTAAACAAATATATAAACAAGAAAGGCTGTATATTAATGAACAGATCTACAATAGAACAATAGATCTACAAATGCAGACATTATGTGAACATCTGGTGGCCAACATTTTTGTTTGTTTTCAACTACTACTTCAATTTGCAGGACTCCCAATTTGAAAATTTTATTTTGTCTGGCTATACATGTCGAGGCATAACGAAGTGAAGAGTAGTTAGACCGAGACCTTTCATTATAGAAGGCCTCAGCATTGACCTGCGTCGTCACAACCTGTGAACAGTTTAGACCAATAGTTAATTGCCACGTCATAAGTATGTACGACGTGGCAACGATCTATTGGTCTAAACTGCCCACAGAATGCATGTCAGTGTTCAGGCCTTCTTGGTTTGACCTAAGACTTACCAACTAATAAGAGAACTATTGCCTGAGACCAAGATAGCTTGTGCTATAGTGATAATTTAGAATCTTATTCGTCTTTAGTATTTGAATTTAAAATGTTCAAGTAACGATACTGTTAATAAGCTGATTGGAACTAACTTAAGATATTTTGTTGAATTGTTTTATTATTTAGAAAGCACTAGAAATAGTACTAATACTAACAATGTAACACTAAATACAAAATAACATTAACGAAGTGTGATGCTGGTATATTGTGATGATGCCAACCTAGCAAATTCACACGTTAAACAAGTGACTCGGTATACAAGTTTATGCCTGGAATTCGAGAATTGAAATCAAATCCGCTTTAGAAAATACAACATCGTTACAAGTAACTAAAGAAGCGTGTTCGTCGAGATCTAACTCCCATATCTAATATATAAAGCACAAAGTAAGGTGTATGTGTGTATGTATGTATGTCCCGCATAGAAATCAAAACCATTTGACCAATCTGGATTAGACTTGGCATGAATGTTCATTAAATCGTAGAGGAGACTGTAGTGTATGTTTAATGTCCCTACCATAAACAAAGGGCTTAAAAATATATTTAAACAAGAATATAAAGAGAGTTTGTGTGATACACAAACTCAGAAGCGGCCCCCGTCGAGTCGGATCCCTGTCAGATCCGCCTATTCGCAAGATGTTTCGGATGTTCCTTCTAAGTCCCTGGCTCAATTCCTGTATGCTCCCATCCTTAAACTATCGCAATATTTCTGAAAGAACAGTAAAGGTTAAATCATATTTTCAAAAGCCTTTAGTGTTTTTTTCTAACCGTGACGGACAGACCAACCAACAGACAAAACGCACAAAAATATATTAGTTTCATTTTAATGGGGGCATTATACAATTTTATTTTTAAAAAGCTGATTTTTTTAAAAATTTAAGAAATTAGTTTAGAATCATGTCATTTCCGGTCTTTACGCTAGTACACGAAAGCCGCTGCTAAAAGTTCATTTAAAAAAATGTGCGTGATATCTACATGTCTGGAGCATTTCTTATAGTAACATTTCCTCCCTTACATTTAAAATTGTTTTAGAATTGGTGTTTTGTTATTAAAAAATCGCTTGCATAATTAATTTTATAAATTAAACGGTTTGCTTCTTGAAAACTAAAAGTAGCCATTGCACCTAAACTTTTCAAGCCGCATTTAATGGTGAAAAAATATTTTTCATATCTCTTCTAGTTTTGGCGCTCTGAGTCTAACAGAAGGACAGACGGACAGACAGACATAAATTCATTTTAAAAAATGTGCGTGATATCTACATGCCAAGAGCATTTCATATAGTAACATTTCCTCCCTTAGATTTACGTAATTGCTTCACAATTGGTGTTTTATTATTAAAAAATCGCTTGCATAATAATTTTTATAAATTAAACGGTTTGCTTTTAGAAAACTAAAAGTAGCCGTTGCACCTAAACTTTTCAAGCCGCATTTAATGGTGAAAAAATATTTTTCGTATCTCTTCTAGTTATGGCGCCCTGAATGTGACAGACGGACAGACGGACATTTTGCACAAACCTAATAGCGGCTTTTTCCCCATACGGGGCCGCTAAAAATAGCAAAATTCATCTCTATTAAATAACTAAACTTGTTAACGAATCGGGTAAACCCGTTTTCACAGTGTTTTATATTTGATATTAATATGTCGGCTTAACAGGCTAACCCGTTTTCACAATCTACTTTTATTTTCGTGGCCAAAGAAAAAAAGATATGAACTGAATATTCGCCAAGTTTAAAATACACCTTAATATAATTCACTAGATTAGTTATACCTAAATTAAGGTCGCGGGTAACATAAGGATAGTACTTTATAAAGCCATGTTTCATGCTTACGAAACATCTCTCCTATCCTATTATCCTTTTTATACTTACAATATCACAATTTATGTAGGTACATATACACATAAATATGGTATTGTCACATAGGAATGCATCTATTAAAACCTACAGAACAGGTTTTACCTATACATGTTAATTTAAACAAAACAGTTCCGGTATTAAAGACTTATAAAATTGGTCCTGCAAAGATGTGTGTAGAACAATTCTATATGTTACCATAGTAAATGCTAATAATTTAATACATGTAATCATTCTTATCAGTGTTATATACTGTTGCATATATTCTTCTAACAAAAATAACAATTAGTTCATACACAAACAATATTTGCTCATTATCAGGAAAGGATAAAGTTTAGCTTATTTCATTGTAACTTCTTAGTTTGCCTAGCATATCTTTCTACCTTTTTTATATTTTATAGGCCATTGTAAATAGCTGCCTATAATAGAACAGACGTAGGAATAGGAACAGATCAACCTTGTAGCACAAGAACCCCCACCCCACCCTTAGTTGAAATGATAAACCCGCACAGAGGGTGTTGAATGCATAATAATATATATGTATCTTACTGCAAAATTGATGGGATACTAATAGTATTATATTAACTATGTTCCTTAAATCTTTCTAGAAAAAAAAAAATGACACTACTCTACTTATTCAACCTTAACGATTGGGGACATAGCTTACTATGATGTTAATTTTTTTTTTAAATATAAGTACCAAGTTATAATTAGATAGCTTACTATGATGTTAATTTTTTTTTAAATATAAGTACCAAGTTATAATTAGAGTCAAATGAAAGAATAAAAGACAAAAATCCGTGTATATATCTGTAGCCTACTAGATCTAAGTACTTCCGTATGTGGTGAGAATAGTCTATTGATCACAGGACACAAACATATTTTTTTAGGTTCAATGTACAAACACACAACACATGTTATTGTGAACAGTTCTACTGCACTTTAATGCAAATCTCACAGAATATTTGTCACCTGGACCTATATAAGGTCAGCAAAGAACAGATGGCTCTACATAATACATATCCGATTAAAAAAAAATTAAGAGTTTTGATGTTCATGTTCTGATTGTGAACTCAAGAGGAGGTTTGTTTTCTTTTTTTTATTTATACTTTAAATGGACCTCATTCACCAAATGTAAATACACACATTTAGCCAGGTCACAATATTGATAAAATAGTGAAAAATACGGATCACGTGACACCCTTACGTATTGCCTAATTTGTATAGAACATATAGAGAAAATGTTGTTTGTTTACGTTTGGTGAATGAGGTCCATTACAGATATTCCTACGAAAAAATATAATTGCGCCCAACTCGTATCGATGAGTTCCTCTGGTTGTGGAGACATAGTCTATGTCGTTGGTTTTCCTGGCTGATTCAGGCAACCAGTTTCATGCTCTAATTACACTGCGGAATATGGAACACTTGTATGATATTCTCATAGCTTATGGAATATTAAATGTGATTTAATCATTGTGTATTCCTACGTATGTTATTAGTTTATGTTTTGTATTTGTTATCAATGGTTATTTAAATGGTTTATTCAAACGTTATGGTTCATTATTGGCCCTTTACATCTTTAAGATTAATAAAAAGACTCTCTCTTCCTGTCAAGGGTGGGGGGGGCGGCTCTTTTGTAGACTTGCCACATTACCAGTAACTTCACCATGACATTGTTAAAAGAACCGCCATAAATTTGTTTCTCAAACTTAGCCCTGGCAGTGCTAAAGAACATATACTCGTTTAACTATGAATCAACAATAATAATAATGACAATAATAATAATAATTATCTATATGTATATTTCTCAAAAGACAAGTTCAAAAGTTCAAACACACAACAACAAGCAAGCAGTAACACATAAATGGGAAGATCCCATGGCGCAGCACGCGGTGTGACTGTAAATTGCTGCATCCCAATCCGCACCATTTTGTGAATGAAAGTGGTGTTTATATAATTCTATTCTTCTCAATTTTTGTCATAATATTAAAAGTATTTCCAGATTATTGTGTCGTAAGACAATTTTTTTTAAAACTAGAACAACAACAATACACAGATAGAGTATACTCTCAGGTTTCACTTTAGAAGTACTTTAATTACGCACATTCGTTCATTAGACATGATTACGAAAGGTAACTCATCTCTCTATTCCTAGATCTAGATCTAGATCTAAAACTCGAATTCAACTCTAATATTATATATAGAACTTCTCTTAATAATATAGTTTTATGCTTTACCACATGAATATACTAATTATAGACATTATAGTCCATTCATTTTATATTTTAATCAAATTAACATTCAAATTGTTTTTTTCTAAAGCATTGTTACATGGGTGCAACTCTATTCTTTATATCGCGTAAATTAAGGTCAATTACAAAAATCCAAAACTCCATTCATTTAATTTTCTTCATGAATTCACGCATTCGCTTTACTTATAACAAGTAAATGGAAAGATCCCATGGCGCAGGATGGTGTGAATGGGAAATAATAGATCCACACTATTCTCATTCACAAAATAGCATAGCATTTTTTTTTTACTTTAAAAAGATTTTAATAATGTCCGGAAATTTCCAGGACTTTTTCGACCGGCGGCAAAGCATTTAATAACATTTCAGGAGATTTTCTTGGGGCTCCTGGTAAATCAAGAGGCCGCGGGTAATCTGTTTTATGTTATAAAATGGTTCAATTTAATATATTATACACCTAAAAATTAGCACGGGTCCAAAGAAAGTGCGGGACCCACTGTGGTCGCATATGTTGTAGTGCCTAAGGCCTGCCCTGCAAAATAGCGGCGTACGCTATGCTGCCGGTCGACTAGTTATTATTATTATGAGTATGTTAACAATGTTAAAGTAATCTAGCGGATAAAATGTTTAGTTTTTGTTTTTATTTCATTGTTCATTCGGTTTGTGTTTACCAGTTTTAATTTATACATTGACGTTATAAGTGTACATTAAAAAAGTATTTCTCGTGCTTACTATTAATGTAGTTCAGTGATTCCCAAAGTGGTACATGTTGACCCCCAGGGGTCCACGAAAGTGAAAAAAAGAATTGGGTGTCCATGACATCCAAATGGGGGGTCCACGAGAGTGGATCTCATTTAAGAAGTAATCGAGTTTAATATAAATCTCACATTAATGGAATCACCTATTATATCATATGTTATTTATACTTTATTATAGCTAGGCCATTAAACATTTCATCTATTATTGGAATGAAAAACTTATTTTAAATTTTAATACCTCATTTAAATACCTCAATTTGGTCTAGAGATAACTAATATTTAACATGGCTGAATCTAAGTAAAAAAATAGACAATTGTGTTAATTTTCAAACTTTTATTCTTCATTTCTCGTAGAACTTATATTTCCTATGTGTCTTTTATTTAACATTTTAACATTTTATGTAATGACAACATGAAACCACCTAATAAACTAACCCAGGGGTCGGCAACCTTTTGAGTTGAAAGAGCCAAAAATTACAATTTACACATTTTTAAAGACTTAAAGAGCCGCACTTTTTTTCCTTGCAAAAATAAATAGTATTTGCAAATTTTTTTTTACTAAAAAAAATCCTTTTTATTGAAATATAAGTAGTGTTTGTCACAACAAATTAAATAATATATATGTAAAAAAAAAAAAAAAAAAAAAAAAAAAAAAAAAAATATATATATATATGGCGTTATAAGATAATTATTTTTTTTATTTCGGAAACAACTAAAGGAGTTAGACATTTTCTTAAACACTAAGTTGAACTTATATAACAATCAATTAAACAAACAAATTCAATGGGAACGTTGGCTTCGCATGGTTTTTGAAAGTTAGATAGGCCTACATTAGGCTCATAACTTGTTTTTAGTTTCAAACACAACTCTAAACTTTCAATTGTTAGTTGGCTTTTTACTTTGCTTTTAATTATATTCATGAAAAAAAGCTTTTTCGCACGAATATGTTGATCCGAAGATAGCCAGCAATCTAAATGCCCTCACTGTAGCAATTTGGAAGATTATTCCATGCGCCGAATCAACTCGCGGCATTTCTTTGAAAACTGTCCACTTTTGTTGCATTACGTTCATACATTTCTGGAGCTCTCACTTTTCTAACTTGATTTTTTAAATCTATAAATTTTCCACTCCACAAAGCTAGAAATCCCGTATCAATTCCTAATGGATAAATGTGGATTGGTAACCTTGTGTTGAGAGGATTTACTAAGAATGGTAAAATGGTTTTGTTGGTTTTGAACTGCTCAAATCTGTCAAAAAAATTATCTTTCATTTTTTTTTAACTGTGCTCAAGTAATTCGTGTGAACAGTAGCTCTTATTTTATTGCGATACTGCTTTAGACATTGAAAATGAAGTGACATAACTCTCAATATCTTCTGCGAAAAGAATTAATTCTTTACCAAAACATAGGAAGGGTTTCTATTTCCTTGCAGTTTTTAGTTTCAGCTCGTTTAATTTCTGTTTTATATGAACCATAAAATAAAATGTTTGCAAATATTTGTCGCTTTCTAATACAGGGAGATTAATGCCTTTATCATTTAGGAATGTATTTAATTCATTCAAGCACAAAGCAAAACGTCTCATTATCTTTGGGAAGCTATCGCACTTCATTAGGAAGAAGGAGCTCAAAATACTGAGTTTCCATTTTGATCAAGAATTCTTTAATTTGACGATAGTAGATTGCTTTGGACAAGATGCTGTTTAAAAATCTTGATTGCCGAATTCATTACCTCAACTATTTTTTATTCGAATCGTTTTGGGTACATAGTGCTTCTTGTGTGTATTATTCAGTGAAACGCAAGGATTTCGAGGTTTATTTTGCTATGAAGAATCTTTACCATTTATTTTTTCCAGTCATATTTCTGGCTCCATTAGTTGCTTTTGAAATGATTTTATTTAAATTGATCTTATTGTTTTCAATGTACTATTGTACGATAAACACTATATCATTCCCTCCAGTTTGTTTCGAGGTAGCAACCCTTTCAGTTATTCTTTTGGACCATAAGAAGACATATAACTGACTAAATGAGCAACTTGAGCGCTGTCTTTGATTTTTTTTCAATATTTTTGGTCTGTTTTTTTTAAATCAACAGTTGTTCAGATGAACATAGGAAGCAGTCTTTGACATACTCACCATCTATAAATGGTTTGCCTATTTGTGCAATTTCTAGTGGTACCACAAAGCTTGCCCGAAGAGCATTACTTGTAGATTGCATATAAGATTGAGAAGATAATCGCTTCAAACTCATTTACTTGAAACAACAAAATTTACGTCACAGCCAAAGCACGCAGACTTGCGTCGAAAGCGAATTGAAACCTACATAGAAACATTCGACCAAGGCGTCCATTCGAGAGCTTCTGACGGACTGGTAACATAGACGACGCGTGTATTGGGGGAGGGGTGTGGTGAAAAGCAAGTAGCTGAGGGATATAATTTGTGCCCAATCCTCTTTAAACTATTCAGAACTAAAAAAATGTTTCAATAAAATTAATAATAATTGCGTGTAGAACTAAAGAGCCGCAGCTTCACACGCAAAGAGCCGCATGCGGCTCGCGAGCCGCGGGTTGCCGACCCCTGAGCTAACCACTTAAGCTGGAAGATCGTTGGAAATAAAGCCACCCTGATAAGATTTGAAAAACTATTGAACACTCCATGGTAAAGTTGAGAAAAGATCTACAATTGACAAAATATTTGTTTTCAAATTTTAAGGAAAATATAATAATTTGCTGTGTCTTAAAATATCTTGCAAAATTATGAAAATGACATACAATTGCCGAAATAAAAAAAGAATGATTTAGCCAGCCGATGAAGTTTTTAAAACTATTTTGTACACAAACCTGCATCTGATATTTGCTAAGAATTCTTCTAAGCAACGAATAGTTCAAAGGTCTATATATAAACCGGGTTGTGCCTGTCATGAGGAATTTTTGGGCACATTTTCGTTTTTTTTTTCATCTTTCTTGCCCATTTCTCATTTTTTACAATTTTCCTAATAGTTTCTTCGTTTCTTCCGGATAGAGTGCGATGTTCAAGTGTGTATTTGTTTTGTCACAGTTGGCAAGTGTGTCAGCCTTCTATTTCCTTCTATTTAAAAATTGGAGAACAGTGTTATTGATGTTGTTGTTGAGCTTTACACACAATATGTTTTGTAAAAATTCTTTTGGGTGTTCCTTCAGATTCTGTAGATGATTACATCCTAATCCAAACGTGCAAGCAGGCAAGGTGACCATCGAACGTCAGTCCAGGCATCATGAGTTGTTTTATTTAGGAGGTATCAGAGTTTGTCAAGCTTTGAAGGACTATTTTAATATTAGTCAAGAAAAATGTTTAACTGTTTGGTGAACTTTGCTGATTTGCTAGTCTGATAGCCGTTAGAACCAGTGCTCCTATTTCTTCTCCGTGGTTGTCATAGAACTCATTAGTTATAATGATCTTCATTTTAAAATTATTTTTTTCTCCATCGGCCATTCAATGAGTATTCCAGCTCCTTCGTTTTTGGTGGCTTTCTGAGAACAATCCATGAAAACTCTGTTAGGGCAATGGTATTGTAGAAGAGTTCACTAAACTCTTGAGCTCTGTTGGAATATAGCTAAATATTTCTTTCTTCTAATGTCTTTGCAAACGGCATATTTCTGCAAACAATATATTTCTCTATACAGCTGGCCGGGTCAACCTTGTTGTTGTCATGTAATTTTTTTATTGAAATTATTATGGCTCAAGAAATCCACGAAAAACTGTTCTTTGTGAAACCTTTTACTAAAACAACAAATCTTTAAATGACAAAAAATCTCCGTAGCAATGGAAGTCGAGCTTGCAAAGCTTTAAAAAAAAAAGTTTCGAATGAGTTTAGTGATAGTTAACGATACATATTAACTGTTAAATAATGGGTTTAAATTTCAAATTTGCTTAATTAATAAATTTATTGTAAAAAAATGAATTCATTTTAAAATGTAGTTTTAAATTACTTTTTCACTTCTCATGTCACTGATTTTAAAATATTTAAACAAAATGTGTAATTTGAAATTGATGAATTTTCAAAATTCAATATAACTTAAACAGGGGGTCCACGAGACAAAAAAGTTTGGGAACCACTGATGTAGATGAATATTATTATGGTACTAATGGCATACTATGAACTTATTGACGATGACTATAATACTTCAGTATGTGTCTCGTCTAGCAACTCACAAGGTTGACCAGTGTTTTAACTTTTTAAAGACACAAAGTTTGAATTTCTCGTAAACTTTAAGACGAACACGTGCATTTTGTATGTTGCATGGTGTGCTGTATTGCTTTCTATGTGTGTACTCTCACATTACATACAGTATGGTTCCATTGGGGTACACTCATACTCAACTTACTGGAGGGAGTCCTAGCGTCTTATTTCTCTACCCGGACTCACAGGTAAGTTGCCACTGACTCAAACATCATGAATGTTTTAAATAAGACCAATCAGCTTGGACAATGGACGAACTTAGAGTTTGTGCGTATTCCAAACCCCCCTTTATATAAAAAGTTCTTTAGAAACTTATACAACTATTTCAATTTCATAGAATTGTGATATTAACTGTGTATACTGTGTTAACATTATCTTATAGATGCCTCAGCGTTTTGTGTGTGACTTGTTTTCATGATATCTTTATGCAGATCTAATTATGTATGTAGTTTAATTTTAATGTATAATATATTTTTTTCTTCCTCTGTCACGACTATGGCAGGAATAAAAAACAACAACCCTAGATTCAAACTGCAGTGTAAATATGGATTTTGTAGCAGACAGGGGAGAGAAACACATGGTAAGTATTGAGAATGAGATTTACACCCTCTTAATTACAGCACTATACAGTTATCCTCTTATCTTAAATTTTTATACATTATATCATTATACTATATGCTAAATCAAAATAAAAGAGGCGTCAATCTTGCCATGAATATTAATCAGTGACAAACTCATCCTAAGCCGTTGGTTTTCCTGGCTGATTCAGGCAACCCTTTCCATTCTCTCATGGCACTAGGGTAAAAGGAGGACTTGTACAAATCTGTCTTCTTTATGGGATGAGAAATTTAGCTCTATCGTTGTGTCTTTCTATGTATTTTAGACCTATTAGGTTTTGTTTTTGAATTTCTAAATTGAGTAAAGATGTTTAACTGTTTTTTTTAATCTAACATTCATTAGTGATTAAAAACAAAATAATTGCTCCATAAGATGTATAAAGGAGGTATTGCCTTCTTTTTTTAAAGTATTTTTTTATGTTTTTTTCTTATTAAAAATTGTAGGAAACGCGTGATACCAAAAGTTTATTATTTATTTTATGTTCAAAATATTTTTCTACAGGAGTCTCAAGTTATTTACAAACTTCGCTACAGAGCCAGTGAAACTAAGAAGATGACTCAAGTCTGTTCTTTTGGATTAAAAGAAAATGATGCAAATAAACCTGGCAAGATCATAACCATCGCTACTTCGACATCACTCCAAAAGACAGATTTTGTCAGTAAATCTGTGGTACCATTAGTTCTGTTGATGACAATGCCCAACTTTGTAATCGTCTTATGGTACACTGTCATACATTGTAATGGAAGTTATCTTAACATGCTGTCTGTTTTTATCGAGAAGTCTGTCTTCTCTGGTATGTCTTACATATGGAGTCTGGCCAGAAGCCCATCACCTCTAATCATTTGGTCTCTACTCTTGTATTGTGTGTATGCCCTGGCTATGATGAAATTATTACCTGGTCAGACCGTCTTTGGACCTGTAACACCGAAAGGAAATGTTCCAGTCTATAAAGACAATGGCTTCATATTTTTTGTTCTAACCATGATATTGTTTTGGACATTGACTCTACTCCTGCGTCCTTTTGGAATCTCACCATCAGTGTATTATGACAAGTTTGATGAGATGATTGTTGCCTTAAATATATGCAGTTTACTTTTCTGTTTTGCTCTACACCTTAAAGGAAAACTGGCGCCATCGTCTACTGACTCTGGATCATCAGGGAACATAATATTTGATTACTACTGGGGCATGGAACTGTATCCTCGAATATTTGGCTTTGACGTGAAAGTTTTCACCAACTGTAGATTTGGCTTGATGATTTGGGCTTTGATGGTTTGTATCAACGCCGTAAAAAGTTATGAGCTTCACGGCTTTGTTGACTCAATGTTTGTTTCGGCATTGCTACAGATAGTTTACCTGGCCAAGTTCTACTGGTGGGAAGCCGGATATCTCTCTACCATAGACATTATGGTGGACAGGGCTGGATTTTATATCTGCTGGGGTTGCATGGTTTACGTACCTGTACTATACACATTAGTTACATTTTATCTGGTCACACACCCAGTACATTTAGGCTTGCCAGTTAGTGCCGCATTGATTCTTGCTGGCCTGCTCAGTCTCTATATCAATTATGAAGCCGACTTACAAAAACAAAAAGTTCGCAAGACAAACGGAGAGTGTTTGATCTGGGGACAGAAGCCGGACATCATTCGGGCCAAGTATCAATTAGAAAAATCTGGAAGTAAAGAGAGTATTCTGTTGGCCTCTGGGTGGTGGGGTGTCTCCAGACACTTCCATTACGTACCTGAAATAATGCTCGCATTTTTGTGGTCCTTGCCGGCAATGTTTGAGAATCTTCTGCCTTATACTTACGTTATTTTTCTCGTCCTACTTCTAATACATCGAAGTTTTCGAGATGATCAAAAGTGTGGTAAAAAATATGGAACATTCTGGAGTCAGTATTGTGAGAAAGTACGCTACCGAATAGTGCCATATTTGTTCTAGAAATGTTGGCCGAACATCATTAACAGTCCAGTCAGATAAAGAACTAGCCAAAAACTAGAACAAACATTTTTTAAAAGTTTATTTAGCGAAAGAATTGCAGTTACTGTCACCTATCTCAATACTGCAAGATTTATCTCCCCTTTTCTATATACAAATTAATTTATAATTTGTTATTCAGAGATTAATTGCTTTTTTAATTTTTTTAATTATTTATGTATTATTTTTATTCGAGAATGGGAAGCGAGAGAAATATCATATACAAAATTTATAATTATAGCTTTTATATAGCTATTTCATGCTTATAGCATGCTCAGAGCGCTTTGGTCCAATCTCATTTGTGGACCAGTGGGGGAAGGGGGTATCTGGGACAAGGTTGTTTCGTGCTGCCTTTAGGCGCCCAGTAAACACAACTCTGCTCGAGTCTGGTGTCGAACTTTGAGACCCCTTAAAGGGTAGCAAAGTCAGGCCAAGATCAAGTTTTGTAACGGAGTTGTTTTTTTTTAAGTGTATTTACGTAAATGATACGGGTTTATTTATTGTGACATTTTGAACATTATTCCTTGTACAAAAAGATCTAAACAATTCTAGAGCGTTTGCCTTTGCATATACTTCTTTGTATTGGTAATTCATTCTCTTAAAATAAAATAAGCTCATTTCTGAACTATACGAAGACAAATAATAAGTTATAGAATAAATTTAGGCAAAAATCAAACTAGTTATCAAATTTTTATTAAAAAATAAAGCCATTTCTATAATATATTAAGAAAAAAAACAAATTACTAGACACTGTTATGACAAAAATATTTACATTTCATAATGGTGAAGAAATAATAACCCCAGTTCTAAGTTATCAATGTGTATTGTGTTGAATGCACTGAAATATCAATGATCGTTTCACAGACGAATACGATATTGTCACTAGATCTAGTCAATCGTATGATTACGTGATTTTTATGTTGGATTTATTCCTTGTGACGAATTCATGTTTTGACTGATGAATATTTAATGAAATCCGTGATTAAAATGTTAGCTCTAAACTTGTATGACAAGAGAAATAATCAGCTAAGATCTGTTAAAAAGAATAGATTCAACAGTTATCGGTTCTGGTCGTGTCTTTATCAGACTTCTGCAATAGCACATCATTCTAGAGATTTTGTCAGTATTCTTTGTATGAAAAAGACAGAAGTTCAGTAGTTGCAACTTTAAGCATATACTTTAAAAAATCATTTATACTAGTTAATACTTACAAGGACGTCATTGCTATGATTGACGTTTAGATGGGAAAACAGAGGAACATCTTGTATTATAGATTGCTTACTATCGCATAGTTTCTAGCAAAGAAAAAGTTGGTATATGGTGGCGAACTGAAGAAGACTTTTCATTGAATAGTGAAATTTTTTTTTCTCGGTATTGTGGAAACGTTATCCAAATATGAGCCATTGCTGAAATAATAACTTATACGATCACAAGACAGCGATGAAAAAAAAAGTTACTTTCCTGGCTTGTACCAAATATATATATATAAAGGTCTTTTGCAAGTTAATGGATTTTTTTTTTTTTTTTTTTTTTTTTAGCAAAGTTTATTCAGATAATACGTTCGTTTACAGAAACACACAAGACAAACAGGTTAACTTATCCAAATACGTATTACATGCAATTAAAAAAATAATAGTGTGACATAACATTATTAATTGTCCTAAGTTAGGTCCATAGTATTTTGTATAACACAGGTTACATAATTTAACAATTCAAATATGAAAAAAATAAATTTTGACAAATTATCTACAAGGTTTTACATAATATGTTAAATATATGATAAATGATCGTCTCCCATTTAAAAGGTTTTTTTCTGTTTGGACAATTTTTGATTGTTTCCCTTTATTTATTTATTTTTTTTTATATTTATTTTTTTTTTTTTTTTATTCTTTTTTTTTTTTTTAAGTTTATTCAGATAATACTTTCGTTTACAGAAACACACAAGACAAACAGGTTAACTTATCCATATCCGGATTACGTGCAATTCAATTGTGTGTGAGAAAATAATAGTGTGAGATAACATTATTAATTGTCCTAAGTTAGGTCCATAGTACTTTGTATAACACAGTTTACATAATTTAACAATTCAAATATGAAAAAAATAAATTTTGACAAATTATCTACAAAGGTTTTCCATAATATGTTAAATATATGATAAATGATCGTCTCCCCTTTAAAAAGCCTTTCTCTGTTTTGACAATTTTTGATTGTTTCCCTTTATTTATTTATTACTTATTATTTATTTTACACATACACAGCCTGATTACATACAATGTAAATATTGTGTTGCTGTTTCACTACTGTGGAGGAGTGTAATAACATTAAAACATTATGTAACTATACTATTAGTTGTCCTAAATTAGGTCCAACTTATAATGCTTCGTAAATATATTTTTCCTCTATAAAGGATAGTAAACATTGTTTGTGTGAGAATAAAGTACATAAAGGTTACATAACTAAACAATTCAATTCTGAAAAAATAAGTTTTGTCAAAGTATCTCTCAACATTTTCACAATGTGTTAAACATATGATAAATGATAAATGATCGTCTCCTCTTTAAGAAGCCTATCTCTGTTTGACAATTTTTGCTTGTTTCCCTTGGGAATCGGAACACTGCTTCCTTTTCACCAAAGTAACAAACATGTCTGATAGAGTCAAAGAGAGAATAGGTTTTAGGAAGGCAATGAAACTTCCGAAAACGATCCCCAAGTGTGTGAAGAAGGGAAAGCAGGACAGTCCGGGAAATGATACTGTTACAGTAGATTAATAGGGGTTAAAAAAAAAAAAAAAAAAAAAAAATAAAAAAAAAAATAAAAAAAAATAAATAAATAAATATATATATATATATACATATATATATATATACACACACACACACACATATATATAGACACATACATACACACACAAATATATATATATATTAATTAATGGATTTTTTTATAAAGAATTATACGTCATTTACGCTCCAGAAAACTATTCTCTTAGACTATTAAATACATAAATAATTCGAGTTTTAAATATGGTTCTAATTTTTCGCATTATAAAATAAGTAAAAGAGAATGCGATGAAAAAATTATTAATGGAGCTAAAAATAGATTACTCGTTGTTGTTGTCTGACCTAATTCTTTGTGAAATATAATATAGATTAAGTATATTAAGTAAACTTACATAAATTATTTTGAATAACTTTGAATATCTGTGCTCAATTGCATAATTTACGCGTCTGCTTAAGGGGAGAGTACTGTTAAATTTTCACATTATTACAAGGCTTATTTCCCGTTAACGTTGAACAATAGACATAAATAAATAAAACAGAAGTGCGATGTCATAGGCTAAATTCAATTTAAAGCTCAATACATCTATTAAAGGATTTTTTTCAGCAGAAGGAAAAAATACGCTAAAATGAAAACATTTTATAACAAAGATAATCATTATGCCCGCCTGATATAGATTTAGTAGGCACGATTAGATATATAATAATATAGAAAGGGTTCTATTAATTATATAGGTTACCTTACCCGCCGCGCAAGTAACTTTGCCTCAACGTGGCGCCGGCGTGGAAACGGCTCAATAGGGGAGGTGAGCTAGGCGAAAAAGTAACAAACAGGACCCCCGTGGGGGTGCCTACGGGAGAGACGAGAGTCTGCCCATTGCACTGAGCGGGGTTGCAAGAAAGCTCCCACGGCCCGTCACCACATCCATGCGCTGTTCCTCAAGGGACTGTTTCATCAATGGCAAATCCCGCACAGTTAGCTTGGTACAATGAAGGAACATGGGGGTGGCCCCCGGTGCCACCTGGCCTTCGGCCATGATTTCTAGTCCATGTGTCGGAGTGTCATTGGTATCAGAAATAGCAATGCCCTATAGTCATTGACTCGGGTCCCTCCCAGACAGGCCTGTTGCCCGCAGGTTTGTTTTTTTTTACTGTTTGGTCTTTTGTTCTCGGATGGAAGTCAGACAGTTTTTTTTTCAAACTTAGAGCTCGAAGAGCCTTCGGCTCAGCTCTTAGACAATCCAGCGGTTACCTTACCTTACCTATCCCTTAGTCTGTTGGACTAAGTGGGGCACTAAGCAAGACTTGTCAATCGTCCTTCACCATTCCTCCCTATCTTTTGCCTTGTTTAAAACCTCTTTCAATGGTAGGCCTGTCCATTTTTTTATGTTGTCCTCCCATCGCTTTCTTTGTCTGCCTCTTCTTTTTGTTTCACGTTCAATTCCAGTGTCATGGACATTCCGGGCTCGCGGACTAGGTACACCGGGGTTCCCACCATATCCCTTTACTCTACCAACTCTACTAGGCTGACCATACGCCATTTATGCAACGGCACTTTGAGGGTCGGCGTCTTGACGTTGACAAAGATAGTGTGAGCTCTTTTACAACTCCACACATGATAATGTTCTCTTGGGCACCACCCCTGGAGTTCTGTTTTGCTACCCGTTGGCCTTATCGTCCCTTCAATTCTCAAGATCGTTTCCACCCGGGCGTCACGATGTGGCAAGGTAACTTGCCCGGGCCTACTGTCCAACAGACTTAGGGACAGGTGAAGCCGAATGAACTGCTCTAGTTATGAATCTTTGAAAGCAGATACAACATAGTAAATCTATAAGTTCATTTTTTGGTTAAGTTTTAAAATCTTAGTTTACTTTCAACAGTATTAGATTTTTAAGCCACTGTTATGTAATTTTAATTTTTGAAAGTTTGCAACTTACAACTCCAAGCTTTGATTTGAACTATTGATTGAAAACTTGAATAACAACAGGTGTTGATCCTTGCGTTCGTACGGCAAAAAAAACCAACTGATTTAACCAAGAGAAATATGCTGAGAGTAAAAATGTATATAAATCTACTTGTAAATAAAAAAAAAAGTGCGCAACTTAGAAATTCAATGCACCAGTTGAGGTTAACAATGAACACCAATCAATATGGCGGCATCATAGCACGTGTAGTGAAACGAGATAGTGCATTGAACGTCTCATCATTTTAGACTTGGGATAAATTTGATTAGAACATTAAATACAATCTAGTCTTATGTACTTTTAACGACAAGGAGAGTCCGGCTGATTTATTGATCGCTTTGTGTCACAGATGTACATGCGAACTCTTTAATGAAACACAGATTTTTAACTAGACTTAATCTAGATTTAGATTTAAGTTAAGTAGTCGTCAGAATTTTGAATTCAAGTAAAGTTAACCAGGGGGACTAAAGAGCTTTTCTTCTGGAGAATACCTTGTTAAAAACTGTAAAAATTGGATGGTCAGACCACTAATCGGTATTACGGTAAGTTTACATTTAAATAAATAAATTTAAAATAAAGAGGTCATCTAAAGTAAATAAGTCGTTGCTATTATTATATTATCGATATTGACAATATCAGTTCATATAATCTGTATACTGTGTAGATCGTAGATTATTATAATCTCAAAATAATACTTTCGATCTCGATTGTGTGTTGAAGGCTATTGTTGTTGTTTTTTTTTTGTTACATTCTAATGACACAAAACACTGAACCATAATCTTCAAATACAAAAACAAAACCCAATAAAATGCTCAGAAAGACACAAACATAAAGGCAAATTTCTTGTTTCATATGCTATGGCAAATATATACAAATACTCTATCCTCCATAGTGCTATTAAAGCATGAAATGAGTCGGCCAGGAAAACCAAATGACTTAGCAGAATTTAAAGTCATTGGTTAACAGGAATTGACTAAATTAACCTACGAGCAGCCGTAGGACGTAATCTACTTCTGTTTTGAAGTAACATCTGTATCTTATAATAATATTACTATTATAATAATAAATAACATGTTTTGTATATTGAAAATAGTTTTTAGTGAACATTTTGTTTTTGCAACATCCAGATCACAGTTCGATACTCATGTACAAGCCGTTCAACTCCCTTCACCTTATCCGTTAGTCTGTTGGGGCACCCCGCGTGATCTTTATGCTATGCAATAATAAACTGAACATATAAACAATGAACATTAGTACTTTAAAAAAAAAAATCGAAAGATATTGGCATCCTGTTAAATATCAAGGCGCACTTGTTCCTGTTTTGCATAAAGTAGTTATCAGCTAATGCAGAAAACTACAAAGTACATTATATATATATATATATATATATATA
>JADKLZ010000687.1:15395637-15473493 GCA_021533235.1 Biomphalaria straminea
TGTTTGTATAACGCCAGAGCTTGTATGTGTACAGAGACCTGACTGTCATGTTTGTATAACGCCAGAACTTGTATATGTACAAAGACCTGACTGTCCTGTTTGTAGAACGCCAGAGCTTGTATGTGTACAAAGACCTGACTGTCCTGTGTGGTCACATTAAGCTATTATGTCTTAAATGATTGACATTTCGAACACATAGATGACTTTTACCATTTAGTCTGTTGATTAACCGTATCATGTGTAGACTTAATTGCTTTACGCCGGCCTATAAAAAAGAAAGGTCATACTCGCTTATTGAGAACTTCTGTTTAATACATAATGTACGATCGGCGGCGTCCTCAAAAGTAGTCATTCCCTTTTAAAGAAATAATTTTTAGCCACGTACCCGAAGACTCTTCTGCAAGTTTAATAATAAACATTTTAGGGGAAAAAACACGTATATCTGGCAAGAGGTGATCGAGATAGTAGGATAGCACAAAGAGTCGTACTGGGAGACACCCACCCGCGTGACGCTGATTCTTATCTTATCTTATATAATACAGACGTTACTTCAAAAAAAGGAGATGATTACGTCCTACGCGTCATGCATTCAGTCATGCATATTAACCAATGATTTAAATTCTGCCAAGTCAATGGTTTTCCTAGCTGACTCAGGCAACCCATTCCATGCTCTAATGGCACTAGGGGTGAAAGAGTATTTGTACAGATTTGTCCTTTGTCTTCAGTTTCAACATGAACGCTATTCGAAAAGTTCAACAAATTAGTTCATCTGTTCATTGTGAACATTTTCATTTTGAAAAGATTGAATGTTTGTGCGTCGATATGCCTATGGGAGTGGTCACTGTCATCTTCATCTTTAGTAAGAGTTCATGTTATTTGTAATAATATTTTAATAGATGGATGTTCTCTTCTCTCATGAATTATTTTGTTTTGAAGTTCTAACGATCATTTAACAAACATCCAATGAAAATTATAATATAAGCATCCTTTGTTTGTTTTCAACGTATTCCAGAAACTTTTTACTCTGATAAAGCAAACTCTACTCTAATAAGATAAATAAGACCCAAGTACTCAAGACAAAACATTTCACGCCATCTTTAGTTTTCTTGTAATGGTGCCAGAACTTGACATTGAAAAACAAAAGGTCTTGGCTTTCGAAATGTCTGGCCTCTTTTTCTGTTATAACATTTAGCCAGTGATTGTGCAGGCATGTTCTTCAATCTCTCTCTTGTTTACTGCTCACTAGCATGTTCACTCAAGCTCAGTCTCTACAACGGTAATAGCTACAACCCAGCGGTTCTCAGAAATTATATGCACTTGGGTGCGCTTTACTATCCATGTCTTTGTGTTAACCATGTGATATACTCCTGGAACCTGCGAGGTACGGTAGGATACCCCCCCCATCCCAATTTTCTGCTTTCTCACAGCTCCTAGCTTCTCTCTGACTCTCTCTGTCTCTCATTCATTCTCTTTCTCTCTCCCACACATCTTTCTCTCTCTCTGCCCGCATCTTGACTGTCTTTATCTCTTATGCTATTCTTAGTTACGATCTCTCATCTCCAACTCTATTAAAGCGGCCGCAGCGGTTACAGTGTTTCTGGGACATGTATGTGTAATGTATGTGTCTGCCTGAGTGTTTTTGATAGGGGGCTAATTGCTAATTAATATCATGGTATGTGTGTGACACCAGCACGACTTTACTTATTCAGCAAAAAAAAAAGTTTGCTTATGACCTTTGCAGACTATAAAGTGTTTCTACAATTCGACTGATTTCTTTTGTCTGTGACTGAAAATTTTATTGTGTTGTACAAGAGAAGTGTTATATTCATAACATGGTGGATTGATTTTAAATACTCTGTGTTCTGATTAATTATCCTTCAAAATGTTCATCTGAACCTACTAGATCTTTTTTTTTTTACATTGAACAGAATCCACTGTACGTAAGTTGAATAAAACTTTATATGTATGGACTGAAGGAAAATACAAAATAATGTCATAAACATATGTTTATAATGTTGCAACCACCTTTACAATAGGCTAAATGTAGAGCATCTTTAGCAGGCGTATGTTTAAAGCCTGCATTTATTCATATTTACTGTAGAACTATGTGTGACGTTTTCAGAGAAATAAATATCTGTTCCCTATAATGTTGTAGTGACATGTGGCACTGCGGCGAGTCTTATTATGTTGTAGTGACATGTGGCACTGCAGCGAGTCTTATAATGTTGTAGTGATATGTGGCACTGCGGCGAGTCTTTACATATGCATTTTGACTATCCTACTGTGTAACCTCATCTATTGACAATACAATTAGTGTTATCATTCTACTACAACTTCTTATAATGCTAATAGCGGTATCTTGGACGACACAAGGACATAAAAAGTTACTTTCTGGTATTATGTTAATTTGTTTGCATTTCACACAACACTATCTGTTATGATTTTCTATTTATTTTTGCTTTATCTGTTGTTTTTTTTTCCCGTCATTTTGTTATTGTTCGATTTAAATATGTATGTTACACACACACACACACCTAAATGCTTTGTTACTCTCACAGTGGGAAACAGTGGGAGAGAGGTAGCTACCATCCTACGCAAGTCATTAATCCTACTCACAGACCCCTCCTGTCCAAGAACTAAACCTACCCACAAGTGTTGTCAACACACGTGCAGGCGCTCGAGATGAATGAAGCGTGCTCACGGCTCACATGGATAGGCCTACACACGTGCACATGTAGACAGGGCCGGTCTTAGGCCACTGCAACCTATGCGGCCGCAGTGGGCACCGCACTTTCATAGGCCCCGCGCAATTCTATATGTAAATTATTAGAATAAACCATTTTAACTTATTATTAAAGGGTTTCTGTAATTCTCATGAAATTGTAAAATATACGAAAAAATCACGAAAATCTCCTGAAATTATTAAAATCTTTTGAAAACGAGTGCAAATCTACTGTATCTGGCTCTTAAAGCTAATTTTAACAGTGGTTTTGTACTTAGTAAAGTATAAATAAAATGCAAAGACGAATTTATTTCCTAATACAAAATCGTCATTTTCACTTATTATCCTTATCACAACCCAGAATAGGCCTGCCCTATCCGTTTCGCATAGGGCCCCGCAATCTCTAGGTCCGGCCCTGCATGTAGAGACACATTCTTCAGCAATAGCTTTTGGATGGAGTGTTATTTGAAATCATATACCTGTCCACTCTAACGTACATAAATATATATCAATAAAAATAAACCTAGTGAATAAGTAGCCAACTAAGGCACTTAATACATTATGTAAAATGATACAATCCTCGAAATAAAACCAGTTATTCTAATATATATAACAGAATGTGAGGCGTTTGTATGTAAGTATTTCCCGAAATAGAAATCAAAACCATTTTACCAATCAGAATAAACTTAGGCATAAATGTTCCTTAGATCGTGGCGCAGACCGTAATGTATGTTTAATGTCCCTTAAAAATAAAATAAAATACCTAAATTTATCTTTAATTAAGACTGAAACTGCCCAATAAACCAGGAAAAATCCGTTTTCACAGTATTTCTATTAGATCGCATGAATATGTCGGCTAAACTGTAAACCTATTTTCATATTCTATTTTTATTTTAGAGTTTAGAGGCGAAATAGAAATGTGAAGAGAACATTCGCCATGTTTGCCATAGGTCTAAATCCAATCTACTATATGAGTAATGCCCCAAACTAAGGCCCAGCAGTCCGCGGCTAATGTTGGCTAGCCCAATATAAAAACAATGGTGATGGAAGTGTGATACTCAATACCTTAAGACCCCTATGGAGCGTGGTGGCTTTCTGGTAAAAAGCTTAGCTTCCGATCAGAGACGTCTCGAGTTTGAATCCTGTTGATGGCCGGGATTTCGTACTTTGGGATTTTGAAGGCACTCTTTAATTGACCCAACTATGATGAGGATACATGACTTACTGGCAAGTAAGAGCTGTTTACGGTTGGGCTGGCCTCATGATACCATCGTTGTCCGCCAGCCATAGTAACCGCTTGTAAGGTGTGAAAGGGTACCGGTACAACCATTAACAATTTAACATGGAAAAATATTCTTTAGCAAATAAAATCTCGAAAAAACAAAACAATAAAAAAAAAAACCATATTGATGACATCTGAAGAAATATGAACTATTTTGTCTTGCGTTTTTACACTCATTGCCAGAAGAAGAAGAATGGTGTACTTGTGATGCACTTTGTCATAACCAGACCGCCTTGCCACGTAGAACTCCACTGTGTTCCCAATAATAATATATAAACTTTGTATTTCAATTATGTAAGGTTTGGTCTTAAAATAAGTATACTAGCGTCATATAGTTTGTTGCTTCTTCAAACAGGTTCTGGTTCTAAAGTTTCACATCCTATTCTGCAGATGTTTTTTTGTTTTTTTTTTCCTACCTGTACTTTAGTCTACTAACTTTATTTATTTCTGTTGCCAGGTGTAAATCAATGTAAGTCAGCACTTGTGTTGAAGCAAATACTAAACAAACTGGAAACAGAAGCCAACCGAAAAAGAATGGTATGTACAAGAATGATGTCAAACATATTCTCCAACAAATCCCGATAACGTGGCATCGAAGATATCATTTCTTGAGACATTTTTTAGGAGATGAATGTACATTTTTTGTCTGAGAGTTGAGTGACTGAACTGAAATTATGTTTGTTGTTAATATCAAGCTACGATTCAGATCTGCTTTGTTTATTTGTAAAATGACGGCATTATAAACATTATTAAACACAATTTAAATTATTACTCGTTGTGATAACCATATCCTTTTTTTTTGTATATTGCAAAGCAATATGTCCAAAAACACACTATTTCTAGCATTAATAGAGTCTTATATAACTTGTTTCACTTGAAATGTAGTCAACCATAATCTTATGTCTATACCAGTGGTTCTCAACCTTTGTAGCTCTGCGACCCCTTTTTACAATTCCTTACTATGCCACGACCCCTAACAGTAAATCATTTTCGTTCATAAGTATGCGTAACTGTGCCTTCGCAGTTTCGCTATTAGTACAGTATTATAATTGTAGATATCTGATTCTCATTGCTAAAGCTTTAGGTATAATCACCAAACAATATGTTATAACATGTTACAACAAACCATATACTCAAATTATACAGGTCCATGAATCACCCAATTACAAAGAGATAAAATAATCTTTTTATGACGCATTTATTTCGATTTCTTATTCACATTATTCACAATTCATACAAGTGAGACGATTTTCTGTATTAAGACTTGATAACAGGCAGTTATGCAAATAAAGTATGATTGTTAATTAGAGGTGCAACACAGACATATTGGGACATGAAATGACTGTAAACGCTTGATTCAGATTTGTGTAATTATAGAGGTATTGTTCGTGGCCTCTGTATTAATGAGTTCAATAACTAATTCTGTCTGCTAAACATCTTCAACTGGAATGTTAAGTAAATTTGGAAAGTTTGATGTGCTAGCAAATCTTCTTTCATAAAATTATAAATTACACTTGATTCTATCAGTGACCTATTTCATTGCTTTCTGTAGTTTGAGTCAAACATTGTCTTCATTAGTACAGACTGAGTTCCGATGACTTTTTGTGACTCTATCTATTGAAACTCAGATGAACATACTTCAATACTTGGAGCACCATCTCTGCAGACACCACTAATAATTTTGCAAAATATTTTACTCTTTTCCAAAAAAAATAAACTTATTTTCCTTAACACATTCAATAATGTCGTGGATTGCAAAAATCTTTAAATGGCCAACATTTATATGCCTAACCATGCCTTTGAAATACTGCGTATCCCTGACAACAAAGTTCGGATGTTAGCTATCTAAAGGACATACATATACTTGGGCTTTATAGACTTAAAGAACTTTGTTACAAATGACAGAATGGAATCAAACAACAATGGTGCATGTCTTACGAGCTGCGGGGAGACAACTGAAGGGTCACTTGAACTGTATGGGAGCTATGAGGCACTACGTTCAACAACAGAGTTTCCTACCAGAACACTACTGGAAGCCCATGCTTTCCTGCCCTGCTACCATTGGGAGTTCATCCAAGGCTGAAGTTGTCCAATACGTTATAGTTTTCTATACAAAATGCACGTATTAAAATTGAACTTTAAGGATGCGTTGTTCAACCTTTTTCAAAACATTCACTTTTTAGTCCACATATTTCAGTTTTAACACGTTCATTTGGTAACGACTGATAGCGATCTAGTTTATAAGTGCGGACCTGTACTTCACTTATATCTTAATTACCAAGCGACTCTTAATACAGACTCGTTACCTTATAGTTTAAAGAGGAAAATCCAGAGTTTTGCAGCACGACCAGACGTAATGAGCGTTATGTATTAATGAGCATTAACTTACACTATGAAAAAATATTTATGTTGCGACAATTAAAATGTTTGAAATCAGCTCCAATTCAGTTGGCTGCAACATCTATCCTCGATTTACAATAAAAATAATAAATTTCAATTTTTTTAAAAAATTTACATGTGTCAAGTTTTACTTGTTAGAATTGACCCAAAAAAATCCATATTTTCAATGGTCTAATGCGACCCCTGACTAACCGCCAATCGACCCACAGGTTGAGAACACCTGGTCCATACAGTAGTGCCTCTCCCAATAAAGTAAACACTAAATAAACATATTGTCAATTTTATTTTATAGGCTGATCAAACCAACGGAAGAATGCAGCATAGAAAGAATGAAGATAATAGAGGCCATCATTGCAATGGCGACAACAGTAATTCGGGAGTCAGGGAGAACAATGCAGCACATTCTCCTGGTCAAAGTTTGTCAACGCAGCCTGTGAAGAGATTCGTTAATCAGACTCTCATACCAATCATATTGTTGTTGATAATGCCCAATTTCGTCATATTAATTTGGTACACCATCGTTCATTGTAATGGTAGCTACCTCAAGATGTTGTCCGTCTTGTTTGAAAAGTCAGTCTTTTCTGGTCTGGTTCATATATGGAGCCTTACAAGAAGCCCATCTCCAATAATCATTTGGTCTCTAGTCTTGTATTGTGCCTATGCCTTGGCCATGATGAAATTGCTACCTGGGAAAACAGTCTTTGGGCCCATAACACCGAAAGGAAATATTCCTGAATACAAGGACAACGGCTTCCTATTTTTTGTACTGACAATAGGAATGTTTTGGACATTGGTTCTGTTCTTGCGTCCTTTCGGGATCTCGCCTTCGATATATTACGACAAAATGGACGAAATATGTGTTACCTTAAATATATTTAGTCTTGTTTTCTGTGCCTTTCTCTACATCAAAGGGAAACTGGCTCCATCGTCCACTGACTCTGGATCATCAGGGAACATAATATTTGATTACTACTGGGGCATGGAACTTTATCCTCGAATATTTGGCTTTGACGTGAAAGTTTTCACCAACTGTAGATTTGGCTTGATGATTTGGGCTTTGATGGTTTGTATCCACGCCGTGAAAAGTTATGAGCTTCATGGGTTTGTTGACTCAATGTTTGTTTCGGTATTGCTGCAGATTGTTTATCTGGCCAAGTTCTACTGGTGGGAAGCCGGATATCTCTCTACCATAGACATTATGGTGGACAGAGCTGGGTTCTATATATGCTGGGGTTGTTTAGCATTAGTTCCTGTTCTTTACACGTCGGTGACCTGTTATCTTGTTACTCATCCTGTCCGCCTGGGCCTAGCTGTTAGTGCCGCTATGATATTCATTGGACTTCTCAGCATCTACACCAATTACGAGGCCGACGAACAGAAACAAAAAGTCCGCAAGACCAATGGCGATTGTCTGATTTGGGGAAAGAAACCAGACATCATTCGCGCTAAGTACCAGCTGGAGAATGGTGGCATCAAAGACAGCATCCTCTTGGCTTCAGGCTGGTGGGGAATGTCACGACACTTTCACTACATTCCTGAAATAATGTTGGCGTTGATGTGGACACTTCCGGCCCTGTTTGAGAACATGATGCCCTACTCCTACGTCATTATTCTCACAATTATTTTAACACATCGAAGTTCTCGAGATGAGGAAAAATGCAGCAGTAAATATGGACACTTCTGGCGCCAGTATTGTAACAAAGTACCTTACAGAATAATTCCTAATTTGTTTTAAATTTACTGCATTTCATACATTGCAAATTCTAATTGTTACTACAGTTTTACTACAATTTAGTTTGATTTTTTTTTTGCTTTTTAAATGTATGCTTTAAATTATCATTTATTAAAATAAATAAAAATGTGCATGACTTTGGCAAAGTAATTGAATTACTGAGGAAGAACCTAAAGTCAAAGTTCCTAATTGAAAAAAAAAACTATAAAAGAAGCAATCTACTAGAGCCTCAACTCGGATGCAACATATTTAGCTATCTATTAGAATTATGCTATTGTCTGAGAGATAATTGTTAAATATTTTTCTAGTCACTTGACGCTATTGGCTGACCATCTCATGCTTTAAGTTCTCAGCCTGCCAACTACTAATTTGTTTTTAAAAAAATTCCTTGGACGAAAGTTGCAATATTTGGCTTACAGGTCCCGTAAATGTAATATGTTTACTTTTGATATTTTTACAATGACCCATGTAAATAAGTTAACCTATGCATTAGTTAATCTAACAAACCTATATTTCACAACAGTGGTATATCACATGAGCATTTTCCTTCATCAATTGACAGTGTTCAACGGAAATAAAAAAGAACAAAATAAAATTTAACGATGGTTGCTTTATATTGTAGTTTTGAACAAATACAAATTTATTCAATCTGCTAAAATGTCAACAATATATATATATATATTTATATATATATATATATATATATTTGTTTCTCTGTTTATATATATATGAATCAGTGGCGTAGCTAGACATGTGCGGGCGGTGCGGGCCGCATGAGCATCAAGTAATGAGAGGCATCAAGCTAGAAAACGTTGTCAGTAAAAACTATATATTGCTGTTAGACATGGAGAAACAGAAACAAATGTATTTGTTTCGCTGCTTTGTGTTTCTCCTATACGCTTTCTTACATTAAATGTAAGTTGTAAGTTATCTTGAATCAAATTAATTACATTTGTTTAAAGCTCTGAAAGCAACGCACTTTTACTCTTTCCTCAGAGATAGGCTACTTGATACAGTACTACTTTATTGTTCAATGCTCTATAATTATAAATAATTATAAGAGGGACAAAACTGTGTTGGTACATTTCTTACTAAATTGTTCAGTACACTTTTTTTTTTGCTTGCCCTGTTTACAATTCTCAAATAGATCAAGTATTACATCTACATTTAAATCCAACAATAGATTGAATAAGAGATGGAGGTTATCTACGAACACTGAAAAGTATGAGACCAACAGAGCTCACATTTAGTCATCGCTTCCTGGGTAGGCAATTGTGTAGTTTGTCTGAAGCAAGGTGGAAGATTTCATTACAGAATAGGGAATTAGGCAATTTTGTCTATTGAGCAAATGCTGGTATAAAAAAGATTTTGATAAAATTATTGATAAATTGCTAGTAAGAAAGCATTAAGGTTTATCTGTAGTATTTTTTTGTAAAATTGATTTTTTTCTTCCGAATTAGCAATACTTAAACATTGAATACACATTTCTTTTGAAGAAAAAAAAATTTTACTGTTTCATTTTTTTTTTTTTTTGGGGGGAGCATCATGAAAGCCGGCCGCACTGGGCATCAAGTACTATAGCTACGCCATTGATATACATTTGTGTGTGTGTTTGTAGAGCTCCTCCTTCATGATTGAAGATGAGCACATTTCTCAAATCCTATGAACTCGAAGATGACTTAGGCCATTCCTCGATTTTGTCTTTGAAGTAACGTCTGTAATCTATAAGATAAGATGTTAACGTATCGTGGTTTATAATGAAATAACTTTTCGTGCACCCCGGCCGCATGGTTAGGTTTGGTCAGTTGCACATAGGCCTGCTTCTTCTCTCAGCTTTTGTTGCTTCGGCGCACTTTTACACTGGCAATGCTTCAAATGTCGAGACTCTCACCATGAGAAGCAATCGAGAGCTAGTGCTTCCCAGTTTTTTTTTTGTTTTTTTTTTTTGCTAAATTTCTATTTCTCAATAATATTACCCCCCCCCTTTTTTTTCGGGGCCAAAATAAAGTCACGTAGACTTGTTACATAAGTGGCTTACATAAAACAAAAACAATAAGATCCACATAAAAGTACATATCATATTGATTGAAAAAATATCTAACCATGCGACCTATCCGAGAAAACGTATGGAAAACTGGAATAGATGCAGACAAGAACCTTGAGATTTATAACAAAATGAATATATTCATTTGATTAGATAAAAATCTCTTGAGACACCATGAGATTATAAAACAGAAATATAACTTACAAAAAAAACACGTTTTAATTAATAAAATACTCAGAAAGACTAATGCATATTACTTATTCTAATGTTAGTACAAATTCATACATGTGCTCATTTTCCTCTCGAGCCATTGGGCATAGAACAGGTCTCCTGAATCCGCCAAGTCTCTAGCATTCACGACTGGATTACCATAAGAAAACATGTAGGATGCATTCTATTTTGTACTTGAAGGAACGTTTCTAATCTATAAGATAAGATGTTAACGTATTGTGGTTTATAATGAAATAACTTTTCCTGCACCTCCACCCCTTAATTATACTCCACACAACGAGTGACATGCCTGCTAATGTTGAATAGTGTTCGCTAATGACTGGACTATTATCGCGTTAAAGTGTTAGAGACAAGCTCCGTGTCATCGTCCAACATTTGGTTTAATGTAAGTTCTAATCACCTTTAGTTGTAAATGAACTGTTCAATCTAAGTTCTAATCACCTTTAGTTGTAAATGAACTGTTCAATCTAAGTTCTAATCACCTTTAGTTGTAAATGAACTGTTCAATCTAAGTTCTAATCACCTTTAGTTGTAAATGAACTGTTCAATCTAAAACAAATAGTGCACTGGAAAAGAGAGAGGGAGGGGTGAGTTGTAAAACAAACTAGCCTATAATTACACTTGCAACTACATCATACATCATTAGAATAGTGACTCTGTAGAATGATGAAATGTAGGTCCAATAAATATATCTATAGGCCTATGCATGGGCGTAGCAAGGGGGTGTGTTTCAATCCCTTCCCCTGAAATGAAATCCTCCCAGAAGGGGGGGGGGGATTTTTGTGAGTGCTTTTTTGCTTTGATTTGCTTATTATAGGTGAGATTTTAATGTTAAACCATCACATGCCCCCAGCGCAGCCAGGAGGGTTTTTGAGTTTACCCTCCCCCTTCTATGAAACAACAAATAATGCGAACGACAGTCATCGAATTCCATGAGCGAAGCCAAGGGGAATTTTTTTTTCTTTTTTAGTTTAAGACCCCCAAAATTTTCTTTACGATACAATATAAGTTAGCAGTCAACAGATTCTATGAGCGTAGCCAAGTAGGGTTTTGAGTTTTTAAAAATCCTCCAGAGGGCTTCAACCTGTTTGGACAAGCCAAGCTATTGGGCTTGAGACACAAGTCCAACTATTTAATACAATCTTCATTCAACAGCATATACATGCGAGACACGGACATTATCAGGCAAATGTGACTGAGCAAAAATGGTGAAGACAGATTTTAGGTTTGCGGGATATGTCCTCCGAGAGAATGAAGAACGCATGTAAAGAGTTGCAATGACATGGAGGCGAATATGAGGAAAGCGCAAACAGGATATCACGTATAACATGGGGCCACATTTTCATGGTAGGACCTCAGAGCAGTGGACACTGGCTGGGAAAAGGTTTGAGACGTTGCAGGCAAGTAGTCTCTATCTAGCTAAACATAATTTTCACATATTTAAATTACACTTTTAACTATTATAAGCTTAATTCTCCACAGAATGGATTCTTGTATATGATAAAATCATTAAATAGAGATAGTAGTATATCATTGGGAAAATATTGTTTTTAGGGCTTTGAAAACTTGAAATAAAGGGCTGACTTTGCCTTCAAATTTTATTTTTGTCCACAAGGATGGACGTTCCCTGGTAAATCAGATAATTTCTCTCCCCTTGTAGATGACTTGGGATAGTTTTCACAGTTCTGTAAATGATGTAGAACAACATCCGAAACATTGTGTTCAGTTGTTTTTTTTATGAATTCTTTTCAACACTTGACTTCAAGTGGATAAATTAAAAATTCAGAACTTGTGATCTATACGGCAGTTTATTTAAATACCTCAGAAATTAATTTTTGTGCACATTGAATTACGATTCCATCAATTAGTGTGACAGGAATAGCAGGAAAATATTTCTGTCAAGTGAGGTAGATGAGGATGTTTCCTTTCGTGCTTTTCTAATAATGTTCTGCATTTTTTTAAGAGGATCAAAAATGAAGCATCCAGGGGCTGAACCAATATTGTGTTCCTCACATTTGTTTAATACTAAATAACTGACATACGAGCTTCAATACTCTCCTAAATAACTGACATAAGAGCTTAAATAATCTCAATAACTGACAGAGCTTAAATTATCTCCTATCAACACTTTATGCCCCGCCTCCCTCTTCTTCAGGTCCTTGGTAAAAACAATTCTTTGAAAATGGCACTGTCAGTCCACCTGCTGAACACTCTACAATTTTATCTTCTACTGCACCTCAAGAGAATGTCTTTGCAACTGTGAACATTGTGCCACAAAGTTTTACATAGTTTAATGGTCAGTGAAGTCTTTCAGTTAACTGTCCATATCTTATTAAGAAAAAAGGATGTAGGCCTATTGAAGATTTTGAAATACTACTTCTTAGGTCTGGCTGAACATTGCTTTCTTCCAGATGTTAAGTACTGCACTTGTAAGTGGACAACATAGAATAGAAGTGCTTGCTACCCAGGTTTGGGACTACATGAAATAATGTAGACCAGTGATGCCCAAAATATGGCCCACCACGTGATTTCATCCTGCCCCTCAAAGCGTTGGTACAGAGTGTAGAAAATGCCACCCCCTCTTATGTATATTTTTTTAAAGTTTGAAAAATATATCTTAACCTACGTTAGGGGTTTTACTTTTTTCTGATGGATTGGACTTCTAAATATTGCTAGACTGAGGGCCAAAACTAAAACCAGAACAACCCTCATAAGAGACATGCTCTTCGCGGACGACGCAGCGGTTGTGGCACACTCACAAGAGGAACTTCAGCTACTAATGTCCCGCTTCTCTCAGGCCTGTAAAGAATATGGCTTAACTATTAGCACAAAGAAAACAAATGTTATGGGACCTCCTGCTACAGCACCACCCTCCATCCTCATAGACGATAACAAGCTGGATTCCGTGAACGAATTCTGCTATTTGGGATCCACAATTCAAGACGACCTTTCTCTAGATGAGGAGATAAAAAAACGTATAGGGAAGGCTGCATCGACCTTCGCTAGACTCAGGTCAAGAGTTTGGGAAAACCAGAAGCTAACTACAGCGACCAAAATGGAAGTCTACAAGGCATGCGTTATGAGCACGCTGTTGTATGGCAGTGAATCATGGACCACCTACGCAAAGCAAGAGCGAAGACTGAACTCGTTCCATTTGCGATGCCTTCGTAGGATCTTGAAAATCACATGGAAAGAAAAAGTGTGCAATACTGAGATCCTTGCACGAACAGGTATTCCCAGCATCTTAACAGCCCTCAGACAACGCCGCCTGCGCTGGCTTGGACATGTTCGCCGGATGGAGGACAATCGTATACCGAAAGTCATCCTCTACGGACAACTTGCGATTGGCTCAAGAAAAACTGGTCGCCCCCACCTCCGTTACATAGATGTAATAAAACGTGACCTCAAATCAGTGAACATCAATACTGACCAGTGGGAAGACATAGCTCTAGACCGCACCAGATGGAGAGAGACAGTGACCAAGCAAGCTATGGACAGCGAAAGAGCATGGGCCTCAGCTCTGGAAGAAAAGCGGACAACGCGGAAACTGGCCAGCTCCTCTACCACTGTAGCGAAGACCACCTTTACCTGCAATACTTGTGGACGGGAGTGTCTCTCCAAAATAGGGCTATACAGCCACACGAGGAAGTGTGCGAGATGAACCATAGTCGTTCTACGACTGAAGGAGGCCAATGAAGATGGATTGGTACTATGACATTTACAATTTGTAGGTTTATTAAATGGGAGGGCCGAAGAAACTAAAAGTGGACTTTCAATTTAGAATCTACCAGGAAGAGTGAATGGATATTTACTTTTGTTGTGGAACATGATAATAAACCAATACATTTGTTTTGTAAAATGTGGAACATGATAATAAACCAATACATTTGTTTTGTAAAGTGTGGAACATGATAATAAACCAATACATTTGTTTTGTAAAGTGTGCCAACATAGAAACAGATTATAAAACATTTTTTGTTTAAGCCTCAAATTTAAGATTATTAAACTACGCCTAAAGGATCGATGGTAATATTTAACAAAAAGAGACAAGAAAATGTGTCGTTGGTAAAGCTATCTACAAAGTTGCTCACATTTTAAGTAGAAAAATGAATCCCGTTTTTGACCTGTAAAAAAAAAAAAAGATGAACCTCTTATATCCTATTATTTAATGTAATTACTAGATCCACAAGTTTCTAAAGAACTTCTTTGTCAATTTTGTTTTGTACATTTTTGGTCATGTGGTCTCGACACGAGTGTCGGAAATTAAAATGGCCGCAGGTCGTATTAGATTGGGCATGACTGATGTAGACAAATGCTAAGAGTGAAGATGTACAAAGTTTATGAATGGTGTAGTAAGGACAGAAAGTTAACATAACTTTGAAGTCCCACAACTTGAAAGACATACGAGTGTAAAGATGATTAAAAGCAGTAGAAAAAATAACAAGATTATAATTATTATAATATAAATATCATGGTTCAGGAAAGCCAACACAAGAATACTTTTAAAGTAATATTTATGTAAACAAAATATGTGTAAATTTTAGTTAGAAAACAACAGCAGTTACTTGAAAAGAAACAAGACATCTATTACTTTGAACAAGTGGAATTCAAGGGAAGCACTCTATCAAAAACACAAACATTTACAGTGTCCTCCCTTACTTCAAGGTTTTCTTCTTTCTCAATAGACACCTAAACACACATAATACCATTTTCTCTAGGGCTCAAATATTGACAAGCAGAGAAGGAGAGAGACACAACAGAGATGTCTTGAAACACTTTGATCACTTTTAAATTAATTGTCTCATTTTTCAATTTAAGTGTTCATTTAAAGAAACAACAACATGAAACATATACTATTAAAATTGAAAGTCACTTATATAAAAAAAAAACAGATGGATAGACGACTGTTAAAACACTAACAAGTACCTTAAAATAAAGAAATAAAAAAAATTAATTTAAAGTCATAGAACAACAACAAATCACTAGAACTAAAGAGAATAAACATATAATGACCAATTATTTTTTTAAGCTCCAGAAAGAACAATGGAAAAACATATTTTTATACAAATATTTATTTTGTTTGGCAGCTTTAAAGAGTTTATGAAATCAAAAAAACACAAATAATAAATAAGAATATATTTGTACAAAAGCAATGGGGGCCAAGAGTTTCAAAAAATGAAACTACAAATCATGGACAAGCTTATTCAAACATCCATTTCATTCAAAATATGACACTACACAATGGGAATAGAAAATCAAAAGGTGAAAATTACAAGATGTAGGATATCTGGTCTACATCATATTTTTGTTCATATTTTTAAAAAATAGTAAAAACTACACTGAAATAGAACCTAAAAGGTGCTGTGACAAAATGCTTCTAACACTGTGCACTATATCTACAGATGTTATGATAAAGTTAGTCTTTTAAATTACAAACACAACTTTATTTACTTCTGTAGAGTTAAACTTAAGTTAAAAACAAACAAACACAATTTTTTAGAATCTTTATAAAGCAAAATAAAAATATAACTCTATTTAATTACTAATTGCCATATATATTTTATCTATTTGTTTTCTATTGAAATAGTTAAATACCAATATACAATTATTTTTTTCACTTTCACACATAAACAATTATTGGAGGAAATAAATTGAATTTAGCAAATGTGCTCAATGTAGGCATAGAAATTCAAATGTATATGACTGGTAAAATAAAAAGTAAATAAAAAATGTAGCTTTGTATAAAAACTCAGTACAATGGCATCAAGACAAAACAGACAAGATAAGCCACTGTAATAAGAACAACTTTTATAAATGCAGCCAATGGAAGATGGTTTCAGCTGAAAGGTTTATAAACAACAAAGTATTAAAACAAAATTTCTAAAGCAAACATCGCATTCAATCACAGTATACAAACATATATTAAGGCTGAAAAATAAGCAACGTGATTGCATTTAGACAAAATACTAAGTGCACAGTTTGGTGCAAGCAACAACTTAGAAAGTGCATGCATTGACCCAAGCATATTTCATTGAGTACAAGATGGTGTGCTAATGTTATCAATGAACACTTGTAACTCTTTCTCTCCGTAATAAATTTCCATATTCCGACAGAATAGGGTTTGTTGCTGAACATATATGTGTCAGACGCGAATAGCCCAATTTTTCTGTAAAGGAAATTACAAAAGTCATTTCTTCTATATATCTTCTATATAAAATTCAACCACAGACCTATATATATTACAATAAATTTACGTTTTTGATTTCGAGTTTCGATTTATTTAGTGGTTACTGTTTTACTATTGCATACCAAGTATTAGAGTTTAGAAAAACCCAGTTTCTTTTCTTGTGCAATTGTACATATCATTTCTCTGTTAGTAAAGTCCTATATTTAGATCTATGATCTAATTCCAGTCTAGATTCATATAGGCCCTATAAAACTTGAATAGATCTAGTAATAGTATAGATTCTATCTTATGCTATTCCTATAGTCATTTTTTATTAGAATAAAGTATAGATATTAATAAAGACTAAAGTTGATTAATTATTAGATTATTATATATAGACATAGGACATAGATCTAATAATTTAGGCTACCGTAATACATTTACCATAATCAATTCTTAACTTAATGTACTTAACTAGATCTATAGATCTATCTATAATTTAGTCAATCTAGATCTATACAATATTCATTATAATATTTCTTCTTATTTAATAAGTTAGTACTTAGACTTAGATCTATTATAGTTTATAATAAATTTACTTTTCAATGCCTAGACCTAATAAAAAAATGCTAATGATTTCTAATGACTGTTTTTTTTTTTATAGTAATAGGCCTACTAGATCTAGGTCTAGACTTAACTTAAATCTAGTCTAAAATAATGACTGTCTAAGACTCGAGATGATTGAGACTTTCACATACAGATGTTGTTAGTAATACGGTTAATAATGTCGGCGGGCAAAAACCAAGGTTAGGAGGATACTTATTAGGGAACTCTTGTATGCTGATGATGCGGATTGTAGCTGACTCTGATATTCAGCTCCAGACCCTGGTTTACAAACTATCTGCTACTTGCCAGAAGTTCGGCAACCTGCAACCGCAGCTGTGTATCAAGGATTGGCCTCTTTAGCCACACAAGAAGTCGCAAAGGGAAAACATTGTCTCACGAGACGTAAAATGCCACAGAGAGAATGTCGGCTAAAAGTAAACTGTATTCATATATAAAATTCTTTTTTTTTTTTTGTACTAAAAAAAATAGGTGCCGGTACTGATGATAGATTGCTAACTTTCAACTACTAATAAATTAACAATTAACGTTGAAATACTATAAAAGTAATAATTTTTCCCGACATTGAAAAAAAATGCCGGTACAAGTACCGGTGCGTACCATCACAAAAATATATGTATAACTCAATCTTCTTTCATTACATTTTTTACGGGGTTATTGCTACTTAATACATTGATACCGGATCGATTTATATAGGGCCTAAGTATACAAGCAGGATCTCAAGCATTGGATATATTTATTTTTTAAATACAAAGTTTTATGGAAGAGGCAATTATGGGCGCCCACAGGGATGTGCCTCTGAATTCTGAGTAGTCACGTTTTAGCCATTAAAAAATATTAATGAAATACTTCTTCCAGGTGTGTTTTTTTATTACGTAGATGTAGATTTAATCAGAATCCAGGCGACGCAGTATACTAGAGAAAGACGAGAAGATCGAAAAGAGCTGGGAAACCATAAAAAAAAACAAAACAACTAGCAATAGACTGTGGAGAGTGACGTGTTTTTGTTGAGGTCATATGTTCTATGAGGAACCCAAAGAAATGATGATGATGAGGGGTTGTCACGGTCAAAGAAGATCTTTGAAGGTAGCTTGAGTAAAAGGTATCATATGCTACAGTGCAAGTGATCTTGGAAGATGCTTCTTTTGAATAAAGATCTCATGACCGTGACAGACATTCCTATGGTGATTTAACAGAAGGCAGGAGATCCGCTTGTCTTCCACTTCTAAGGTACACTGGTGTATGCAAACGCGACATAAAGCTCTTCAAAGTCGGCACTAACAGCTGGGAAAAAGTGGCACTGGATAGATCCACAAGAAAAGTAACCTTTAAAAGAAAGTCCTCGATTGCAGATGCCAAGTAGAATTAATGGTGAAAAAACAAAGGATTGGCCTCTTTACTCACACAAGAAGTTACAAGGAATAAAATCATTTAAAGTTTAAAATCATTAAAAAAATTTTTTTTCTCTTCATGAAATTGTGTATCGAAAAATGCCGGGTACTTGAAATAAGCTAGTACTAAAAAAACAACACAGAACTTGGGTAAAATACTCATCAAATAAAGTACTGTAAATGTGCACTTTCCCGCGCTATTTTTAACTCTTTTTCTTTTTATAGCCTCTATCTGGTTTGATCTCAATCACCCGTATTTTTGTGCATAATTTTTTTCTCTATCAGGCACACTTATTATTATATCATAATAATGTCAGTTTAATTTATAAAGAGAACTGAAAAATGCAAAGTTATATAGGAAAAAAAGCCACTTCCGGCCCAATAGTTTTGAAAAACGATACGAAACGAAATAGCAGCAACAAACCCTATTATTCATTTAACTCTTATGTATTTTACTATCCATAATAATTAGACTCTAATAACGTATTAAATATTTGTTTGTTATCAGACATTGTTATATTTGGTACTGAATTAAAAGAGAATGTCCGCCCTTTATGAGATAAAATATATTGATATTTATAAAAGCAAAAATAAAAGTTTATTTTGGATAATGGAATTAAAAAATAAAAACTTACAGACTGTGGACAAGATTTGTTAAAACTAGATCTAGACATAAAACAAGAAAATTAATTGTGTTGAGGTCTCCACCCCCATGAACAATTAATAAACAAAAATAAATCCCTTTTTTTTTAGCCCCTAATCTTTATAAACATCGTTTTGGGTAAAAACACATTGAAAATAAACAAAGGAAAAAATACATATTTTTTCCAAATGGGAAACTATTCAAGATTAAATTATAAGAAAGTAAAAACATTTTGGGAGGAAAGAAAGCAGAGTAATTGACTTTTTAAATATTGACGATAATATTGTCAATGAGGCTGCAAAATGGAGTAAAATCAACGATGGTATCATTGATTAGGAGAGAAAAAGGTTATACTGGTCCAATCAAATCCAATCCAATTAATTCAGCCTAAAATGTAATAAGCATTCCTAATTTAGTGTAAGCCATACCTGAGTGTTAAAGTATAAATACACAAAACATTTAGCAGTTAATGTTATTCAACAAAACTAGAAACATGCTGCCATAGATTAAATACTACCAGAAGCAGACAAGAAAAGATCATCAAGTCTAAAAAAAAAGACACGAAAAATGTTATTTCATTTATTGAAGTAATTGATCACTTCATTATTAAAATAGTTGTACAAATAAATAAGCAACACTTTTTACAAATATTTGTCTAACCTGAATATTTAGATTTTTCAGTCTTAAAATCAAAGATGACTCTCTTATTGAATTTGGAACTTTTTTTGTTAGTTTCACATATTTGTGAAGTCTAGGAGGTGAACTTTTAAAGAGGAGGAAGAAATTGCATAGCAGAACAATAGAAACAAAGCATATAAGCTATATATAAGAATATGATAAAGTCGATATTTAAAAGATGGACTAGCAGAAAAGCTTGTACCTTGTACAAACAAACATTCCTACATTGAGGCTTGAAAAAAAAAAAGGTTAACATTTACAAACATTGTCAATCACTATTTGTGTGATAAAAATTGATTATCCTACCCCCAAACCCTCTTTTCTCACAAAAGTTAAAAACAAAATCTAGTTTTGATACCCATGATACATCTAAGGACTAGCAAACCTAATTTTATGAAAAATCTAAAACATCTGCAGAATTGCTAGGCCCACGGCAAGACAGCCCACCACACACAATGAGACGTCCGTTGACTGTGATGTAAGAACAAGAGCAGTGGCTACTAGGCATGTCGGCTAATGTGGTCCAGGTATTTGATTCCACATCATAAGCTTCAGTAGTCTTCAAAGGCTTACCATCATTACCTAAAGGAAAAAAAAATTTATGAGAAATTTTTGTTTTTGCTTAAGCTCATTCCAAATGACAGAACAAAAACAAAATCTATTAAAATACTCAGATAAAACACAAAGATAAAGGCAATTCCTCATTCAATATGCCAGAACAAATTTGTAGAAATGCTCCTTCTTCCCTAGTGCTATTTGAGCATGGAATGGGTTGCCTGAGCTAGCCAGGAAAACCAGTGACTTGGCAGATTTAACTCTTTGGTTAACATGCATGACGTAATCATCTTCTTTGTTGAAGTAACTTATGTATTTTATAAGAAAAATAACAAACAAATGCTACTGTAATGGAGATCCACTTGCAATAAAAAAAAATATTTGTTGATGATTCCAATCAGTTTGTTGTAGAAAGTGCAGACTATTGCTCAGCATGATGTGACATTTATAACAACAGTGTTTTAAAGAGATGAATTGAGAAGAACAAAACTTGAAAAGCATGAAAAAAAAAGTGAAAAAAAAGCTGTGATATCAAGTGGAAAAATCTCTGCCACTCAACTGTTAGATAATTAAGCTGATTAAGCAAAACATGATGATACTGAATAATTGCCAGTGTAGGCAGATGGATATTTACAACTAATACTTCTGTGATTGCAAACTTTATATATAATCATTACTAGGGATGTTAGTAATACATAATGGGCCTTTAAAAAAAGGCTAACTTTGTTTTTTAACAATATAAGAACTTGACATAATTAATAAAATATAGCTGACACATTTGTCATAGCCTAAAATTTGAAGGTGGAAGATAAATAAAAGCAAAAAAACTTGAAACCTTTATTTCAAGCTCAAATTGTGCAAATACAAGTCTGGTTGGAGGGTAAGTGATCATTTTATCACCAGTCATTTCATCCTAAATTATTCATTTCATTTAATATATAAATATGTTTAATTGGAATCCTTTCTGATATATTTGACTTATTATAGTATTTATAGTGTTCCCCCACCTCCTCTCATCATTATTTTTGATAAATCTGACAATATATATAAATAAGTAGATATATAGTGGACTTAGTATGAAAGATTCAGAAATAAAGACATAAGCTGAGCTCTGCCAACTCTTCTTGGTGATGCAAAGTTTGAATTACCAGCATTGTACAGAGTTTGTATAAAATGACTCCACAGAGACAATAATCAATTGCGTAATGTATCAGTTTTGCAGGCTAGGGCTGGCACTGAAGAATGTCCAAGGAAGAAATATGCAGAGCTGGCAAAGAGAATTACAAATATGGCACAGTAAAATGAATCAATGGATGGTCTTCTGTACTTATGTTGAAATGCCTATCGATCTTATTGATTTAGATTAACCCAAAAAAACAAATTTTTGGATTAGCTCTATATCTATAGATGTTTAATTTTTAAATGGCACTAAATTTTACCCTCCTTTAGTATGTCACATATTTTGTCATGTAAATAAAAATAAATATATAAAATATCATGATTTCCTAAATTCTACAGTTTTAATTAGTTGGATAAAAGATGAGAGGATGAAATAAAGTGGGATGAAATGACCTAGACATCTGAAGCTAAATCTCAGCACCATGCATTTCTGGGCTTCTTTCTTTTGTTGTTTTAGGGTGAATGCAAGCTTGCAAAGAGTCTTGCTACTTTTTTTAAGAGCAGGCAATTAAACAGCATGTTATCAAAGTATGTGATTACTATTAAGAATACTAAGCTGTTACCTAGTCCACCAGCACAGATTAACTTTCCACCTAACACACCAACACCAAAGTCTCCTCTTTTGGTCGGCATGGGCTTGCAAGTTGTCCACTCCTCTGGAGAAACAAAAATGATTTAACTTGACAAGATATATGTCACACTCATTAGTTCTAAATGTCACAACTTGTATTCTTCTATGTTGAATGATGAGTGTGGTGCCGGGGAGTCTAACTTGAACTAGATACAATTATGAACACAGACGATCTAGGAATCAATTGAATAACTTCCTCGATGAAATAAAAACACTAGAAACTTTTATTCAAATACAACTTAAGTACAGCTTATGTACAAGATGCATATAAAAAATGAAAATATAATACTAAGGCTCTTTCTTCAATACTATTATAGAACACACTAGAGACATGAACCTCTCGCTTCCAAAGCAAAACTCAGACTGGTCTTTTTGCGCGTACTATGTCAGCTGACTTAACTCTTTTAAAAAGAATATTTATTTTCAAATCAACCAATAGACTTGCGACAATCATTGTGACGTCATTGAGTTAAACTTGCGGCTCTGTTAAGGGGCTAGACCTTTTGTGTAATTCTTGAGGCTCAGTTAGGGTTTTCTAATACTAATTTACACACAAGCTTTTAAATATAAATAAATCTATAATAGCATCTGTGACAATATATATGAATACTGGTATTAAAAACAAGAACATTTAATTCTGTTTGAGATATATCTATTCTATCAGGGAAATATGCCTGTACCTGGTTAGGTATTGACATTAAAAAAGGGGAAAAAGGTAAATAATAGTCTCTTCATAAAGAGCTAGGAATGTAAATTTATAAATATATATTTTTTAACTCTAGTTAGTTAACAAGGACTGAAATTTATTTATAAGTGATTACAATTATTGTCTTTTTTTACAATACCTGAATTCAAACCTTTGTGAAAACTAAGACTTCAAAGTGGGGGGGCTCAAAAACCTGGATAGGAACAGATCTTCAAAATGGCCTTATGATTTTACTTGAAATTTGTAACTTAGGGTATTTCCCCATGTCAGCCCTATTCTAGAAGGAATGGGGAGGCTCAAAAATGCTCCTTTTATAAAATCTGTTATTCATTAGTTATTAAGAGAAAATTAAATTGTAAAGAAGTATTGTCTTTTAAAAAGTATTTTTTTTTAAATGTTTATCTTGTTTAAACCCAGTTGCAGAAAAATTTAATTATATCTTCATCCAGAGAGTATTGTCATTACTTTTAAATATAATACAATTATTTGAAAGAAAATTTATTTTAAAAAAAGTATGATTAACTTGCATGAAAATATAATACATCAAAGAAAAATTAAATAATATTTTTTTTTAATTATTTAGTAACATGACAAGATCATATTTTGAAAAAAGATTTTTATTCTAAAATGAAGTCTTATTTGAAATTTTTCATAATTTCAGTCATTAACTCTTTTACTCTGGAAGGATGCTCCCATCGTTGATTTTTTACAGCTATACTTGTTGATCTATATCTCTTATGTTTTCATCTTGGTTTAAATAAAGTATTATGTTTTTGTCTCAAGGGACTCAGAATTAGATAGTTTATTCCCTCTGCAGCTGTCAGCTTATTTTTTGTGTTAAGTGTTTAATTTTAATATACATTGATCTCTTACTAAATTTAAATTAAAAGAAGGTCTGTGAAGTCAAATGCTTGTGACTTGTATTTACATACATACATTTGGCCCAACAAAAGGGTTTTTTGTTTGTCCATGGTTTTAAAGAGAGGATTTGACTCTCAAATGGAGTTTTTTAATTACTTTTATGTACTGCATCTGACACACTAACAGCAATAATATATGCTACCTTTTTCAATGCTGAACACTTCACAAGCATCAGAAAATCCAAGATTGGCAGGCTGAAGAAGACCCCCAACACTGAATAAATGAGAGTCAGTGCTAGTATACATAGCAAAAACTCGCTTGCTAGGAATATCTTGGAGCTTGGTCCATTTGTTGGTAGAAAAATCATAAACTTCACAAGCAGTGGTAGGAAGTTTGCCTTGTCTGCCACCTGAAAATATTTTCTTTAATAGTCAAAGAAATGCATGTCAAATAAAAGGAATATAAAAACAATTATTAAATAGATTTTTTATTTATTAATTACTTCAAAGACAAATCTAAAGGTAAAAAAAAAAATTGCAAATGTATGTTTGGCTCTGATTTAAAAGAGATAACTGTACCTTTTTTTTTCTTAAATTTTACATGATGCCAAAAAAGTAAAGTTCCCCTTTGAGACCTTGATGTCTATAGGGCAGGTGATGTAAAGGCCATCTGTTTCAGTGGCCCACAGTTAATGAAGGTGTCATGTGGCCAGCACAATGGCTTTACTTTTTCCCAACTAATGTCAGGTACCCATTAGAGATAGGTGTACTCAGAGACACCCCCAAAGAACTTGAAATTAAAAATCCCAGTCTTCACCAGAATTCAAACCCGGAACTGCAGGTTCAGTAGCCAAGCACTCAGCTATTGCACCAAAACATTTCTTTTTTTTTTCTTTTAAGAAACAATTACTCATTAGAAAAACAAAAACTTTTGTCATTGTTTATATAAGCTATTAATTTTTAATGGTTGAATGTTATTGGACCTTAAAATAAAAAAATGGAACTATTTCCAAAAATATTTTGAACAAAGAAATAAAAAGTGATTCACTAATCTTTTTTTTTTTTTCATTCTGGTCCATAACATCATTTTCAGTTAATACAACATCATTAAGCACTATCCCTTTACCTCCACCCATTAAGAAATGAAGTCTAAGAAAAATGATAAATGTCTCAATTACCTAGTAGGTACAGCTTGTCCTTAATTAGAAAAGGAAATGTTGCATAGCGAGGAGTCAAAAGAGGAGGCATTTTCTGCCACTTGTTTGTCGCCAGATCCAATTCCACAAATAAATCTGAGGGATTTGTATCAGCCGGCATGCCACCCATGAAATAAGCTTTGTTCTCTAAAATAAGATAAATGACATTTTATTGATTAGTTAAACTATTTCAAGTACTTATACACTCAAGAATGAATATTGCTGTAAAGAGTTATAGCTTTCTGCATGTGACAAAAAATGAGCATCTTGTCAACTGAAAGATTTTACTGGTAGGTTAAGACTAGGAAATTTAGTTTTTCCCAACATCAGTGAACAGGTTTTATGGCTAAAGGTCTATACTTGTTTATATTTCAAGTATTAATGTGCTCTAAAATTCTTTAGGCACTTAATCTATTAATTTCACAATATGCAATCATAATTTAAAAGCTTACTTACATTAACTGTCACATATGCAATTCTAGGTTTATCTATTTCATAATTTAGTAAGAACACTTATACAAATATGAAATCTAGGTTTTTAACAGTACCTCGGGAATAACCCGGCGGCTATTTTTAGTTTGTTCCAGGAACACATGTTATGCAGACATCTGAATTCAAATCTGATTGGTTGGTTTGAATAAAGGGACATTTTCGGAAGGCGGGCAAAAAGCGTCTAAGGTCTATTCAGTCGGGCTTAGAACTAACTAAGAGTTAGTCGCATTTGTAGATCTAATATTTTTACATAAGAAGTATGCATTTGTTAAACTACAAGTTTTATTAATATTTATTTGTACATAGCTGTACTTATGTTGGATTCAAATAAAGGTTCCTGTATTTTATAGTCAAAGCATTACTCAGTTGAATCCCAGATCGTCATCGTCAATAATTATTCAAATAATACAATCCCCGGCGTCACAGTATCGTGACACTAACCTATTACTGTTATATATCATTACTTCATGTCATATTTGGTATTATAAGTAAGGATGTTTGTCAAAGAAAATAAAAAAATAGCATCATTTCATAGAACAATGTGATTAACTCTATCTGCACAATTAACAAAAGCTGAACTACAACCCACTTACAAAATTAAAGATAAATCATAAAACAAACAAAATATAGAAAAAAATTCTTTAAAAAAAAAAAAAAAAAAAAAGAAGCTTATCCGAAAGGGAGGAATTCTGTTTTTAAAACTATATATATCAATAAAGTACAAGTTATTTCACTTATTGTATATTAAAAAAAATAAAAAATTACCAATTATTAATTGACTAATTGAGTATTTATTTTTATTAATTCATGTTTTGTTAGTTACAATAAATAATTGTGTAAGTACCTCTTACAACACAAGAAATGCCAAGAAGTTTTTCTCCTAATGGATCAGCAATAGTCCATTTTTTTTCTGTCATGTCATACACTTCTATAGCATCCAAGGGAGCCTGTGACTCAGAAACACCGCCAACTGCTACAATTTTATTCCCAATTGCAGCAACTGCAGGCGCAGCTCTCTTTGTGGGCATGTTCTGGAGCCTGTGCCATTTCTTCTGTTTAAAGTTGTACATTTCAAAGCAGTCCAGTGGTATGCCTCTCTCATCACATCCACCAATGATATAGAGGTTGTCATCATGAAAAATTGGTGTTGCAAAAACTCTTTTAGATGGCATAGGTTTTAATGAGTCCCACTTGTAAGCCATTTTGATCAAATCTGAAACAAGAATTTGAAAAAAATTTAAAATAAAACAAAAAGACAATACCTCTTTTTAAACTAATTTACAATGATAGATGCATGGATTTTTTTAACCCCCACCCCCCTTTAAAAAAAAATCTGCTGAAGCAAATGTATAAATGTATTTAACAAAATTGTTATAATTTTCTATAATTCTCTTTAGATCTAGACTTATAAGATGCTGCAAAAAATATCCCTGCCCCTGACAATTAACTTATTTATATTATTGAATTAATAATGGCTTCATGCAGAAATACCCAAAGACATAAGCTTGTTCAAGATAAATATTTTCTAATTCTCTAGCCAAATTTAGGTTTATTCATTTTATACTTTAAAAAATTAAAACACAAAATGAAAGTTTTCCCAGTGAGGCTAATTCTTTTCTCAATGATATACAGTAACTTTCACATTTCTAGGAAAATGGGTAGAGTCATTTTTAAGATTCTTGTCCAGGTTTTTCCTACCCGCCTTGAAGGTTTTTCCACAAAAGTATGAGTTGAATAGAGTTATTATAAAATAGTATGCCCATAAATGATGAATATATTGATGCACTCCAAGTATAAGTAGCTGCAGCTCTGGTCAAATATTTGGCAATTTTTCAAAATTCGGTTATATCTGGCTGTGGCCAAATGTCAATGCAGGATATTTGGCTGCATAGTAAAAAGTACACATTGCACCTATTAAATGTATAAAGCTGACCTTGTTCCATTAATGTCTGTTTTAGAATGTATTAACGTTAATATTTAAAACATAATAATGTGTTTAAAAATAGGGCCTATATGTATATGTACCAAACATCTTTTATTGTAAATACAAGTCATGTTAATATAAATAGAAATGAAACTTTATTAAAAATTATTAATCCTAGGACTAACCATTAAAGAGCTATAAAAATTCAAAAGTAAAAATTGCAGCAGCAGTGCTTAACTTGTTCGAAAAATGAAAATTACCATAGATCTATGTCTATAAATAGATTTGTGAAAATCAGTAAGACCGGAAGTAAAAAAATTGCGTCAAATCTTGAGATCCATTTTTTTTACTTTCTGTACTTAGGCCCTTGATTGAATTCGATTATGATTTTTAAATCCATTGAGATCATTGCTAAAAGAGGTGAATATGGATATATTTTAAATTGAGGAACATTTTTTTTCAGCTCGCAAGCGAGACATACTCATCTTCCTTGTTCCATGTCAACCAATGTTAGGTCAAAACAACACAAAAAAAATCATAACTTTCTAACTGTTAAACATACAGTCATAATTTACACACCATTGGAAAGTTCTTTTAAAGTATTTTAATGATGTACTAACGAAAACATTTTTTTCAAAGATAAATTTTTTATTTCACATCCCTACTATATTTATATATTTCAAGAGTATTTGAATATCACTAGACTAGACTGTTACTAGACTGCAATGAAGTAGATCCGGATTCCCTCCGGATCACGTAATTGTGTGTATACATCGCGCACCCTGCTTAGTTTTAGTTAGTTTGTAGTGGGAATCGAAAGCGTTTTAAGTCAATATCAACTAGAATTTTTTAATGACAGGAGAATCTAGAGATACATTTTTCAGTAGTTTCAACTAAAACAAATAGTTAAACCTTTGATAGAAGGTACCGAAACGTTGGCCTATAATCTGTCATGCTGAGATCAAGATTTTGTTGATCTACAATGACTACACTTACAGATCTTAGCACTCGGGTAACCAATCCTAGAAAAAAAAGTAACACTTTCATCCCCCTCCCCTTTCCTCTCTGCCCAAAAGTAAACAGGTGGGTAGAACTTGAGTAGAACACTAAAAGTGGACAGCAGACCAGTGTGTATTGAATTGGTCAGATAGCTCTAGGCCTAGGCTTTAACTAGTTGTTATAAAAGATGAAAAGACTGCCATGTGTTTTTCCTGTGCGTAATAGGCTTGAGTTTTTTAGCGAACAAATATCATCTGATCTGATAGTCAAGGATAAATCTACTCTTACAGAGTTACACAGTCCAAATGTGTCTTACACCGCCCGTTTCGTTGTTAAATTTGGTTTCTAACTAATAAAACTAATATATAGATGCAAGAACATTTGTAAAAACTTCTTCTGTATGTGAATGTATCATCAGCAATGTGTTGACGTTTGTCATGGACTATAAAGGAAATATTGTGATAGTAAGTGTATGTGTTTTGAATGGCAAGTAGAGCAGTGTGTGTGTGCCTGTGTATGAAGTGACCGGTTGACCTTAAGATTGCATGGTTGAGTGAACAGCATAGAAAGTGTGTAAGTCAGGGCTGTGTGTAAGGGAGGTGAGGATGAAGAACAAGATGATAGAGTGAAGTATACAACACAATAATTTATAAAAGTGATCTGAAATCATTGTGTTAGTCTTATTAATTTGAAGTGTGACTATTACACTTCTGTATGTGAATGTATCATCAGCAATGTGTTGACATTTGTCATGGACTAGATTTTACACGCTGGTGGTGGACAGAAACCATAGTTTCCTATAAAGGAAATATCACTGATAACTTAAACCCATCCTTAAATAGTGCTTCAAGGCCTTTTTTGAAAACATTTGTATACACAGTTATTTGAAAATTCATGAAGTTTGTTGATGTACTCAGCATATTTTAAAATGATTGTGAATACATTTAAATCTATATATGTACAATTTTGTAAAAATTGAGGAGCAACAGCAATGGAAATATAGATCTAGTAAGAAGATTAAGACCATTCTCCTCTTTGTTGGCTCACAACACAGTCACATGACATGATCATGATGACTTTGGTTAAATTTAAAGAAGGTCAGAAATCCAGGAATACAAAAGACTGACTAGATCTAGACTTAGACTTAGAGTCTAGCTAGGTCGACCACTGGACTAGCTAGGTCTAGGTCTACTCTAGTGACTCTGACTCTAGTCTGGGATTTCCCTTGCTTCTTGAAAATGAAACTTCTGTCTTAATCAGACTTAGTGAGTTAGTCTTATTCTTATTATTCTTAAATTTTAAATTTAGTAAAAAAAATTTTTCTTTTTTGACATTTTTGTTTATTAAAATCAGAAATTAAATGATATATTATATAATATTATTAATATATAATATAATATAGTCTATATATTCTTACAGTTCACTAGATGTAGACTAGATCTTTACTCTGTATATTCTAATTAGAATAGAGATATAGAGTCTAGACCTAACTTTACTAAGTAACTTTAACTATATAGATGTAGATCTAATCTAGACTAGATCTAGATCTAGACTCTAACTGTCAAAATAATGAGTCAACACTAGTCAACAGCTTCTCAACAAAACAAAATGTCTACCAGTCCTAGCAGTTTAATCATGTGTCTATTGGCACCTATGATATTTATTCTACATTAACCTAATGTTTCTTATACGAAAATCCTCCACCATTTTTTTTTTTTTTTGGTTTGTTTATTTTGTATTATTTATTTTTAATTGCATTAATTAAAATGAAAAAAAAAGAATGTTTTAAATAAACCGGATAAGAAGAATTGTTCAATTGTGATTATAAAACTTACAATCATAAATATTTTAGATTTAAATGTGTAGACTACATTATGATTATCAACATGTGAGTCATGTGGGAGAATCCGATTTTTTTTCTCTGATTTTAGTTCGAGCTCTACTCATTTTTACAATGCATAACTAACATGCTTCCTCCGGAAATTCGGGTCTAGTCAAGTACTTACTATATATCTATCTATCTATCTATATATATATATATATATATATATACATTTCTCAAAGTCGACAAGTTCAAAAGTTCAGCCGAGTAAGCAAGCAACACGCAACAAGTAAATGGGAAGATCCTATGGCACAGCACGGTGTGAATGGAAAACGGTGTGTACAAATCCGCACTATTTTCATTTACAGAATAGCATAGACACATAGACATAAATAAATATAGACTGGAAAAAGGAATTAGTGATGGGCAAAAGTTAACTAAAAAGTTGATAACTTTTAGTTTAACTAAAAAAAAAATAGTTAAGGCCAAAGTTTAATTAAAAATAAAAAGTTTAGTTAAAATCCTAGTTTAATTAATTTTTTTTTAGTTAGAAACTAAAAGTTTAATTACAAATTTTACAAACTATTTTAACATTTACCAATAAATATTTAGATCTGTGTAATTTGGAGACTACATTTAATTAATAATTAAATAATAGTGAGGAGAATAAACTAGAGGATGCAGTGTTGGTGTACAGGTCACTAAAAGCCTTTTGACCTTTACCCTATATTCTATAATGGCCGCTGTTCCCGAGAAAAATAAACGTGTTCATTATATTTCTAGCAAGTTTCGTTGCTTGATAAATCCTGATTAATGCCTTGCTACTAGTCTATAGATCTAAATTTTTCTGCTCTTTTAAACATCTGTGTGCTCCTGTATAGCTGCGAGTAAAGAATTTTGCTTTAATATCTAGATCTATTATTAAGAAATCTCAACTCTTTTTACTAAATAAATCTAATTTAATTAGATTAAATCTAATATAAAGTCTAAATCTAGTCACTGACTCACTCTAACTCTAGTCTACCCTGTCTCTTCTAGATACTAGATCTATTTTCTAGAATATATAATTATATAGTTATAGATCTAAATCTAAATAATATAATTAAGTCTAAGTATAATATACTAATATAGATCTAGTTATAAAGGTAATACAAAATAGATAATAATTTAGATCTAGACATTCTAGTCCTAGTTATATTTATAGTAGTTACTAGATCTACTATTACTGAGACTGAGTACTATCTCTCCTAGCATTTAATTAATCATTAATGCAATGAATTTAAATGTCTAAGTCTAATGTTTTATCATGTTATATATGATTGCTATTAAGACTTCTTAATTTTATGTTTGCCATTGACAGGTTTCTGTATAGACTTAATTAGACTTAATAGACCTAATTGTAAATTGAGATCAGCCTATGCTTTGCCATTGCCAATTTTATTATTTATAAATAAATCTAATTGATAGTATTCTTGCCATCCATAGCTAAGTAAGAGATTTTATGCATATTTAATTAATTAATATTCATATATTATTTTGTAAAAAATTTCTAAGATCTACATCTATTATAAAAGAACAATTTTATCAATGCATCAAAAGCAAAGTTCCCCTTTCAGACCTTGTAGTCTATAGGGCAGATGATGTAAAGGTCACCTGATTCTGGGCCTATGGTTAACGAGGGTGTCGTGGCTAGCACAACGACCAACCGCCTTTACTTTTCCCAAACTAATGTCAGGTATCCATTAGAGCTGGTAGACTCAGAGGCGCCCAAGGATCCTGAAATAAAAATCCCAGTCTTCACCAGGATTTGAACCTGGGACCCCTGTACAGAAGCCAAGCACTTTACCGCTCAGCAACTGCGCCTACCTTATTAATGCATGGGTTTGCAATATAATGATTTTAAATTATTACATAAAGAATTTTTAGTTACTTTATTAATTAATTAATTTAATTTATGTAAGCATTCTAGTAATGATGTTTTATAAATTTAAGTTTTTTTTAGGAAACAATGAACAGTTTGCTGGTTAGTACTTGTGATGTGAAATTAAAGGAAAACAAAAGTGATTGCAAAACTTTTACTGCCAAATGCAAATTTTGTGTTAACGAAACAGTTAATGGAAATGTATTGTCCTCAATAAACTTTCCTAACCACATAAAGGTTAGTATAATTAATAAACTACCTATATTGTTTTTTATATATTTATTTCATGTAATCTGATATTCTTTTTTATTTTTTTTTCTAGTCTTTATCTGTGCCAGAAGCAATAAATCATCAATCAAATATTCTACATTTTTTTTAGGAACATCACCTGCAACAGTTTAAGTTGTATGAGACTAGTAAAGCCATATCTGCACTTCCTAGAGTGAAAATTTATAACACTGTACATAATACTTGCCATGATAAGTGTTTAAATTATATTTATTGGTTTAGGTGTATTGCAGGTGCAAGGTTACTTAGCAGCCAAGTCAGATTCAGTCAGCAGCCTATTAGCTTTTCCAACAGTTACTGAGGCTTTTATAAAAAGCAACTCAACACTGCCCAGTTCTGCTGCTGTAGAGAGAATGTTTAGTGTTACCTTCCAAGTACTCACTAACTGCAGATGCAGAATGGCTGATGAAATGATTGACCAATAGCTTTTTTTACACTGTTGATTCAAATCCCATAAAGACATTGCATACAATGACAGTTAAATCTTTTTCATGTGCATAGAGTTATATGTTTCATTGTCTTCATGAATTTTCGCACAAATAAATGTTTATTATATTTTGCTTAAGACATTGGTTGTGCCTTATATTTTTAATGTTGACTGTTTCGTCCTTACAAAAAGGTCAAAATAGTTTGTAATAGTTTAACTAAAGTTTTTTAGTTTAGTTTAACTACTTTTTTCAATTTGTGATCAACTAAAAGTTTAATTACTTTTTTTTAGTTCCAACTTAGTTTTAGTTTAACTAAAAAAAATTAGTTTAGTTGCCATCACTAAAAGGAATTAACTTCATGTAACTTGAAAACATGTATATATATATATATATCTATCTATATATATATATATATTAATTTGGACTATTGAATGGGGTCCATTCACCAAACGTAAATAAACAAATTTAGCCACGTCATAATATTGATAAAATAGTGAAAAATACGGATCACGTGACACCATTATGGATTGCGTAATTTGTATAGAACATATAGAGAAAATGTTGTTTGTTTACGTTTGGTGAATGGACCCCATTCGGATTTCCAAATTATGAAAAATTTAAAAGTTGCATGATCTTCAGTCTTAGAGATTAAACTTCTCTCAGCCTTGTTGGATCTGCGTTTCTTCATGCTTGAGACTCTCAAGCCCATCAAGCCCCGAGGATTCGAGAGCTCAATAGCTAGCGATTCCCAGCCGCGAATGTCAATACCATACTCCTTGAGAGAGCTCTTAATGGTGACTTAAAAACGCTTTTGTTAAACCCCTTGAGATCACCTTATGCACCTTTTAAGAAGTCCTTTGTGAAGGCGATTATCTGGCATACTGACTTCATGTCCCACCCATCGAAAATGGAACATTTTTGCTCTGGTATGGATACTTCTACTGTAGGATTTCAGTATCAGGTATGTTGTCATGCCAATGCACAATATGAATTTTAGTATAGGTGGAAAGAATTTAGTTTTTCGTTGCCTTGGGAATATAAAGTCCAGGATTATGAGCCATATATAGGGGGAAGGGCGGATTACAACATTGTAGACTTTCAGTTTTGTAAATATGCTGAGTCCTGTCCCTTGCCACGCTCGTTCTTGCAGTCTGCCAAAAGCAGCATTCGCACGTGCAATAGGGAAGTCTACCTAGTCATCTAGGTTGGCATTTGCTGATAGACAAACGTCTTAACATTTGCTAGTTTCTAGTTTCTGGCCATCTTTATCTTATCTTATATAATACAAACGTTACTTCAAAAAAGAACATGAATTCACCTTGCGTGTCATGCATTTAGTCATACATATTAACCAATCACCTAAAGTCTGCTAAATCACTAGATTTTCTAGCTAGCTCAAGCAACCCATTCCATGCTCTAATAGCATTAGTGATTTTACTAAAGGCGTTACACTAGTCAAATGTGAATATTCGTTTGTTATGAATATCACAGCTCTATTTGGTGTCTGCAAGAATGTCTGATTCTGTGACTGATTTATTTAGAGGAGCTTGGTGCAACACTTCTATAAATTAATGCTGCGGTCAAAATTTTTGACCGCGTTTGTGAAGAGGTGCAAACGTTTTTGAAGGTTCTTTTTATTGGAGAAATTAAAGGCACAGTCATCTGCGAAATCTCTGATGCAGTCACATTTTGCACTGGTCTTCACCTTATGTCTTTCATCATCGAATAGACTTGTTTCAACGCGATAATATATGTCAACTGTAACGTGTTCTTCGCGAAAGGCATCTTTCAGCATGACGTTGAACATGAAGCTGAATAGTGTTGGAGCAAGCACACAGCACTGCTTCATTCCATTTTAGATAAGGAATAGCCGAGTAACCACTTTATCTTTGACTCTTTGTATTGTGTCTGATCCCGGTTGAGAGGTGAGATACCTGAGTTAATACTACATTGAGCCGGTGGGCATCAGCAAGTGAGTTGTTGATTGTCACTTGTTTCAGACCCACAATGGCTTCGACTTGATGGACAGTTCAGTACGGTGCTGAAGTGAAATGACGTGTCTGCCCAGAACGTTTTCCCGAGTTTTCCAGTGAGATCTGTTTGGATACGATTAGGATTTTGGCTGCAAAAGTTTCTTTATTCAAAAGATAAAGTTTCAATTTGGCGACATGACGTGACAATTGGATAAATGACAATAATTTGAATATTTCAAAAATATTTAGTTTTCAACAAAATATGCATATTAAATATATGAAAATAAGAAAAATAAGAACATGTTAGCAATTACTCTATTTCATTCTTTTTGATAATATTTTTATTTCTAGTTAGCGGCCCCCGAAAGGGGAAAAGACGCTATTAGTTTTGTGTGTACTGTCTGTCCGTCTCTCCTTCTGTCCGTCCGTCCCGTTTAGATCACAGAAATTAGAAGAGAAAATGAAAATCAGACATCACAATAATTTAGATCATTCAAATTTCTGATGCAACGGTTACATTTTTCTTTTCTAAAAGCTCAAAATCTAATTTTTAAAAATATTTTATGCAAGCAGTATTTCAAGAGAAAAAACCTAATTAGTATGCAATATATATATGAGATCTAATTATAGACAATTAATAATTTTATAAATCTGAGTTTGTGTGATAACACAAATTCACTCTGTAATCACTTTTAATTATTGCGATTTCTGCAAGGTTATCTTGAGACCTCAGTCTCTGTCTATAAACTGAAATCAGAAGGAATGCACTAGATAGCATCTCTTTTATTAGAATTTCAAGTTTACATTACACATTTGTGTAAAAATATTTTGTTATGTTATATTGTTAAACTTTGAAAACAAATTATTTTTTTTTTGCTATTGTGTTTTTGACAAAACCCAGGATATAACAACTTATATGAAATGTTTAAACACAAAAGAATAAGTTTATGTATTGATAACAATAAAACAGCATAGATTTTAAAGCAATGTGACGGTCTGCAAGCTAAACTAGTTCCCGCCCCAGGGAATTTTAACTTTCCCAAGATGTTTGATTTTCCTTGCACATCTGCAACACATTAACACATATGTGTCACATTAAACCAGCAGATATTTTAATGAATGCTTGATCGTGTGGTGTGCTGTTTAGTCAGTTATCACAATAGTCCGGTGTACTAAAGCTGTACACAGTTTTTGCCTCTTCCGTCGTCATGCATGGGATTTCTAAAGAAATATCAGAATAATACTAAAACGATCCATAAATATAGATCTATACCCAGCACATACTCATATTACACGAGGGCACATAATATATACTTCTATACAATAATTAGACTGAAAAGTTACAAATCTGTAGATTTTGGTTGTCACATTGTTAAGTAAGTTTTAAAGTATAATTAGAATAATTTTTAAAGCTAGTAAGCGATCAATGACTCTTCAGCTTTATACTTTCACTAGAGATCAAATATTGTTTTAATTTTTACTTAACTTACGATACTGAAACTAAACTTTCATAGACCTAAACCTTCAACAAGACTAAACACCTGATATTATGATTTGATCATATACGCTGTTTATCAATCAGACTTACACAAAGACTTAGATACATCAAAATATATATCATTATAATTGACAATATCATTTGATAATAACAAGCAACATTGATAACTAATTCATAACTTTGTAAATAATCCATACTTTTTGTACGACTACAATTATTTGACAAAGATTATATTTAAAGAAGATCCATATACTTTAAAATGCAACTGGTGTATTCCAGGCTCAAAGTCACGAGAATATTGATTGAAACGTAAAAGAAATGTCAAGAGAATATTAAAACTTTGGATCTAGGCCTAACATTTTGGGTTTACATATAATATAAATTGAGAACTAAAATTAAATAACACATTTTAGCACGTCATTACCGTGCTGTTGTTTCAATATTGTCCACTCACGAATGATAAAACGTTGACTGAAAGCTCAATTGTGGCTTCCAAAACATTAAGTTATTATGTTAAGTCGAACGGTTGTTGAAAAAGACAAACTTCAGCGAAACGAAAGTGACTACAGTTGCAGTGACATATTTTTGTTTGACGAGAAACTTGCTTTCAACTTTGTCTTTGCTATTTTCTGTTTCATTTTTCTCATTGCGTTCGTTGGCATTCTGTCTAATACTTGTAATGTAGTCATCTTCTACAAGCATGGTTTTAAAGATACAGTCAACATTAGCCTTTTTGTCTTGGCAATATCCGACCTTTGTTCTATTCTTCCCCTGATATGGACCGGCGTCTTGGCTGAGCCCAGGTTTCTTCCATACGATGTTCCATTCAATGGTATGGACGTCCAGTTTTTGGCGGGCAGCTGGCCGCATACGTGCTTCGCCAGGCTCACCAGCTGGATCACGACGTACGTCATGTTTGAACGCTGCCTCAGCATTGCGTCTCCATTCAAAGTGAAAATTTTCTTGACCCCTGGACGCGTCGTCTGCATTCACATCGTCATTCAAGTCTTGATTGTTGCCGGCGTTGTTCCGACCTACTGTATCTACAGCCTGGGCTGGAGCTACAACCCCGTCTACAATAAATCTCTTCTGAGCCTGCAGCAGACAGACAACGCCCTGGAAATAGCAAACGTTACAAGTGTCTTAAATAGTTTCGTATCCACAATGTGCTCTTTCGTCGCCACGGCTGTGTGCACTTCCGTAATTATAATCAAGCTGAATCAAAAGACTCAGTGGCGCTTGAGCACAACCTCCGTGGCAATAGCCAACTGCCCTTTGAACACCATAACTAGGAAAGACAGAAAAGCGATCAAAATGGTGGTCATCGTTTCTTTAGTGTTTCTGACCACCGTCTCCCCTTCGGTCATTCTTATAATTATCACGGTGGCCAATGAAGAATTCAATATGTATGGCCGTTTACGCAATATATTCTATGTGGCCTACAGCTTCACATTTCTCTTGGAAGCTGTCAACTCCAGTTTCAATATAATAATTTATTACACAATGAATGGTCGATACAGAAAGACCTTTAAAGAACTTGTTTTCTATCTTTTGCAATGGAAAGAATCGAAAATTAAAAAAAAAAAAAAACTTTAAAAAAAAAAAATTAATATACAATGAATGGTCCATACAGAAAGACCTTTAACTCTTTCTCTCCTAACTGACGATACCAACGTTGATTCTATCAGAATGTGGTAAATAATTACGGAGTAAAAGAGTTAATAAACTTTTTTTTTGCATCTACTGCAATGTAAAGAATCGAAAATAAAAAACAAATTAGAACTAAGTCAAAAAAAAAAAGCATTTAGAATCTTTTTCCTTGAAAATAGTTATGTACAAAGGTGATGATATCATTAAAGATGAGAATCATTGTGACATTTAGGATTGGACAAACGCTAAATAGCTTACAATTATTTAGACTCTCTCTAACTCTCTCTCTCTCTCTTTCTCTCTCTCTCTCTCTCTCTCTCAGATATGCAGGTCACATACTCATCTGTTTTTGTATGCTTATATAATGAAATTTGTTACAACTGGCTACTGGAATTTAAGCATGGACTACACTGGCCGATACGAGGAGAGCACAAACACGTACGTCCTGGTATAACTTGGCGCCACACTCATGGAGAATCTCAGAGCAGTGGACACTAGGCTGGAATGTGCTTTAGACATTGCCAATGACAGATCTTTGTGGAGATAGCTTGCCGCTCAATGTGCCGAACGGCGCGGGAGGACCTAAGCGTAAGTTTAAGGACCTTATGTAGTGGTTTTTATTTGCAATGTTGACATTTTCATAATTAAACGTTGAGACTCACGAAAAAACAACGAAATATTAAAAGATAGATTTATTGGAAATATTTATACATAAAGTCAAATCCATAAAGATCAAACTTTTTATATCCGTTGTTCACACTGATGGTCAAAAGAAGTGTGTGTGTGTTCGTGTGCGCGCAGAGTTTAAATTAGCAGGATGCTTGCAATTGGATTAAAAGATGCAAATGGGGAAAAAAAAGGGCTCCGAAAAAATTCAATAGCCAACTAGAGTGTATTGGGGGAAGGGATTCCAGAGTAGACACTTTTTTCTTGTGGTTGGAATCATTCAAATTTGGGCCGATCCTTGGAGTGCAAAAGCGGATATACACACTTTAAAAGCTACCAAAGCGTTGGATATCAGCTAGTAATAATATAAAGTAAATAAATAGAAGAACAACAAACGAATTCGACTTTTGAACAAAAATTGAGCGCAATTTGTAGGTCTTCTGCTTGAACAAGACAGATACTCCACTTTATGACAGCGCCACCAGGGGGAGATTACTCCATTCATGTCCCGGAGAGAATGCGTCTGTAACCACACAGTGAGTTGCTTATTGATCCAAGTGCGCCCCGCTAGAGTTATCAAACTTTGTGATGGGTCAACAACCATTTTGGGTTTTCGCCTGCATTGCGTTGATTTGTATGGGACTGGTGGCTGGGAATGGGAAGAGAAATGTACACACCGTTTTGAAGGCAGCGACCAGCGATACGTAAAATACACTTCGTCTGATTAAACCGCTAGATATCTTAAATGTAGAGCTAAATCTGGTCTATTCCAAGCATTTTACTGAACAGCAACGAAATATAGAAAAAAAAGTTTACGTTTTCAAAGCACTGTATTCTAGTGTTAGAAATGTTTTCTATTATAGAAGAGTTCTAAGTTGTTGTTTTTTCCCTCCAAGTCTTCATTACATTTATTTTGACAAGAAGGGAGACAATAACAGACTAAGCATAACAGAAATTTACGCGGGGCACCGCTGATATGTTAGAGTAGCCTAGATCAAACCGGTTTTACTCAGCATGGAAGGAATTATTTGAGAAATAAAAGAATTGATAAGCTAAGAGTTTGGCACGATCTAGAGAATAGAAGTACCTAGGCCTTCAAATTATTTCACTGTTTCAACCTTGTGGGGGGGGGGCGCATACATGCATACATACATACGTACGTACATACATAGAACTTTGTTGGGATCCCATCTGACTTTTAAACAGACTGAAAGATCTAACAGACTGTCCAAATATGGAAGAATAAGGAAGCAGTCGAAAAATTCTCTTTAGCTTAAAGAGATAAGGAAAAAGATATAGAGAATGGTATTTTCACACCTATAATAAACCATCATATAAACAAATAATATAAACCATCCCAAACGGATGGCAATTGCAATAAACATACAAAGGTACGGTGTTTACACAATATATGTTACTTGTCAACATAGCAAGTCAACGTCTTCCTGTTGAAACAGCACACTTCAGATAGCACCGGACTTAAGTTAGGCATATATCTCACACGTATTTAAGGCTTGTAACTTGAGCACGACTGGGTCTCGAGGGTCAGATGTCTGATGAGCAACAACTTTATGTACCAGTAGTTTACTGGAAATCACGTGTGGGATATTAAAAGGCTGCGGGTTGTACGATTTTTATCGGCCCCCGAAAGGGGAAAAGACGCTATTAGTTTTGTGTGGCCTGTCTGTCCGTCTGTCTGTCTGTATGTCTGTCTGTCTGTCCGTCCGTCCCGTTTAGTGCTCAGAAAGTAGAAGAAAAAATGAAAATCTGACATCACGATAATATAGATCATTCAAAGTTCTGATGCAACGGCTACTTTTTTTTTCTAAAAGCTCAAAATCTAATTTTTAAAAATATTTTATACAAGCAGTATTTAAAGAGAAAAAAACTAATTAGTATGCAATATAAATGAAACCTAATTTAAGATAATTAATAATCTAATACATTGCATCGTATTTCACGTTTCAATTTGTACCCACCTATAAGTATTTACTTTCTAAGTTATTAACTCATAAAAGAGGTGTGGCAGAGGCGGCCCCCGTTGAGAGATCAAAGCACAGAAGATGTATATTTCTGTCGTTTATCTTTGATATAATTTTTTTTTTAAATGAACTTTTAGCAGCGACAAAGAGAGTTTGTGTGATACACAAACTCAGAGGCGGCCCCCGTTGAGAGATCAAAGCACGGAAGATGTATATTTCTGTCGTTTATCTTTAATATAATTTTTTTTAAATGAACTCTTAGCAGCGACAAAGAGAGTTTGTGTGATACACAAACTCAGAGGCGGCCCCCGTTTAGAGATCAAAGTACGGAAGATGTATATTTCTGTCGTTTATCTTTGATATACTGTTTTTTTAATGAACTTTTAGCACTGACAAAGAGAGTTTGTGTGATAGGCCCTACACAAACTCAGAGGCGGCCCCCGTTGAGAGATCAAAGCACGGAAGATGTATATTTCTGTCGTTCATTTTTTATATATTTTTTTTTAAATGAACTTTTAGCAGCGACAAAGAGAGTTTGTGTGATACACGAACTCAGAGGCGGCCCCCTTTGAGAGATCAAAGCACGGAAGATGTATATTTCTGTCGTTTATCTTTAATATAATTTTTTTTTAATGAACTCTTAGCAGCGACAAAGAGAGTTTGTGTGATACACAAACTCTCTTTGTAATCTTGTTTTTACTTTTTTGTAATTTACGCGGGGTATATACATATATGCGGGGTATACAAGTGTGCGGGTGGGCATTTGCTCGAAAATACGTTAGTGTTGTGAATAGGTTTGTTTCGAATGAATGTTTGTTTCTAATGATTGTTTGTTGAAATTGATTGTTTGTTGAAATTGATTGCTAGTTCTATTGATTGTTTCTATTCATTGCTGATTCTAATGATTGTTTGTTTCTATTAATTGTTAAGTACTTGTAAACTTACTTAAGAAGTGTCTTATCAATCGTCTTTGTCTTGACCTCTGCTAAATGTGTACATATCATCATTCATTCAACCATGACCACGTGTAGGAAGTAATCATCTTCGTTTTTGAACTAACGTCTGTATTTCTTTAGTAATAAAGCTTTAAAATGTCAACGCATTTTGGTTCTATAAATAGTGCAAGTAGTATAACCCTAAAATGAACCGAATCAGATACCCCATTTGAAATAAACCGTGCTGAGATTACTCCCTTAGAGCACGGAAGAGGAAGCGTGCAGTGAGTTGTAGGGTCGCCTTATCCCCGTACAAGGACAGACCCTTTGCCACACATGGACCAGTTCTCTCTCTCTCATTACCTTGTCCCGATCGTTCTTCTTGCAGAGCGCGACATTCGTAGAGAATGTGCTCTATTGTCTCATCGTCCTCGAAGCAATGGCGGCACCGTGTGTCGAAATTTTCCCTCCACCGCCCAAAGTATGCACCAATTGGGCAGTGTCCGACTCGGAACTGGGCTAGGACTGCCTGTTCCGCACGGCAGAGCGTCCACCATGCGTCCTTTCGGTCTGGTCTACTCATCTGCTTGTGAAGCTCTCGGCCTTTCTCGGAAGCATCCCAGCTAGCGTACCACTGTGCCAACAATCTGTTGTCGGCTAGGGATCGTACGGTCGCAAGACTGTACGGTTCATCATTTAAGGTGCTCGTTGCTACCGCGGCTTTCGCTAAAAAGTCAGCCCTCTGATGACTGACCAGACCACAATGGGATGGAACCCACTGTATAAAACTATGTACATTGAGCTGCAGAAGGCGCTCCACCACTGCGAGGAGTGCTTCTACCCGTCCGACGCCTGCGTGCTGCCCTTCAAGGGCATCGAGGGCAGAGATTGAATCGGTAAAGATGACCACGTCCGCTGGGGTCGTGGATCCATCCCCAACTCTTTCCGCTACCCACGCCAATGCTGCGAGCATTGCTTCGAGTTCAGCTTCGGTGCTGCTCTTGCCACAGCAGGGCCCACTCAGCTCCACACTTTCGGGGTTGCCTGAGAGTCGTACCACCGCCCCATATCCAGCCTTGGTAGTGCCCTCGAGCGTCTTCACGGAGCCATCCGCGAAGATAGTGGTCACTCCGGCCGGGTACGAAGCAATGGTGTCTCTGGCGGTTTGTAGTAGCCGTTTAGGATCGCACTGTTTATTGACTGCCGGGTCAATCAAGCTCCTTTGCACCGTCGGCATGCAGAAAGCTTTGTCAGGGGGGAAGGCACCGGTCGGGGAAAGAGCAGCCCGCTCTACCGGTAGATTCATCTCTCTAACCAGCCCACGCGCCACATACATGAAGCAGGGTCGGTTTTTGAGACGTCTCTTACCCTCCCAGTTGTCGACCAGACTTCTGAGGGGGCATCCCTCCTCCAGCCGTCCGTATCTCTCGTGAGCTAACAAGACGGCTCGCTCTCTTCGCAACTTCAACGGCGGCACATTGGCCATGATTTCGCCAGCGTCGATAGGTGTGGTGCGAAACGTACCGCATATAAGTCGTATGGCGTGGTTCTGGACCGCATCGAGCTTCGCTAGAGACGTTTGCGAAGCCCAAACTTGAACTGGGAGACTGTAATCCATATGAGACCGAACTGCACCCATGTACAGTGATCTCAGTACACCCGCATTCGCCCCCCACTTCGTTCCAGCTAGCTTCTTTACGATATTCAGCCTCTCGGAGGCTGTTTCGCGTACATGCTGAATGTGGTCGCACAGTGTCAATTTCTGATCGAGGATAACCCCTAGGTATTTAGGCTTTTTGTCCCATGCCAGAATCTTGCCGTCCATCCGTAGCTCAACTGGTTCTTTGATAATATCACGTCCTAGTGTGAACCAAGAGTAAACACACTTCGAGTGGTTCACCTCAAGGCCCCATAGCTTGGCGAAACAGGACACTGTCGTCAGTGCCTGTTGCAGGGAGCCAATCAGCTGCTGGCGTTCCCTGCCCGACTCCCACAACACAATATCGTCTGCAAACAGAAGTTTCTGACATCGTAAGAGGCCCGGTAAGTCGTTTATGAACACTAAAAATAGTGAACAACTGAGCGCCGACCCTTGCGGCACTCCCTGCTCTAGCGGAAGTTTCCTCGACACGTTTTTACCAACACGTGTTTGTACCGTTCTCTCCGTGAGGAAATTTTGTATCCACCTAAGCATATTAGAACCCACTCCAAGGTTCATAAGTTTTAACAATAGGCCGGGCCGCCAAACTCTGTCATACGCTTGTTTCAGATCGATAAAAACTAGAGATGGGAATCGAACCCAATTTTTAAAGTTCGGGTTCTGTTCGGTTCGGTCAGATTTAAGTTCGTGTTCGGTTCGGTTCGATGACGAGTATAGTTCGGGTTCGGTTCGGTTCGGTCAGGTCTAAAGTTCGGGTTCGGTTCGGTTCGGTCAGGTCTGAAGTTCGGGTTCGGTTCGGTTCGATGTTATGAAATTATCTAATAACAAAATTAAGTTATAATGTTTAATGCAATTTATTATCTAAAACACTTTCATTTGAATTTTTACATAAAACAAATTATTTGAAACATGTTAGCTATTGCAACTTCAAACTAAAAATTGCTTCAGTTATATACACAAAAATATAATAACAGTAAATGTGATGAATAACGATAGGATATTATATGCATATAATGGTATCAAAAATATCCTAAGGTCAGTTAAGCAATCAGGGTTGCATGTTGTACTTGAGAAATGTCAGCATTTGTAATGTTTCTGGGTTAAGCCTAGACCTGCGATCACTCATTGTCACTCCACAAACTGAAAATACTTTTTCGCTGGCAGTACTTGTAGCAGGAATAGCCAACAACTTTTTAGCAATCGATGCCATCGTTGAAAGCTTATGTTCACAATCATTCTCTTTCCAAAATTCCAATGTTTTGCAGTCAGTCACTGGCAGTGCCAAATATTTTTCAAGTTAATGTCTCGTGTTATTACTATCAGCATTAGTTAATGGAGTAACTGCTGTCTTAAAATCTGACAGTAAATCAAACGACTCAGGGTCAACTTTTCTCTTTTTTGGTAAGAGGTGGTTGATCTGAATGACTGCATTCGCCACAACTGTCTATACATGCAACGTCTGAGTGCTTTGATTCCACCTGGTGTGTTGAAGAAGTCTTAAACTTGTCTACCATTTTACGCATCTCCGAATAAACAGTTTCACGATCTTCTGCATTCACAAAAGTCAAGTATTTATAAGATGGCACAATAATAGTTGAAAGTTGGTGCAGTGGGTGAATAATATATTTTTCCTCCAAGCTGGACAGAAAAGCTGCCTTCAAATCACGCATACTGTCACTGTCTGAACCATTGATCTTACAGAGTGACCGAAGATGAAATAGCATCGGCCATACATCAGGGGATGTCGGCACATTGTCATGAGACAGTTGCACAGTAGCCTTGTGAAACGGATGCAAAAATTCAACAACGTCACTTAACATTTTTTCATTTACATTGTTTAGTTGCTCAAGTTTGTCAAACTGCTTTGCATCAGCCAAAATGGACTTGACATGGTTTAACTGACATGACAATGATCGCAAAAGAAAAAACTGACTATTCCACCGAGTCCAGCGTAAACAAGTTAATTTTAGAATAGCCAATCGTAGAAAGAGGTTAAGGGTCAGCTTCCAGAAGGTCAACGTTACTAAATTAGTTATCAGAGAATTTTCTATGCTTCTGGAAGATACGATTTGAAAAAGTATAAATAAGGGGAAAAGGAGTTAGTCGGGGTCCTCGCTTAGAAATGGTTATAGTGGAAGAAAAGTTCTTGTATTGTATTTAATAGAGCGATGGTCCTATGTTTAATCTTCTCTTAGAAATCTACTAGAGAGTAAAATGTTATACGAAGTGATATTTATTTATAAGTAAAGTTTTATTATTCAAGATTTAGATTGAGTTGTTGTTCAAGAAAGCAGAAGAAGTCATTAAAGCTTGTTAGAGAAACTACAGAAGTATTCTGTCTTCATTTATTGAGCTTATCAAATTATTATTTACAATCCTCGGCGTGTGACAGAGAGAAAGTAACGTCACAATATGTTATGCCTATAGTAGCTTTTTCATTCAGGGGTCCGTGGGCAAGTTATGACTGTACAAAGGGGTCCTCCGGTCAAAACGTTTTAGAACCTCTGACTTAGCAGTGAATTGGACTAGATAAGTCTTACAAACAATTAATTATATATTTTGCAATTAGGCGTCAGGTCAACATTTTCTATAGACTACAGTTTGACACCGTAGTAAGTTAACTTAGACCAGGCGTCCTGCTAGACAGTTTGATCTGTTTCGACATATGACATAATCTTCTCAACAATCACCATTTGACTATGTCGTAATCAATACTCTCATATGTTTACGGTGACTTAACCTTTCATAATTATGTGACATCTAGTAAGCGCCTTACAGTGATTCAATTTAGAGTGCCTACCGCGCAATTTCTCCGACATAAACATCGGGAACCAAACCCCAGGCCTGCAATACAAACAGTTTGTCTCTGCATCCCTCCCCCCATATTCCTCTCACTATGATTGGCTGCTCGCATTACGAGCTCTCTTAATGACACTAAACGCTGTATATAGTCATATGTAAACATTATTAGCTGTATCGCTATATAGAGGGATAGACTCACGTCTGCTCTGGATGTCATCTGCTCTATGTTTAAAATAGAAATTATGGGATGGTAACTTACTCGGTAAACTCAAATAGTCCAATACATTTGTTTGTAAGGCAATAATTAAGTCAATGTAATGGACTGTAAAGGCCTGAAAAGAATGGTCCACCTTATATTGGTCCGGAAATAGGAACTGCGATAGACTAAGGGTCATCTATCACGTGGGCGAAGTCTAATTCTCTAATTAGTGATAAAAGTCGCACCTTCAAATGTTACGACACGTGTTGACAGGAATAATCTTCTCCATTAAAGAGAAACGTGGGTTGGGGTGGAAAAAAGAATGAAGTATATAGCTCAGGTGGTGTCGACCTTGATAGTCGGGCATCCGGCGCGGCCGGCCCCTAAGGCCACTGTAGGTGACTGTTTGTTTATCTTTGCCCGATCAAGGAGAGATAAGTGAAAAGTCGTGGCCTGGTTGGTGGACTTGGTCTTATTATTATTAAAAGAAGATATATTTTAGAAAGGATTGAACAAATTGCAAAATTAGTTCGGTTAAGAAAAGGAGGGTTCGTTCGGTTCGGTTCGTACCAAGCAACTTTAAAGTTCGGGTTCGGTTCGGTTCGGTCAGGTCTAAAGTTCGGGTTCGGTTCGGTTCGGTCATAAGTAGGGTTCGAGTTCGGTGTGTTCGGTTCGGGTTCGGTTCGTTTCCCATCTCTAATAAAAACCGCTAGCGTCGACTGACCAGGTCGATTTGTGTTGCCCCACTGGAAGCCGTCCGCCACTTTCTGCATGAATAGCGTTACGTGGTCCATCGAATTGCGATTATGCCTGAAACCGCCCTGTTCAGGAGCAATTAGACCTTTCGTTTCCAAGAACCATACGAGCCTTCTGTTGACCATGCGTTCCGCCGTCTTCCCAACGTTGGACGTCAACGATATGGGTCGATAACTTTCCGCACGGTCTGGGACCTTCCCCTTTTTCAGTAGGGGAACAATCGTAGCCTCACGCCATGCCTTAGGGAAATCCCCTTTAGTCCAAGTCCGATTGACCAGTTCCAACAGTTTCCGTCTGCCGGTGGGGCCAAGATTCTTTAGCATCTCGTTGCTAAGACCATCTGGCCCCGGTGCTTTTCGTAGTTTACACTTCCGAAGTGCAGTTGCTAGCTCTCCGTGGGTAAAGGCGTTTGTGAATGTACTCGTCTCGTCTTCGCCATAGACCATGCAGCTTTTTGATTTGGCCTTTCTGATGCCATTAAGGGCGTTCGACACCAGATGAACCAGATTTCACCCAAACTTCGAGAAAAGTGATTTCTATGTCGATATGAAGGTAAAATTAGATTACACTAGATTTGTCGTTTATTTGACACAGCATTGCCCATTTTACGTTTTATATAGTTGTTAGTAATCCACCTACACAACCAGCGTGGTCCGAATCGTGTCCTGAGTATGTTATGGTCTTGACATCATTGGTCATTTGTCCACTTGATGTCCACCGCATCTCGGTGATTCCAAGGATATCCAACCGGTATGTGTCAAACTTTTTGAAAAGTTGGGCCAGTTTACCACTTTGGTTCAGGGTTCTTACGTTCCATGTACCTATTAGGGTCCGTTTCTTTGAAGGGCTTGTAATGTATCGGACAATGGACGTCTGTTGGTTTGTGTCCAACAACTCCATCGGGGTTTGGCTGCCCTCGCCGTATGTAAAATTACGTTTATGTTGTGTCACTGACATATATCTCAAAACTGCAGAAAAAAAAGTGTATTTTCTTTATATAAAACAAATTAACTACCACTAATTAATTAACAAATGGGGTATTTTTTTAAATTGATTTATGTTTATCATCGTCTATTGTTAATTATATTGTTAATTATACATTTTAACTTGATCCGAGAATTGTTTCTTTACTTAGACTTTGGTTCTCCTGCGCAGTTCGGCAAATTAGGAGGCAAGCTGTCTCCACAAAGATCTGTCATTGGCAATGTCTGAAGCCTCCTCCCACGTAATGTCAACTGTTCTGATGTCCTCCATAAAGGTGTGGCGCCGAGGGCGTCGTTGTTTGCGCTTTCCTCGTATAGGCCTCCATGTCGTCGCAATTCTTAGTTTGCATAAAAAAAAACCTTTACAAAACTAATGAGAGGAAAAAAAACACATATACAGCCACATGTACCAATACTTAGCATTTATTTCCCTTTTCGGATTTTGAACAAATAATTAGTTACCAAAAATCAAATACATTTATTGGTTAATTTTTTGCTATTTAGTGACGGACAATTCAGAATCTTTTACTTGTTCTCTTTCCATGCTTTCTTGGTCACAATGGTTAAGTTCGGCCCTGCTATAATACTACCTGTTCCCCCCCCCTCTTTTTGTTTCTCCTCTTAAATTACGTACGGTAACTATAGTCCGTGCGACTTGCAAAAATAAAAGGAGTGATCTTTCCTTTCAATGTCTCCGAAACTCTTCAGCCGTGAAGGGAATTAAATATATTAGGTACAACAAATACTTGTTGGAAGTTTCAACGTGATCCGAGAAACAGTGTGGAAAGAATAACATGTGACATATTGTACCAGACAGACAAAGACAGAGAGAGTGCTGTAATATAAGCCATGTACAATTAGGTTCTTTTCTCATTTCACTCTAGGTAAACGTTTGGTTCCTCTGGCCCATGGAGATAAATGTAAAAATGTTTAATTTGTTGATTGTATTAAGTCAGAGACATTGCAGCTGATGACCTCCCATAAGAAAAATAGTTTCTAATGATCCTCACAGCATCAGAGTAAGAGCAAATGTAGGCAAAGAGCAATAGCTCTAGACGAGAAAAGAAACATACAAACTTTACTTATGTATATATTGTTATGACTTTGCGTTGCGCACCGCCATTCAGGCTAGTGCACAGATGCGCATTTCTAGTGAACGGACTAGAACAGGATATTGACATGAGAGAATAACGACTTCCGCCCACGTTGAGAGTCAAGATGAAGAGACAGTGCTAAATGGAGATGTTGTATATGTAACTGTCATGTCATGTAAATAAACATTATTGTCCTCGTTGAGTTGCCTTCACTTGAAGTTGTTACAATATTTACAATGCAAGATCTTGTTCTGTACGTAAAAAACAGTTACATATCTATATTGATCTTTCTATACATTACTCCGACGAGATCTCATTTTAATGCCTGGATTAAATGATTACAATTTGATCTAATGTACAAATAAAAATATTAAACTGTATAAACATTGGCATGGTGTCGATTGTATTAATTGACGTGACATTCTGTGTTTCTGATATTTCACACTGAGAATTACTTTTTAGTTCAACCTACTAATATCCATGCCAATTTGGAAAGCTGAAACTATTACTTTAGAGAAATATCAATACCTGAACGTTTTATTAAACGGATATTATAACGTGTAAGGTAATGGATGTATTTTGCCTCAACAAACAGAAAATCAGTGAGTTGTTTTTTTTTATTATCTTTCTTAAACAATACTCAATGCTCTCTGATAATATATAATATTGAGGCGATATTTTAGAAAAAAAAAAGCATCGTTGGAGCAAAATGCAAGAATCGTCGACCGTCCTTCTCCATTCCTCTCTGTCCTTACCTCAGCTAGAACCTCATTTAATGGCAGACCCGTCCATTCCTTTATGTTGTGCTCCCATTGCTTTCTCTGTCTGCCTCTTCTTCTTTTTCCTGGTAGTGTTCCTGAAGTAAGGTCTTAGCGAGCCCCGAAGATCTTGTAATATTTTTAGATTGCGTTTTTTTACGATTGTTAGTAGGTCATCATTGGGTCCAATCGCTGCAGTAACCCTGTCTCTAATCTCTTGGCTTATGAGTTTATGATGATACGATACGATACCTAGGATCCTTCTGTAGCATCTTAATTCCATTTGCTAGGAATTACGCCTACACTAGTTTAGTTGTCTACCAGCAGTTTGGTGCTACAAGTCAACGACCGGTAACAACAGGAGGATCACATAGGGATACAGGAATACCCTCTTGCTATGGTTTTAAAATGGACACAGCTTAGCTAAACTAAGAGGAGACTGGAACTAGTTGGAATCGACAGATATAGAGTGCCATAAACACTGCATGCTAAAGTCGAAAGTAGTATTGGGCAGAACGATATTTGAACTTTTTATGCTGTGAAAAATAATTATAACTACATAAAAAAAATGTTTAAAAAAAATATTTTTATATTATTTTGTTCGGCTGAATAATAAAAAAGGGCGGTGGCTGACCGATAAAGGCTTTCGAACCGGGGGTCCCGGGTTCAAATCCTGGTGAAGACTGAGAATATTAATTTCGGGATCTTAGTTGTAACATTAAAAATATTAATCAATTCACAATGTGAAGAAAGGCAGTTAAGGGTCATAAATCAGTGTCACCAAATGAGAAAAACATTTTTAAGTTAAAACTTTGTTTGACATGTATGTATGTGTGTATGTGTGTGTGTGTGAGAGAGAGAGAGAGAGAGAGAGCTGTAACATTAACATCGTCTCCAGGGACTGTCTATGAACAAACGTATTTTTTTGGTTTTATGCTCAATATAACATGAAAAATTATCTTTAAAAAAAATTCGAGGTTTACGAAAATTATCCTCGACATCTACAAGCCTACATTTAGGAATCGAACTTCCAAAAGAAACGCATTCTTGTGAATGACATATTTGTAATCTCACTGTCATCTGCACTTGTCATCACTGACAGACGGGAGTCTATTCACTTCTGTACTACTCACAGAGATAAGCACTTCTCAGCTTTTTTCGTTCCAGAGATCTCTAACATGTCAAACTGACGTTATGAGAAGTTTTTTTTTTTTTTTTAATTTCATTTGTTCAATGAGTTTCTTTATAAGAACCGGAAAAAGAAAACACTATAATAGTACACCTACTTTATATCATACTAAAACACCCTTAAATACTAGGCTATACAACAACAAAACATCTAGTACTATACTTTTTCTCATCACACATCATCTAACAGTATTTATATATTAAACCAATGTTACATAAGATCTGAACGAAGTTGTCGTCTCTCCTTTCCATTAGGACTAAAACTGAAAGATACCAAAAATCCTTTATCAGATTGTTACGAGATCAGCTGTCGTCATCAAGTACTTGAAGAAGTGCATAGAAGTCAAATTCATAAAGCGTGAATGTTGTAAATGTTTATGTGTTTCATATGTGAATGTTGTTCGAATTTTTCATCAATAATGTTTTCGTACAGTAGTTACGCTGAGTTTGTCAATTGTAATCAAACTGAATTTCCATTTGATTGGATCAATGAAAATTATCTTATCTTATCTTATCCTACTTTTAACTATAGTTAATGGATCTCAAATATTTTAAACAATATTATTACTACTAATCATCTATATATATATTTCTTAAAAGACAATTTCAAACGAGTAAGCAACAAGTAAATGGGAAGATCCCATGGCGCAGCACGGTGTGAATGGAAAATGGTGCACCCCAATTCGCACTATTTTTATTCACAAAATAACATAGACATAAATAAATATAGACTGGAAAAAAGGAAGTAACTTCATGTAACTTGAAAACATGTATATATATCGACTATTGAATTCGGATTTCCAAATTATGAAAAATTTAAAAATTGCATGATCTTCAGTCTTAGAGATTAAACACAATTTATAGACATTAAAAAAAGTACACACAATTGCAATGCACAAATTTTTGTTTCATAAAGCTCTCTTATGAATTTGTGTAGTGAATGGAAGGGAGGTTAAAAAAGTGGAAGCCAGAAGAGATTATATTGTGTCGTAAGACTCTTGAAACTAGAACGACAATACACAGATAGATACTACTCTCAGGTTTGACTTTAGAAATACTTTAATTAATATCACAAATTACTTTACTTTTACTTTACAAAAGATTTCAATAATTTCCGGAGATTTCCTGGTCTATATTTATTAACATTTCAGGAGATTTCCAGGGGCTCCTGGTAAATCAAGAGGCCGCGGGAAATCTGTTATATGTTATAAAATGGTTTAACTTAATAATGTATACACCTAAAAATAAGCACGGTCCAAAGAAAGTGCGGGACCCACTGCGGTCGCATTTGTTGCAGTGCCTAAGGCCTTCCCTGAAAAATGGTATGCCGCCGGTCGACTTGTTAATATTATTCAACAACTAATATTCTCTTTTTATCCAAACATATTTTTAAAATAATAGTTATTCTGTTGTATCGTTGATGGTATGCAAATCAATGCCGAAATAACACATATTATGACGAAAGCCAAAAGTGCTTTAAAAAGGACATTGATGCCAAAAAAAACCCCCACATATTACTATTATGACCAAAGCCAACAGTGCTTTTAAAAAGGACATCCTTAGTGGAAGTGAAAAGATAACAAGTGTCAATAATTTGAAATACCAGATAACTACTGTAAAAAAAATGCAAAATAAAAATTAATGGTCATATTACAAGGTCCTAAGCGCTCGCAAAGACCTTCCTTCAGAGTCATCTTCTTTTTGAAGTGACGTTTGTATTACATAACATAAGATTTACCATTAACTAAAGGGGAACAGTTTCTTTGTTCAGGCTTTGAATAAGAAATTAGATAATCACTTACTAACATCAGTTAGGCCATGCACACATTAACATATATCAACATAGCTATCAGTTCTTTGAGTACTTATGAAATGAATATTAACAATATAATAATAACATTAATTTAATAAATCTCTGTATCCTGTTGTATAAGGTTGTTAGTCAAACTATCAACACAACAGTATCGGCAACACATTCGACACAAGCACGTCTCTTCTTTTTGTATTGGAGATAGTGTTGTAGTTGTTGATAGGTTGTAGTTCAGAGTTTCTGTTATTCTCAATGAAAATATTGAAACCTGGCTTTTCACCTGCCAGGGCGAACCATTTTGAGTTTGTGTTTGCACGCAAAATTTCTTTTTAACATTGTTCTATTTTGGGTCTAAAAATTCACTTTCTACTATCCAAGGCGGGCCCTTCAACGACCAACCAATTTCATATTTCTTAACTTATGTCAGGTACTCACAGTGGCGTAGCTAGGGTGGGGAAGGAGGGGGTAGAATTTGAACATTCCCCGGGCCCCCACTTGAGAAGGGGTGGCCCAAATGAGTGATTTTTACATTTAAAATTAAATATTACGCAAAAAGCTGGGGCCCCCAAAGAGGCAAGCCCCCCCCGGCCCCCAAGAGATGGAAAATTCCTAGCTACGCCCCTGTGTACTTATATGAGTTATAGAGACTCAGGGGCGTCCTCAAATGTTTTTAAACGTATTAACTTATACAGTCTTCGACTAGTGAGACAAAGGAACAATAAGATAAAGAGAAATAGAAAGAGACTATAAGAGAGAATTAGAGTAAGAGACGTAAGGAGAGAAAAGAGAGACAATATGAGATGTTAGGGGAACGAGTGAAACAGAGAGAGAGAGAGAGGGCGAAGGAGTCTAAGACATAAACATATAAAAATGCCATAAAAATGATTTATTTGAGTCTAGTATAATTGTAATCTCCAAGGAAACACAAGGGGACAAAACCACTTCTCATTCTTTCAATATATCTTGTCTGGTATGGTCTGGAGGGACTCATAATCATGGATCTATCTAGACCAGTCCACTGATGACACTGGTCATTGGTTCGTTTCAAAAAGTCCAATACACTACCAATATATTAGGGGCTGATGTGTCAACTAAAACAATGGTATTTGAATGAAAGAGTTTGAATAGATACTGTCGTTTAAACTTGCAAGTGTTCCAGATATATCATTGTGGTGTTTGTTATCTGAAGTTATATAGTTTATTATTATTATTATTATTAGTGGAACACTTATAAATAATGTATGACTTAACAATATATTATGACGGCATTATACAGTTAACACATGTAACTATTTGTTAGCCTAGGCTTCTCAAATGTGAAGGAATCGACATGGGAACATTATTGCAGACTCATACTTGAGTAAATTAGTTTACCAGATTTGTGGCATATAGTCAGAAACTGCTTGGCTACGACTTGGTCATCTAACAAGAGGGGTCGAGTTTGAATCTGCTGTCAAGAAGTGTTTTGTTTCCTGAATGTCTAAAGGTAGCTTGGAAACCTTCCCCCCCCCCCATTGCTCTACAAAAAGAGTTTGGACCATAGCGCACTGAGCTCACTATAAGCATGAAATTTGTGCTACATAATAGCAATTAAAACAAAACATGAAATTGTTCCAAAAACAATAGGTACAAAAATACTTTAAAAAAGCAAAGCTAGAATTAAGTATAAATTAGTTTCGATCAGTCATGTACTTTTACAGAGGACAAACTTGGACATAATAAATCCGTACCATTAGAAATATTTGACCAATTGTTTTTGTTTACCTTCAATGTGCTCTGATCCGTGTGGATAGTCTAAGAGCTGAGACGTAGGCTCTTCGAGCTCTAAGTTTGAAAAAAAAACCTGTCTGAATCCGTCCGAGAACAAAAACAAACAGTAAAAAAAAAACCTGCGGACCTCACAGGTCTGTCTGGGAGCGACCCGAGTCAATGTCTATAGGGCATTGCTGTTTCCAATACCACTGGGTGGTACCGGGGGCCTCCACCATTTACCTTCGTTGTACCAAGCTAACTGTGCAGGATCCTCCATTGATGACACGGTCCCTTGAGGAACAGCGCATGGATTCGTGACTGTGTTGTGGAAGCTTTCGTGCTACTCCGCGCCGTGCAAGAGGTGGACTCTCGTCCACCCGTGGGCACTCCCACGGGAGTCCTGTGTTTGTTACCCTTTCGCCTAGCCTCTTCCTCTAGTGAGCCAGTTCCACGGGAGCGCCACGTTGAGGCAGGGTAACGTGCTCCCGGTGCTCTGATCCTATCACTTGTCCAGTTGGATACGGGACGAGAGAAAGAAAAGGGTATCAGGGTGAAGGGTATCAGGAGTTACCTGTCCCTTAGTCTGTGGACCGTTGGGGCACCAAGCAAGACCTGTAGAAAGTCTTTTTCCATTCCTCTCATTCCTTTGCCCTGATTAGAACCTCTTTTAGTGGCAGGCCCTTCCATTCTTTTATGTTGTTCTCCCACCGCTTTCTGTGTCTGCCTCTTCTTCTTTTTCATGGTACTATTCCCTGGAGGAAGGTCTTTGCGAGCCCCGAAGATCTTGTAATATGGCCATAGATTTTCATCTTGCGTTTTTTCACGGTAGTTAGCAGGCCTTCATGGGGTCCAATCGCTGCAGTTACCCTGTCTCTAATCTCTTTGTGATGCGGTCTTAGAATAAGATGCCTAGGATACTTCTGTTGCATCTGAATTCCATTGCTAGAACCCTCCTCTCTAGTTATCATGATAACGTTTTAAATTTATTTTACATAAGCAGGTTGTACGACTTGAATTCGAGCTCAATGGTTCAAGCCTCCTCAAGCCAATATAATGACCACAGTGACAGCTATGTGCTTGTGAAACCAAAGGTTTTATTGGCTTCTTTAGTTATTTTCAAAAGTTTAAACGACGATCTGATTCTTCGCACAAAGTAATGAGATGATAAATTCAACTCATAACGCCACATCTCTCTGTTACATTGTCATCTCTTTGTTCTATACCAAACAAAATAATTAAATAGAAACTATTAATTAACTAAATGGTTATTTTTTAAAACTAAATCTGGTACAAGGCCTTTTAGCTACAAGTAATGATTTTTCCGAAATTTCAGCTTTTATTCGAGATTGGATGTAAGAGAAATAAGGTGTAAACAAAACTACCAGACAGACAGACAGATAGACAGAGTGAACTGGTATAAGCTTTGTAATACATAATAGCGCTTTTGTTTCCCTTTCTAAGGTCGTTAAAATATAAGCAATGTAAGAAGCTCAGACACTGCCACACGTTCCTTTGAAGAAACCAGCTGAGTGGAGACATAGGAACTGCTGTGTGGGCGACATATCTATGGCCTAGGTTTACATTTCATCACTTTGAGATGAACAATAGACGGTCTATGACTGAAGGTGGCAAGTCTGAACTCTAACAAAAGTGAAAACAAAACTTTAAAGATGTTTTCTATTTAGTTTGATCATTGTCATCTCTACAACACTTAAAGGTATTTCCATATAAAATGTAATGTTTCCCTTTCAGACCTTGTGGTTTATTGGACACATCATGTAAAGGTAATCTGTTTCTGTGGTCTATGGTTTACGAGGGTGTCATGTGGCCAGCACAACTACCAATCGCCTTTACTTTTCCCCAACTCAGAGGCACCCAAAGATCCCGAAATTAAAAATCACATCTTCATCAGGATTTGAGCCTGTTACCCCCGTTTCAAAAGTTAATCGCTTTACCGCTCAGCCACCGCGCCTTCCAAGACATATCCATACTTATTACAGCCTTTATATCTACATTCTACACAACATCAAACAAATCCACATGGCTCCATAGAACATCCCCCTCGACAATTCCACAAACTACCAAACACACCACCAGACAACTTCTACAGACTACCACACACACCACCAGACAACTTCTACACACTAACACACACACCACCAGACAACTTCTATAGACTACCACACACACCACCAGACAACTTCTACAGACTACCACACACACCACCAGACAACTTCTACACACTAACACACACACACCACCAGACAACTTCTACAGACTACCACACACACCACCAGACAACTTCTACAGACTACCACACACACCACCAGACAACTTCTACAGACTACCACACACATCACCAGACAAATTCTACAGACTACCACACACACCACCAGACAACTTCTACAGACTACCACACACCACCAGACAACTTCTACAGACTACCACACACACCACCAGACAACTTCTACATATAGACGCCTTTATACAACATTCACATATATTGTCTGACACTACAATAAAATACAATATAAAAATATAAAACACAAAACAATATGGACATTTTAGTATGTGAACTCAGATAATGAACTAACAAAACTTTGTTTCTAGCACTCTATCATAACTCTATGAGGTTTTACGTTGAGTCATTTTCAAAGTTACTTTAACAATAAGGTGCTAAAGCAATAACAACATTTTATGGTGACTGAACAAACATTTTACAACTTTGAATAAAACATTCCTAAAAATTGATCACACGTTTTAAAATACTCAAATTTATTTTGTACAGTTTGGAACATAGTAGTATCGACTTGGTTATTTCATACAAATCATTGAAACAATCAGTGGCGTAGCTTGGGTTGTGGGAGGAGGGGGTTATCCAATTCAAAAATCCCCCGGGACTCCACTTGAGGTAGGCCCCCAAATGAGTGTTTTTTACATTAAATATTATATATTACGCAAAATACAGGGGCCCCCAAAGTGGTCAAGCCCTCGGGCCCCCAAAGGATGAAAAATTGTTACTTTCACCCCTGGAAACAATAAAACTTCATTTTGTTTGCTGTGTTTTTGTAACTTTAATCTTGTGATCAACTTTCTGATAAATATTTATGTAAAAAGTAACTCATAAAAAGTGTTGTATGTATGTATTTGAAGACCTTTAGTAAAATGCAAACAAAAAAAAAACATACAAACTTTCATATATATTAATACACTTAAGAAATTTTCACTGAACAAAACAACGAAGCGTTAGATGCGTTAAAAATATATATATAAAAAATCATTATTTAAAAACAAAGCTTAATATTAGACGTAAGTGTATCTATTAGTCTGAATCAGTAATGTGATTAAATTTGTAATAGATTTAGTCTAACAATAATAAATCTTGTCCGATTAGAAATATATTTGCCAATTGTTTTTTTCTTAAGCGCAATTTCATGCTTTTAGCTTTCTCACTACGCTATGATCCTATCACTTGTCTTTATCGAGTTGGAAATTGAGGTCGGGAGGGAAGATATCTGTGTGAAAGTTACCCTGCTCGCTTTTTAAATGCATTTATACAAATATACAAGGTTAAACTACTCGAATTGTAAGTAAAGAGCTCAATCTTATCAAAACCTCCTCAAACTCACACACTAATCATTGTACCAACGAACTGCTTACGAAAATTAGAAAGTGATATCTACATCTATCAATTGTTAGTTTCGAGCTTTAAAAAGAAACCATCAGGGTATCCCTAGCTGTCGCATTTTTCTTTTTAAATAGTTTTAAGGGGACTAATTTATTTTAAACCACCACATCAGTCAAGTACAATATCTTTCCCTTATTTCCTTATACAAAATAAATAATTATCAATAATTCATTAACTAACTATTTACTTTTTTAAATTAATTATTGAGTTGTCAGGTAAAAGAAATAATGGTGCAAAATTTCAGCTTGATTTGTTATTTGGATATGGGAGAAATAATGTGTACAAACCTTTTGCTAGAACAGACAGACAGAGTGAGTTGATATAAGTTTGGTAAGAAACATTTAAAGGAATTTATACTTAACAGCATTTTGAAAACATCGTCATAGTCGCATAATCTTATTAACTGCCGTAATCATAAGAAGTGCCATAACAGTTAATATCAATAATGAGAACTGTCACTTTTTCACTTTTTTTAAATTATTGAAATATGATCAAAAGTCACTAAAGTAGAAGGTACGATTTCGGTCTCCATTTCTGAGGCGGGCTGAGAGATCTGCCAGTTTCTTTTCATTTAGCTCATGTAGAGACTTCACAGAGTTAACAGGCTGACATTTTCTTGTTTTTTTTTCTTTAATTGAATCCTCAAAGGAACAAAATGTTTCAGTTTTAGTTACCTTTAAAAAAAAAAAAAAAAAAAACAAAGGTCAGATAAGTTTTGACAATTATTTTTTTTAATTAAAAAAAAACACAATTTTTTTTTCATACCGTTAATTGGAAATATATCATGTTTAGAGTTAATATCGCTATAATGGATCTCAAAGGTACAAAAGAAATAAAAGCCCTAAATACAATTTTGTACCAAAGAACCTACAGTCTGTTACAACGCTTTTATTGCTTCTCGCTGCCATACACTAGGTGTACCTCGAATATTATCTCTGTCATTATAACCAAGGATAAAGCAACTCTTTTGACTGGTGTCAATCGAAGAATGATATCAACTATGGAGACTAATGACAACTATGGAGACTGATATGAACTATGGAGGAGAATGTCAACTATTGAGGCTGATGTCATTTATGGAGAATAATGTTAACTATGGAGACTAATGTAAACTATGAAGAAGGGTGTAAATTATGGAGACCGATGCCATATAGATGCTATAGAGACTGATGTCAACTATGGAGACTGATATCAACTACGGGGACTGATGTCGTCTATGAAGACTAATGTCAACTATGGAGACTGATTTCATTTATGGAAAATGATGTCAACTATGGAGAATGATGTCACTATGGAGACTGATGTCAACTATGGAAATGATGTCAACTATGGAGAATGATATCAACTATGGAGAATGATGTCATCTATGAAGACTGATGTCAACTATGGAGAATGATGTCAACTATGGAGACTGATGTCATTTATGGAGACTGATGTCAACTATGGAGACTGATGTCATTTATGGAGACTGACGTCAACAATGAAAACTGATGTGAACCATGGAGACTGATGTCAACTGACAACTACGAGGACTGGTGTTATCAATATCCATAGGGATAGTGATGTCAAATATGGAGACTGATGTAAACTGTCAACAATGAAGACTGATGTCATCTATGGAGAAGGATGTCAACAATGAAGAGTGATGTGAACTATGGAGACTGATGTCAACTGTAAACTACGTAGACTGATGTCAACTGTCAACTATGGAGACTGATGTCAACTGTCAACTATGGAGACTGATGTCAACTGTAAACTACGTATACTGATGTCAACTGTCAACTATGGAGACTTATGTTAATTGTCAACTAAGGTGACTGATGTCAACTATGGAGACTGAAACAATCTATTTAGACTGATGTCAACTTTCAAATACGGGGACTGATTTCAGCTGTCAAATTTGGAGAATGATGTCAACTATGAAGACAGAAAATAAATAATGAATACTATTCAATTAATGAGAAACTTGATTGAGCTTGCTCAATAGGCCAAATACTAAAATGATCAGTAGGACTTCTTAATAAAGTGGGTGAGTTCAGCTAAAATGTCGATGCAGAGTATTTGGAAAAGTAGAGAGAGCATAAAGGAGGGGTCTCTGATTGCAGATGCCATACACAACAGAAGCAGAAAGAAGGGTGAAAATGCAACGGAGACTGGTGATTACATATGCACAACATGCGATCGGAGCTGTGTATCAAGGATCGGCCTCTTTAGTCACACAAGAGCTTGCAAGGGGAAAAGATCGTCTCTCGAGACGTAAAATGCCACAGCAAGTTCAGTTGATGAAGCAAACATAGAAAAAATGTAATATTCACTTTCAATCCGCCTCTTATAGAAATTAAAACGATAAATGGTAATATAGAAGATCTAAAGTTTTATTGACAGCACATAGGCTACTCAGTCAACAAATGAATTTACAATATTAAAAAAAAATTACAAAGGTTTCACAAAACCTAGACCTGGAAACATGTATGATAAATATATGCTTTTTACCTAATAGTATCATTTATCATAATATTTTTACGAATCTCACTATTCGGGCTCTCTGCAAACTGCACCATACAGAGAAAGAACTTGACAACTCCAGGCTCCAAAGTAACGTAAAAGTTTAATGTCAAAAAAGAACAGCCAATATTGTACAATTGGCAACACGTATCACAGACTGTACATTTATCTCTCCGATAGCATCGTATCGCCTTATCAACTCTTGCACTGATCTCTCCGTCTCGTTCCGGGCTTGCACTGGGTTCAACAGTTCAGGACTGACTTCACACACTTGGGCTCGATGTGCCGGACTCGATCATAGATCAAGATCAAGACGCCAGCCGTCTCAACTGTACTTGACAGTACTCCGCACTGAACCGTCGTAATGCTCCGTACAGAACCACACCGTTGAACTGTGCTGTAGCTGACCGTGCTCTGGACATTCTGTCGTGAGCCCCTTTCTGAACACCTTTCCTGGACCGTTTTGACTGCGACACCTCCACTCTTTATATAGGATCTTTGCTGGCCTTCTCGAACTGGACAGAACCCCCTTCGACATTTCTAGGTGGTCAGATGACTATAATTCTCGTGACGCTCCTGAGCTCTGTTCACTCCGCCGATGTTTTGCGAACCGACTCGCCTTGGCTGACCGTCGTAACTCGTCACGCTTGACCGCTCGTCTGGCCTGGGGCGATTTGCGTCGGCTGATTACACACACCGCTACTCCCCCGTCTGTGCCGCCACAAGGTTTATAACAATATAAATTATAAAAAAAATCAATTTATCATTTAAAATATAAATTTTAGATATCTCAAAAGAAAAGAAAAATCCTTAATTTCATATTATTTTTCTTGTGATGTTTTTCAATTGAAATTCAAACAGATTTTTTTTTTACTTTTTTAATGAGAAATTTAACATAGTTTTATTCTAGAGAACATTGATACATAGGACTAGTGTTGCTCTATAAGTTTCTGTAACAAATAATCAGATCAACACTTCTACAAAGTACGTTTTCCTAAGACGAACGTAAAAAGATATACGTAGAAATTCTCGTGATATCGTAAGGGCGATATCTGGTTCTAGATCTGTCTCATAGATCAGCTTTCAAGAGATGTATATCTAACGTTCTATAGCTCCAGGCCTCTTAGAGGCTTTAATTTCCTCATCTCTTACTCTGCAGAGTCTCTATTCTGTTATGGTAGAGTTTCATATTCCTAGTGCGATCTTGTAGTAATTCAACCTCTGATAAATAAAATATGTATTTTTTTTTTTTGGGGGGGGGGTAAAGAAGAGAGGAAATGTAACTTAAATACGTTTGTTGTTCATTTTTTTTTTACATGAACATTTAATTGTTGAAAATTCTTATTGTGCGTAGGTGTTTTTCTTTTACATCAATACAATTACAAATAACGCGAAGAGAAAAAAAAAAGGTATATTTCTATTATTTCACTGCACTGTAAGTAATTCTGTGTATTCATCATTGGATGTGTACATTGTATCAGACTAGATAAATAAAGTTTCAAGAAGACAAATACATCTAGAGAAAAAAAAAGAAAGGCAATAACGTATTCGTGATGGGCTCATTTAGATTTGTAGTTAGATTGAAGCTACAACTAGACACACAAGACGCGATTCAATATGTTTTTATTTATTTGCATGATGGCGCGCATCGTTGTAGTTTTATTTATTTGTCTGTTGTCTTGGTCTGTTGTTTTGTCTTTTGCCTTCTTTTGTTTAAGTTTCTATTATTTTTGTCTGTTTCCGTTACTTTGTCTCATGTTGTTTCTGTTATTTTGTATGTTGTTTTGACTATTGCTATTTTGTTGTTTTTGTCTGTTGTTGTTTCTGTTATTTTTTATTTTCGTTTTTGTTGTCTGTTGTTGTTTATGTTTTTTGTCTGTTGATGTTTTTATTATTGGCATCTGTTGTTTTGTCTGTTATTTTGCCTTTTGTTTTGCCTTTTATTTTTTCTGTTATTTTGCCTTTTTTGTTTTGCCTGTTATTTTGCCTTTTGTTTTGTCTGTTATTTTGCCTTTTGTTTTGCCTGTTTTTTTTGCCTTTTGTTTTGTGTGTAGTTTTTTCTGTTGTTATTTCTGTTATTTTGTCTGTTGCTGTTTTATCTGTTGTTTCGCTGTTATTTCCTAGTTTTGTCTATTTTTTTGCCTGCATAAAGTCTTTGTTCTTTCTTTTCTTTGTAGCCATCTATTGAATATGAACGTAGAATTATATCACAGAAATACCCTGCTACTCAACAAATGTTAAAGGCAGAGTCTTCAACGAACATATTTATTTATTTTCATAGAATAGAAATAGTTATAACTACACGCTCCCCCTCAGTGAGGGTTTATCCTGCGATTTGGTTTTTCATGTTTTAGTGTCATTCTTGAAAAAATTCGTGTTGAACTAAAATACGTCAGAGTATCTTAGGAGAAGACGATCTGCAGCTCTCCTGTACTGCTCTAGATCACAGTACAGTATACCTTGTGAAAGTCGACCCTATTACGTTCACATTCGGTCTTCGTATTCTAGTCAGCCATGGCGACCAATGCTGGTAAAAGTGCACCCTGATGTTTTTCAAAGAACTTTCTCATTGGTGATTTAAAGTAAGAAAATAAACAGCAAATACTATTTTAGTTCCCATAATGCCTTGTTACATTTTTTTTAATGATTTGAATATTATTCATCATATAATTTACAAAGTTGTATTTACCACTTGATTAACAAGGCGTCTTGACTTGCCAACAAACATATGGAATGACTCGGGTTGGCTACTTAGCTACAAAGCACGCATGACAGCTAAGCACAGATTGAGAAATAGGATGCCAGGCAGCCTCCTGAAAACAGATCCGATCACTTAAATGCTTAGCAGCAGTAGATATGGTCATTTTATGTAATAGCTTCTAAAGGATAATTACAATTATTTTGTATACTTAGGCTATTATTTCATAGATTACATTTTCAAATGACAATTGTATGCTATATGTTTATGTAAATAGCATTTTAGTATATATTATCATTCTATTCATTATTATGTTGTTAATTTTTGTATGCTAGAATTCCTTTTATCTATTTGTTTTTCTTTATATCCTCAACTATACATCTGCGTAAAGAGTCACGCTTTCATGCATTGTAATTGTAGTTTTCCTATAGAGAAGGAATATGACCGGAGTTTTCGGCCTTTGGACTTGCTTATTATGTGAGCGGCTTAGAATTTAATAATTTACATATGCTTTCCCAAACAGGCATATGGAGACAAGCCTACCGTTCCAAGAGTCCTAGGATAAGCTCGTAGGAGAAATCTGACAATTACGAGAATAAATAAGTAAGCAATTATATTCCATCATTAACCTCGATGTTCATTCCAAGTAATATATTATTGGTAAACAAGAGCTATTAAGTTGTGAAATTCTTCTATGACCTCCTTCAGTCGTATCGACAATGGTTCAACTAGTAAAATCCTTTTTCCTATAACACTAATAATAATATTTATTTAGTCGCTATATCTGAGACAACCTCCTTACTAGTAGTTAAATAAAAAAATAGCATTGTTTTAACACTTTTTTTTTTCAATTTTGGTAAAGTACTTTCTATAATGTAAACTTCCTGGCAATTAGTACACTTGAGTAAATCACTTGAGTAAATCCAACCAATTTCAGTCGCTGTTAACTGAAGTAAGCTAACGATGAAATTTAATTAGGCGACACAATTATTCTCCAGCCTTTGTGTTGACAGAGTTATACTTATGTCAATGTCATCCAGTGTACCTCTCTTTGTTTGTGATTCAACAACTTTTAATGAGGCTCAATGTGTACTCAGCTACTGCGTCACGCCAAAACAAGACTAAGTCTGCTTTGACATTTATAAATGTTTGAGCTTTAGTATTGATTAGAATTGCATTGTAGTGACAATATTTCTACTCAGAAATAATAAATCAATCTTTAAAAAAATTAAAGCATGTCTGTAATATATAAACGTTTCTCAATTCATTTACATACAAAAATATTATCATCCGATTTAAAGTTTAATAAAGTAATGACCTTTTCTTTCGATTGCATTGAATCAATTTTTCTTTTTCACCCTCTTGTTGTATTTTTTTACGTTGTAAATGATCAATCTAGATAATAACATACAGATCTAGTACAATTATATCATTGTAATACCAGACCACACACAGTATCTGTAGAAGAAAAAAAAGAGAATTACTTCCATTAAAATATAAAATACTCCCATAAATTGACTTAAATACAATGTATTTCTTAGAGAAACATGTCTATATCATAAATTGGTATATCGTAAAACTGTGTGGCAATGTCTGTTTCTATATGGGACATGTACAGAGCTACTGTAAAATATTTTTCCTGTATACTGTTTCTATAACTCTAGTGTGACAATGAAGGAAATATTTCTTATCGATGATCAGTTTACGTCCGAGTTTAGCTTCGGCTCAATTTGTCTCATTTTCGCGATCGTATCTTTCGGGGTCATCGCTAACATCATCAATCTTATCGTCTTTGTCAAACTCGGATTCAAAGATACCGTCAACATCAGCCTGGTGGCCTTGACCCTCTGTGACCTCTGTTCGCTCCTTCCGCTCATCAGTTTAGGAGTTTTAACCCAGCCCAGACTCCTTTCCCCGGATGTGACCTTTGTGGGCGGTGAAATTCAGTTTCTCGCATCAGGCTGGCCACACACCATCCTCGCCAAACTAACCAGCTGGATCACGGCGTTCATCATGGTGGAGAGATGCCTGTGTATAGCCAAGCCTTTAAAGGTGAAAACTCTGTTGACTCCTTTTCGGGTCAAAGTCTGTCTTGCTCTTCTCAGCGTGATGGTCATCTCTGGGGCTCTACCGACGTACGCCACGCACTATTTCGATTGGAAGTTTTACCCCATGCTGAACAGAACTCTCCTGGGACTCGTCTTAACAGACAACGCCCTGGAAGTGACGCGAGTATCAAACGTCCTGAGCAACTCCGTGTCGGCTCTGCTGTCTTTCACCATCACTGCCTCGTGCACTTTGGTGATTGTTGTGCAGCTTAACAGAAAGTCGAAATGGCGGCAATCAGTGGCGGCCACAAGTAAACGCGATACATTTCCATCTTCTAGCAAGGAGAACAAAGCCGCCAAATTAGTCATCACTCTGTCGGCAGTGTTTCTGATCAGCGTCCTCCCTTCCATTATGGTCGTCATAGGAAGTGCTATTGACGATAATTTCGGCGTCTTTGGGCTCTATAGAAATTTATTCAATATCTGCTACTGTGTAACATTCATAATGGAAGCGCTTAACTCCAGTGTAAATATCATCGTCTATTATTTCATGAACAGTCGCTTCAGGGAAACATTTCTGCATTTGATTCGGACTGTGTAACGTCAATACAGGGCGTCAGTAAGATATTCGGATGAATCGTTGCTGAAATTAAGAGTGAATAATGATTTTGCAGTGTAGTATTCTTTCATGCACTATTTTGTTTCCCTACTTTAAAAAAAAAAAGATTCTTGGTAGTGCGCGAAGTGAATGTCTGCCTGGTCGTGTACTAAGCTCTTCCAGCTGTTGTCATAACGGTCTTGAGTTCAAAGCCTTCCAGCAGAGTTCTTCTATCTTGTAAGAGGTTTTGGCAAGAGCCTAATTATCTTCAACTTTAAGTTAAAAATGTAAAGTTCCCCTTTCAGACCTTGCGGTATATAGGGCAGATGATGTAAAAGTCATCATATTCTGTGGTCTACAGTTAACGAGGGTGTCATATGGCCAGTACAACGACCAACCGCCTTTACTGTTCCCCAACTAATATCAGGTACCCATTAGAGCTGGATGAACTTAGAGGCGCCAAAAATTTCCCGACATTAAAAACCCAACTCTTCACTAGGATTCGAACTCGGGATTCCCGGTTCAGAAGCCAAGCGCTTTCTACTCAGCCACCGCGCCTCCTCTTTATCTCTAAAGGAATGTCTAAAACGTGGGTACCTATATGGTTAAGGAGACTACTTAAAAACCTAATTGCTCATTTTAAGGTCTGTTAACTCATTCACAGCTTTGAAATCTAATGATTGACGTAAAGAATACTACCGTTTAGGTTTACTATACCTTACAGCCCTTAACAATTAGCAAAGATGAAATAGCTATCGGTTGAGGGTCCGGGAGGAGCTATCAGACAAGGAAAGTGACTTTGACTCTGTACTCATCACCGGAATGTCACGGGTCAGTCTCGTTAGTGTCACAGACTAATTGCCTTTGTTCCTTCAGAGAAATCACAGTCAGTAGAGGAGCTAGTGGGTGACAAAGAAATGAGTCCAGTCATTGGTTGGAGTAACATTTGGTCCAAACAATTTTCTCTGTATTAGCCCGCTATTGAGCGTAAGAAAGAAGTCGCGGTATAAAGATAGACTATAATTTACCCACTAAGAAAAACGTGAGGCGCAAAGAGACAAATATGCTGAAAGAAAGAAAGAAAGAGAGAGAGAGAGAGAGAAAGAGAGAGAGAGAGAGAATGTTTGAAAAGAAAAGAAAAAGTTTAAAACTTTTAAAGAAAACTGATATACTTAAAATTTCCTTATTTTCATATTATTTTCATAATTATTAATTCAGATTTGAGATTGTAATATGCAAGTAGTTATTTCTTTTATTGCTTTTACCAGATTTGCCTGCAAGTACGCATCTTGCGTATTTTGTACCAAATGAGCACCAAAATACGCTAGTACGGCTTATCATATGAAAATACGCATCCCCCCTCTAAGGCAAAAAAAAAATTAATTTGAAAAAACAACAACAACAACAAAAAGTAGTTCTAGCTAATTCTATATAAATATAGATCAGTGCGTCAATGACTGGAAATGATATACTCCTGTTTGATGTATCACAAGATAGCTCTAGTAATTAAAGTAGTATCGCTTTTTTTCCTCTTTCTTGGGTATATTTCTTGAAAATACGCATTTGCCCCTCAAAATACTCATTTCCATGTCTGGGAATACGCTTTTCCATTTTGGCATGTAGGCGCGGTGGCTGAGCGGTAAAGCGCTTGGCTTCCGTACTGGAGGTCCCGGGTTCGAATCCTGGTGAAGACTGGGATTTTTATTTCGGGATTTTCGGGCGCCCTTGAGTCCACCCAGCTCTAATGGGTACCTGACATTAGTTGGGGAAAAGTAAAGGCGGTTGGTCGTTGTGCTGGCCACATGAAACCCTCGTAAACCGTGGGCCACAGAATCAGATGACCTTTACATCATCTGCCCTATAGACCACACAGTCTGAAAGGGGAACTTTACTTTTTTTTTTTTATGTAGGCATCTCTGCTTTTACTACATCTCTCTCACTCTCTAGTCTCTAATTGTCTCTCTATCTCTCTTTATTTCTCACAAGAACACACACACACATTCTCTCTCTCTCTCTCTCATTCTCTCTGGCGCTCTTTTTCATTTGTCTCCCTTTGCTCTTTCATTTCTTTTTCTCTCTACGTCTCCCTCTCTTTCTCTTTCTATCAATCTGTCTCATTCACACCTCTTCTTTTCTCTCTTTGTCTCTCTTCTCTTTCTCATACTATTTTGCGTTCACCCATTCTCTCTTTCATTTTCTGGCTCAGTCTATCTCTCTCTCTCTCTCATTAAGTATTGTGAATACATAAACGCATTTGTGTTACCAAGTATCCCATTTCAAAAGAAATTAATCACCATTTTGCCCACCCTATAGCTCTTTCCTTCTCTGTTCTTATGTTTAAAAAAAAACTCATTCCTTGTATGCATGTCCGAAAAAGAAGCGCTCTAACCAGGGCTCTACCAGGCTGCCAGAAAGCATCGTTCGTATTTGCAGTACATGGTGTGGCGCCAGACGCCCCAGTTAGTTCGGAATAAATAAAAACGAATGTTTGGTATGGAGGGGAGAAATGTAAGACGTGTGAATAACATAGATCACACAAGGTAGAGAGTTCCCACAGCACACGCCACGGCCAGGGATTGGGTGCTACAAGTTATCGATTGCTGGGTTACAAGGGCGCTGAACGGGAGGTGCCCCTGCGTCCCAGAAGGAAAGAAATTAATGCGCTGTAAAGAACTATTTTTTTTCTTGCAGCCTTTAAGATTCATGCGCATGTTTATTCTTGTGTTTTATGTATGTTTACAAACATGACATTCATTCACATAAAGAGTAAAGCAATTTGTCTACGACCCGTGGGTCTCTTACTCAGGTCATCTTTATTTTGAATTTTATATTTTAAGAAACACCTAAGTCTTCACTTTCTTTGTCTGTTCGCAAGATGAAAACAAAAACATTAAAGAGTGAGATACAAAAAGTAAGGTTGTCTTAGAAAGTGATGGAAAAGTGAAGAATTCAATGTGTCTCTCTTTCTATGATCGACGGTTCAGTATTGTGTCGTACGGCCAGCACAACGTTCAACGATCTTCACTTTCCTGAACAAATGTCATGTTAACCCTTCCAGATGCTATCTATGGGGGCAGGGGATGTAGAGAGCATCTGTTTCTATGGACAACGGTCAACGGTGACGTCGTGTTGACAGAACAACGACCCTTTGTGAGAAAGTAAGGCGTAGAGCAACTGTGTAATCACCATTTCCTTTGTTTTGGTACGGGACATTAGACACTGAAGCATGAACACATGGTCATAATTTTACCAGCAAAATAATAATTATAATAAGGCTTGACATCAAATCCGAAGATTAATGAGCAATCTACACCGCTCTACGCAATTAAAGTGTAAACAATATTAAGCACTTAAAACGCAATAACTAATCATACATCGGTACATTTAATTTCATGACTTTCCTTCCATAGTTCTATAATAAATCAATCTTCAATAAGATGGTGCGCAAATGTTTAATTAGGTCCATTGATACTTCCTAATCGTATGTCAGGTACCAATCAGAGGTGGGTGGGCTCAGGGGCATCATAAGAATACCAGTCTTCATCGGGATTCAAACTCTAGAACACACATGAACTGTCAGAAGAGTGTATTGAAAATGCTGTACGATGAATCAGTGGGAAGCGTGGTCGAGAGGCTAAGTGCGGCTTGAGCTTGGCTTGGCTTGGCTACCTAGAAGGGGGCTCGAGGTTCGACACCCGACTCGGGCAGAGTTGTGTTTACTGAGCGCCCAAAGGCAGCACGGGAAACCAACTCCTAGATACCCCCTCCCCCCCACTGGTCCACAAATGAGATTGGACCAAAGCGCTCTGAGCATGCTATAAGCATTAAAGTAGCGCTATATAAAAGCTATAATAATAATCAGCTGGATAAAAAAATAAAAAGAATAACAACAAAATGGATTGTTAAAAGTCAAATAAATATACAGTAAAAAGATTTCCTGTAGAAATGTATGCAGTATCAGATGTGAAAAGACTGTCTGTTTATAAAATATATTTTTACATTTTAAAATAACGCTTAAATTATTTTCTTTTATTTTCCTATCTATAATATCTTTACAGATGTCTTATCTTCCTTAGCCTATGTAAAAACTAAATTAATTAAAAATAACTAATCGATTTTAATTAAATGATTGATTTTTCTTTTTATTATTTTCATCGAGCCATAAGCTTATATGCAAAAATTGATGACGATGGGATGAGTAGAATTGGTCGAAAAATCTATTGCAAAAACCCCATAAACATACATGGTAGATACAATGTGAGTTAATATAAGAGTTGTACAAATTGCAGATAAATGAACTGTCAAATAAAACAGCGGTTAAAAAATCAATTGTCAAAAGAATCATCCATTGAAAAAGAAAGCTGTCTAAAAAAGTAATTTCTCGAAATAGTCAGTCGTCCATCTTTCAATAGCTGTAAAGGAAATCGTCTGTTAAAGAAATCAGCTGTTCAAAAAATGCTGTAAAAAAGATTCAGCTGTTCCGAAAAATGTTGTAAAAAAGATTCAGCTGTTCCAAAAAAATGCTGTAAAAAAGATTCAGCTGTTCCAAAAAATGCTGTAAAAAAGATTCAGCTGTTCCGAATCTGCTGTAAAAAAGATTTTAAAAAATCCTCAGTACAAAGCGTCACGCAGTTATTTGCTGAGGAACATTTGATCACAAAGTCTTCTAATTACACATCAATGTGATTTGCTTTACATCATGGACCTGTGAAACCGGCACACCAGCGTTGTCCATGTTATGGCCTTGTTTGGCAAATATTCTAATCAATAAAACTCACGTCCGACTTCTCGCCTGAGTTGTCAGTTTAAAAAAAAAATCTAATTGATAAAAAAAAATACTAATTTTTATTTTGAAAATTTTAGTTTATGTAAAAAGAGGGGAGACCCGATGTCAGTGACGTGTGAGATTACATTGTACAAGAAATAAAGTTATCAATAATCAATATACTTCATCAATACTTTTTTGTCTGTGATATGATTTATGGGTTTATTTGCTTGTAGCATTAACTAAGCGTAGATGGCTTTTTTTAAAAATGGCATTTGAGCCATAGAAAGAGCACCCATGCAAATAAATTGAGTTTAGGAATTTCCGCCATGTCTTTTTTTCTTAATGCAGAATTTCATTTTACATAATGACACGACAAGCAAGAGAATCGATCGATTAATAAAAAAAAATGTGTTAATAATGTAAATAAACAATATAGGAATATAAAGACGTAATGAGCCTGTAAAAAAAAGGGTTGAAAGTGAATGTGTAATGTCCTCATGAGTCATGTGAAGTCAGCATTTAATGTCCTTATGATGTGTTCAGGGGTCCTTCTTTAATGTCTTTATGACGTGTTCAGGAGTCCTTCTTTAATGTCCTCTTGATGAGTTGTTCTGGATCGTAGTCCTTTTTCAATCAAAAAAAACTTGAAGCAGGTTTATCAAATTATTATTCCAGAAAAACTGAAAACCATGTCTAAGTACTATTTAGCAAAGTAAACCTAATGTGGAATTGTTTGCGTTTATTGAAACAATAAATGAAGGCTATTCAATGGTGTAGCTAGGGTGGGGGATGGGGAGGGGTCCAAATTTGAACATCTCACCGGACCCCCACTGACGGTCCCCGAAATGAGTGTCCTAAAGTTTTTTTCAATTAAATTTTACGCCTTTATATAATGTAAGGATGTCGAATGTCAAAAATGTAAGGGGTCCCTAAAGAGGTCAAGCCTCTTTGGCGTCCAAATCCCCGAATACGCTCCTGAGACAATAGTACTGTTTGCTCATATTGAAAAACCATCCTTGCCCTGGCATCGTAAGTATATTAAATAAAGATAGTGATATTTTATTACTTAAGAGTTCAGTAAATCCTACAGATTTCTGGTTCTCTCAAATATGAAATCTTACAAATGAATTTCTGCAATTTCTTTTGATAGTTCTTCATCGGAGTTCACAAAACAATTGCAGAAAATAATGCAAATTAAAAAAAAAAAATCTCTTTGAGTGTTGTCAATCATGATAGAGAAAAATGGCACAGATTTAGATCTCCTCTAGGTGTTTCGCTAAAATTGCATAGCCCATGTCTACTATCTCGTTTTGTATTTTGTGGGTCTAGGTAAAGGGATGTGTTTTTGTTTTCTTACGAATTTATATACTGCTAAGACATTGTTATTACTTGTGTCACCAAAACGATACACTTTTCGTTTACCACTAAATGAAAGGTTCTTGCATTTTAAAATTACAACTATCATTTACTATGCGATGAAATACTTTCAGTCAGCAATCGTCACTTTTTTTAGACGTGCTTTGTTTAGAATTAGATCATCCACCGTTCTCAATCATTCAGGTTATTTGTATGTTGGGCTTGTTTGTGAGTTAAATAATTAGGCTTATCTTTTTTTGACGATTCGGTTGGAAAACAACATTGGTGTTGTGTCTGGGTATAAATCCGAGACCATCCTTACGACTTTCCAGTGCACATACCGGACGACAAAGCAGACAATATATACAATATACAAAGGCCGGATTGTATAGAAATGCCTTCGCCGATTTTGACACTCAGTCCGCCCCTGTCTAACAGTGTAGGAAAATGTACAAATTAAATGATTTTTAATGATTTCAAGACATGCTCAGAGGAGGCCTTTAGCAGTGAGCGATGAGGTCGAGTTTTGCATGTCTAAGATAAGCTTTAACTCTTTCTCTCCTAATCGACGATACAATCGTTGATTTGACCTCGTCAAATTAAATTAATGTTTGATTGTTTAAACTTTATTTTGTGTTATATAAAAGAATATGCGTTTACCTTTAATTCTATACCAAATAAAACACTTTCTGATAAAAAACAACAAAGCTATTTAAGCATAATAATAGGCTTGTCTTCGAATCCGAAGATTAGTGAGGAATACAGTGTTTCACGTAGCTGTGCAGCCCCAGCTGTGACCTACATATTTTGCCACATCCAGGGCAAGCAAAACCATTGTCCGCAAGCATAGTTGAAATATTAATGGGCAAAAAAAAAAGAATTCCTTCGAAAGCTGGAAAAATAATAACGGAGGGAAAGAGTTAACTTAAAATATCCTTTAAGAGCAGCTGTTACGGTAAATGCTCTAATTGTCGGGAAGGCTGCTCCAATCGAATTTTTCGAACAAATCCCCCTCGCTTCTTTTTTAATCTATAGAGTATTGGAAATTGTATAAGAATTCGTAGAGGAGGCCTATCACATTTGTCTGATGCATTGACCTTTAAAAAACAAAACGTCATATCGGAAGCCTCTTCAGGCCATTTAATTTGTCAAAATCTCTCGCAATCTTTCTTTTTCCCTATCGCCTGCACATTTCTCCACTTTGCTTTCTCTTCTTTTTTCTACCTTGCTGTATTTTTCGTTTACAATTGCCGTCTGTTGCATTTTGATAATTAATAACTAACTCAATAACAAAGAAATAAAGTTTTACATTTAGCTGTAAAAATCCCCAATATTAGGTCTATTGAACTGCTCATTAGAAATGTAAAACTTCACTAAGTGAAAACTAGTCCGAAAAACAAGCATTATATAAAAAAATCCTTTAAAAAAAAAGCAAAGCTTATCTAAAGGGAAAGAAATAAAAATAATTAATTACCAATAATTAATTGATTGAGTATTTTTGTTTATAGATTCATGTTCTGTTATGCTGTTATGTACAATAAATCCTATACACTTAAGCGAGCAATTCTTGTATATATATATATTTATTTATTTATATATATATATATATAAATTTTATTTCGAAAACGGATCTAAGATTTTCTTTAAAATTTCAAGGTATGTGCGTATTAGTGAGAAAAAAAATCTGAACTCATTGGCCACATCGGGAAAACTCGAGTTCGACCGTTATTTCGATATGAAAATGTCTCAATTTAATTTTGGTTAGAATAATTTATGAATGAAATTGAAAATTTATGAATGAAAGTTTTCCATGACGTAAACGGGAAAAACGCTGCTTACGTCACTAGGCTTACTACAGTGTACTTCTTTGCAAACAAGAACGCGTTTAGAGATATGAATGAAGGGATGTGTAAAACTAAAAGCAGACCACGGGCTGTAGCACCACTGGGATGGATGGAAGGCAAAAGCCGGTATGAACTTCTTATTGTCCGACAGTCAAGCTGGGCAGGGCATTTATTTAAACGAGCAAGGCTTGGCCACCTGATATTAATAGTTTAAATTATCAACGTGATCGAAAAATGCGTGAAAGGGAATTAGCATTACCAATCAATTAAGGAGACTAACACAACAAATTTAGCCATATTTGTAAATACTAAAGGATATGTTTCCCTTGTTGCTATTTAATAAAATAATGAATTACAGTGGCGTAGCTATGGTGGGGGGGGGGGAGAATTTGGAAATCCCCCGGCCCCCACTTGAAGAGGGCCCCCAAAATTAGTGTTTTTTTACATTAAAATCAAGTATTACATAAAATGCAGGGGCCCCCAAAGAGGTAGATCCCCCCGGGCCCCAAAACGATGGAAAATTTCTAGCTTCGCCCCTGATGAGTTACAATTAATTAATTGCTTAATTTAATTACTTTTTTATTGATTTATACCTTATATATGTGTACACACTTTTTATCAGACAGACAAACAGAGTGAGTTGATATAAGCTTTGTAAAAAAGGAATCTTCCTCAGAGAGCCAGTCATGTATTTGTTAAGTACTTTTCTTAAAACTATCTATCTCCGTCGCGTTTCTTATCCCTCATCTTGGCCTCTTTCCAAGTTTTGAGTTCCAATAACATAATCGATTTATATAGGAAGTGGTTTAAGCGGCGCTGGTGATGCATACCTGACTGCCTTCTCTTTGCTCTTTTTTCCTGTTGACAAATTAGTTGATGACTATTGTGGTTCTAATTTCACCCTTAAAGAGAGAGCGCTGGACCAAAAGGAAAACTCAATAACCTAATACAATTAGAGACGAAACTAAGAGGTCGAAGATAATGTAGGATTTGAAAAGGAATGGTTAAAATTATCGGAGAATTATCGCTTCGTCCACTGAGTGACAGAGAGCGGGGAGGTTATTTTCTCGCTTGCCCGCTCTTCCCTGGCACTTGGTAAACTGATGCAAAGGGACGGAACTTAGAGTATCCTAACATATCCTAACAATTTCTCTAAAGAAAAGCAAGGGAGATAACTGGTGTGACGATGAAGTGGATTATCTTTTTGCCTCTAAGTAACTATACTTTTTTATTATTTGTTTATTGTATGTATTTTTTTCCTCTATTTTTTTCAATGTAACCTTTAGGAAGAAGGCGCAGTGGTTGAGTGGCAAAGCGCTTGGCTTCTGAACAGGAGTCCCGGCTTCGAATCCTGGTGAAGACTGGGATTTTTAATTTTAAGATTTTTAGGAGCCTCTGATTCCACTCAGCTCTAATGTGTACCTGACATTAGTTGGGAAAAAGGTGGGGTTGTCTTTGTGATGGCCACATGTAGGCCACGGATATAGATATTTGTTCTTCGTGTTCATAGATTAGAAGGTCTGAAAAGAAAACTTTACTTTTACAGTAATATGCTTGTAGACCGCTAAGCTCTATTTGCATATTACTAGACACCTCACAATGTATCGCTTAGTACAAAATTCTGTACCTTCGGTTAGAATATTAGATAGTTATATAAAAATGTAGGTCAATTTAGGTGTTTAAGTAGTTAATAATGTTAGTTCCTGTTGTCCTCTATTATATTAATATGTTTGTTCTTCTTTTAAATCAGCTAGCATATTGTTTCTTTTATTCGCTCTGGGGTACAGTGCGCCGCTAGTAATCCTGCTATGCACTACTAGAGCTGTTCAAGGCGCCATAGGGTGTTAAAACTCGGCCCTGGAATAACCTTACAATCTTTTGATTTATAAAGTTTGATAAATGCATCGAAAACTGAAAGAATATATGTTTTTATTTTACATATAGTAATGTATTGTATTAAAATGCATGGTATGATCTACCCAGTATTCATTGGCACAGACCTGAGCTGTCCTCTGCACAATGGTTCTAGCTTTTTTGAAAATTAACAGGTTGCATTGGGTAGGTTTCGCCTTGCATCTCTCTTTGCTCTGACTGATGTGCTAATATAGTTGATTTAGTGTCGAACCAATCGTTTTGTTTTTTTTTATTTTTCTACCAACGATGTCCAGGGAAGTCTTTTGTATGGTGGACTTGAGGTGTTGTCATTAGTGTCATTTTTCTGCTTCTGCATCAATTACAGGGAAATCCCAATCCTAAGTTCTGTAGGCAAAGTCTTTGCTCGAGTGATACTTCCCAGGCTACAAAAAATTGCTGATCGGGTCAATCCAGAATCACAATGTGGCTTTCTGTCAGGGAAATCCACAATTGACATAATTTTCTCCATCTGTCAACTGCAGGAAAAGTGCAGAGACCAAAGAATGTACATTTGTACATTGCGTTTATTTACCTGACATAGGCCTTTGATCTAGTCAACATAGAAGGCCTCTTTAAAATTTCACATATAATAGGCTGTCAACCCAAGCTGCTAAATAGTCTCCTTTCACCAAAATATGATTCGTACTGTGCAGTTCAAAGGTGCCTGCTCCAAAAGTTTCAGTATAAACAGCAGATTAAGAAAATGATGTGTCCTGACACCAAACCTCTTTGAAATACTCTTTGTGCAAATGATAATTCACAACGCGTTCGACTCCACCGAAGGCATATATCTCCATTCCAGATATGATGGCGAACTTCTAAAATATTGCCAGAGGGCCAAAACTAAAATCAGAACCACCCCTTGTAAGAGATATGCTCTTCGCGGACGAGGCAGCTGTTGAGGCACTCTCACAAGAGGAGCTGCAGTCACTAATGTCCTACTTCTCTCAGGATTGTAAAGAGTATGGCCTAACCATAAAACTAATGCTCTGGGACCACCTTCCATCATCATTGGCGAAAACAAGGTATTGAATTCTGCTATCTTAGATCTACAATTCAAGATAACAAGTTTCTAGAAGAGGAGATAAAAAACGCTTAGAGAAAGCTGCCTCGACCTTCGCTAGACTCCGTTTTGGGAAAACCAGAAGCTCACTACAGCGACCGAAATGGAGGTCTACAAAGCATACGTTCTTCAACGCTACTGTACGGCAGTGAGTCCTTGACTACCTGCGCAAAGCAATAGAGAAAACTAAACTTATTCCACTTGCGCTGCCTCCGAAGGATCTTGAAAATCACATGGAAAGAAAGAGTGTGTGAACTGGTCTTCCCAGCATCTTTACATTTCTAATGCAATGCCGCCTGCGCTGGATCGGACATATTCGACGGATTGAGGACAATCGCATCCCGAAAAATCATTCTTTACGGCCAACTCGCGTTTGGCTTCAGTAAAACTGGTCGCCCCTAAATCCGTTACGTAGATGTAATAAAACGGGATTTAAAATCAGTGAACATTGATACTGACCATTCGGAAGAGTACGATAGACCGCACTAAATGGAGAGAAACGGTGACCAAGAAAGCTATGGAAAGCAAGAAAACATGGGTCTCAGCTCATGAAGAAAAGCGAGCCCTACGAAAAATGGACAGCTCCTCTACCACCAAAGCGAAAATCACTTTGAGCTGCAATATATGTGGACGGGAGTGTCTCTCCAAAATAGGGTTCCACAGCCACATGAAAAAGTGTTCGAGGTGAACCATAGTCGTTCTACGACTGAAGGAGGCCAATGAGAAGAGAGAGGTTTTGAAGGAGGCCAATGAG
>JADKLZ010000687.1:15478193-15504617 GCA_021533235.1 Biomphalaria straminea
ACCCTCTCTGGTAAACACAACACATCATCGTTACTCTACACTTACCACCTCTGGGAAACACATCATCGTTACTCTACACTTACCATCTCTGGTAAACACATCATCGTTACTCTACACTTACCATCTCTGGTAAACACCACACATCATCGTTACTCTACACTTACCATCTCTGGTAAACACATCATCGTTACTCTACACTTACCATCTCTGGTAAACATATCATCGTTACTCTACACTTACCCTCTCTGGTAAACACATCATCGTTACTCTACACTTACCACCTCTGGTAAACACCACTCATCATCGTTACTCTACACTTACCATCTCTGGTAAACACATCATCGTTACTCTACACTTACCACCTCTGGTAAACACCACACATCATCGTTACTCTACACTTACCATCTCTGGTAAACACATCATCGTTACTCTACACTTACCATCTCTGGTAAACATATCATCGTTACTCTACACTTACCCTCTCTGGTAAACACAACACATCATCGTTACTCTACACTTATCCTCTCTGGTAAACACAACACATCATCGTTACTCTACACTTATCCTCTCTGGTAAACACAACACATCATCGTTACTCTAATCTTACCATCTCTGGTAAACACAAAAGATATAAAGGACTTTAGTTATAGAACATACACATCAAATGATCCAACTAAAACTTCTGATATAACAATGTAAATTCATACATTCGTAAACAAAGAACGTGATTTATTGCGCATTGGGCAACACAACAGTAGTGGGTGTTGCTGAGAAATAGAAAATAGAAAACAAAAAAATTAAAATCAGGAACTATTTCAGTTGTAAATCCCACTCCACCCCCCATTGCGTCCTCTCCTTCCCCATTAAAAATGTGACCCTAGCTTGTACCTTATGGGCATTTCATAAATAGTTTATAAATAGTTTTTCTTTCTTTACTACTGACACTTTGAGGATGATAGATAAATGCGATCTGTCAATAATACTCTAACCAATCAATATATAATGTCAGGCATACATTTCATTGGATACTAAAAGTCTGTACTTTAAGCGCTTAAATAAAATAAATAATATTTCAATTTTTTGAAATAAAGAAACACCGTCTGGCCATCATATTTCAGTTTTATATTTATCTGAAAAAAAGTGTTTGTTTTCGCTTAAGTTCTGTTCACAATTTTGATTTAAGCCGTAGCACTGACCTGTAATTTTAAACGAGTTTCATGATTACTTCCAGACTGAAGACTCCGGGGAATACAAATTCCATTAATATTTTACGCCCAAAGTCACAAATGAACTTAAGTATCTCTTAGTGTGACTTATGAACTTTGATTCATTCTCGGAGGATGAAAGCATCCTTTAGTTGTATTTTAAGACCAAGTTTGACTATTGTCACTATTATAGCCTCCCCATCATACAAAGCTTATTGTGTTTCATTAGAGTGAATAATATATGTAACATATAATAGGACTTATAGACAGAATATGGAGTTTATGTTGAGTTAAGAATGTACTGAACAAACCATTAAAAAAAAATTCAAGTGCAACTTATGATAAGGAATAGAAATATAATTTGTTTCATGTATAAACATTCCATCATTGCAGCATTACCCACAGGTTACGCCTGTCGAGTTGTTCCTAGGCAATGCGTCTTTATTTTGGACGGAATCTTCGCTTCTTTCTTTACTTTTTTTTTCTTTTTGCACTTCAGATAAAACGAACCAAATTGTAACGACCTTTAAATATTTTTATAGCCCTTGAATTCCAGAAAGCTACGTTAAAGTAAAACGGTTTCTCTCTCTTTCTATCTCTGTCTCTGAAAAGGCCCTGAGCATCATAAATCTCTCCCACATACATATTTTTTACTTGAATTGGAAAGGGCTAATGTATAAAGCCAACACACTCAAACACGCTTTTTGACCCGTGAATTCTGGTATCCCTTCAAATAGCAATCAAGCTCGGTAAACAAACAAAAAGTCAACAAAAAAGTTAAGTCCTACATAATAAACATTCAATATCCAAAAAAAAAACAACAACAACCGCTCCATTTTACTTTATGTTTCTTTTCGACCAGGACCATCTTATTTTTGCACCCTGCTCATAGTAACGCTCTTCCACATAGACTTTTGACCTTTTTATTCAAACTTTTCTACTACCCGTGGAACAGTTCGAAACAGACTTCATTATTGGCTATCACGTCCACTCACATGACCTTATATTTTCTTTGTTTGTCCGTTATAGATCTAGACTTTACATGGAACCTTGTAGAATAAGATCTAAAATTTTTTTTTTAAGGGGGGGAGGAAGCTTATTTCGATAAAAGAAATAATAACATGGCTACTACACTCGCGCATGTAAAGTCTGTGTACCTGATCAGGTTACATCGAGTCTGCTGATCAATGATCAGAATTTATCCTTTCTTACCGCTGCAACGAGCAGCGTTAAAGCAGCGACTAGTTTTTCTGCATCAGTAAGTTATCACGCAAAACTCGCTGTGTTATTCCCGGACTGAACCCGGATTAAAACCGGACTGATAGCTTTACCTCTTGTCCCATAAGTTTTTTTTTTTTTTTTTGTTATTGATATATGTGATATAAAATAAAAGCAAAAAAAAATAAATAAATAAATAATGCAGCAGTCATGACAAGACCGTAAATAGTGCCGAAGTAGTTTGTGTCAAAGAAACGTTTGTTGGTGATTATATGCTTTCTTTTTTTCGCTTTTTTAGCGGCCCTCGAAAGGGGAAAAGACGCTATTAGTTTTGTGTGGCCTGTCTGTCCGTCTGTCTGTCTGCTCGTCAATAATTTAATTAAATAGTGGTGTTTAGATAATTTAGTTTAATATAAAAAATAGGAAATACATTTTACAGTATTGAGATTTTTAAGGAAATATGGAGCTCTTCCCCTTATTTTGCTTTTTTTTTATTAAAGTATTTTTTTTATATTTTACTTTTTTTTTGTGTGTGAAAAGCTATAGTTTAGTCTATTTTGTTCTGTCACTTAATCTAACAAAAAGACGCTTCTAATTTCGTTAACAGAAATAGAGTTTACAAGAAAAAAAAAGCAATGAATAGCGATACAAAACAAATGTTCAAACTATTCCAATGGGAGTTGTCTAATCTGGCTTGGCCTATAACTAGTAGATGAATCTTCTAGTCGCTTTGCTCTAAGACATTATTGTCGAGAAAAGAGAATTAAAAAAAAAGGTATTTCGCTCCGAAACAAAAGATAGCATCTAACTTTTTTTATTTTTAAATAAAGAAATTGATTTTCTAAGAGCAGAGAACTTGTTGAGATAAAAATATATAAATCTCATTAAGATTTCAAGATTAATATATTTATTTCACTCATTTTTTTATCATTTGACGAGGAGCAATCATATCATTAATTACATCGTTTGTATTGAGTTTAAAACTAAAACAAAAATTTAAATAAAATAATTCATCGGTAAATTAACGTTATTTTTTTTTTTTAAATATGGGAAGAAAATTACTTCAGAGCCTTTTGCATCAAGTTATTAAGTGCGATTGTGAGAAATGGATCACTGGCCGAGAATTAAGATTTTAATTTTAAAAGAAATGATACCAATGTATTTTCATTGCATAAAACAAGAGGACAACTGATATGTCTGCATGAAATTCGGGAAAATATGCAGGTCGCAACTGGTTTGTGTACACATGTGAAAAACTGCACTCATCCTTAATTTTGGAAATCGAAGACACTGTCTTTATTATTATTCAAAACTTGCTAAACAAGACTTTAAGTCTTGACGATGACTTCCAAAGACTATGCCACGCTTTCTCGACACATAAGTATAGAGGGGTCGAAGTTCACGTGATCACGTGAGCCAATGATTATTGTTATTGTTGTCATGTGACGTAAGAAACACACCCCTTCAAATACTTCAATGTTGTTTCGTTATTATCTCGTCTTTGGTTTTTTGTTTCTAGTTTTTGATACATTTAAAATAAGGCGGCAAGACAAAGTGCTGCCAAGAGCAGGGTGCCAGTACATCTATTAAGTTCAAACTCTATCACAATCATTCTCTCTTTAGTTTCTCTATTTAATCCAAACTCTATCACAATCATTCTCTCTTTAGTTTGTCTATTTAATCCAAACTCTATCACAATCATTCTCTCTTTAGTTTGTCTATTTAATCCAAACTATATCACAGTCATTCTCTCTTTAATTTGTCTATTGAATTCAAACTCTATCACAATCATCTCTCTTTAGTCTGTCTATTGAATTCAAACTCTATCACAATCATCTCTCTTTAGTCTGTCTATTGAATTCAAACTCTATCACAATCATTCTCTCTTTAGTCTGTCTATTGAGTTCAAACTTTATCACAATCATTCTCTCTTTAGTCTGTCTATTGAGTTCAAACTCTATCACTATCGTCCTCTCTTTAGTTTGTCTATTGAATTCAAACTCTATCACAATCATTCTCTCTTCAGTACAAATTATTTCCCTTACTTGATCCCAAACAAAATAGTTAATTAATTAGCTACTTGAAACTGTTTGTTTATTGATTCATGTTTTGGTAAGTATAATAAATAAATCTTTCAAGTATCAAGTTGATCGGCGTAAGGGAGAAAAAAGCGTTAAGAATTACATAAGGGGACTAAACCCAACAAATTTATCCATATATGTGAATACTAAAGTATTGGTTTCCTTTGTTGTATGAGACCAAATAATCAATGAGTGTAATTAACTGTCTAATCGGTTACTTTTTTTATTAATTCATGTTTTGTCTATGTCAATGAATAATTATGCAAAGTTTCAACTTGATCCGAGAATGGGTGTGGGAAAAAAAACGTGTACACACTTTTAACTACACAGACAGACATACAGACAGACAGACAGAGTTGATATAAACTATGTAATGAAACAACAACTGTAATGCAAACAAAGACGAGATTACTACGTTTAAAATTGAAGCTGAAATTCCCTAAACTTACCAATGTTTCTGAGACTACTACACGTAGAAACATATTATGATCCTAGAATGTAATCTACTGTGATAACCTGATTTTGAAATCCCCCTCCACTTTGGTCCACCCACTCTCACCCTGTCTCCACATGCCGACCTTGTGCCCGCCATGCGTTACACGTAATGCGATTAATCCCAAGCTAGTGGCCCCCGACATGTTAGTGAATCACGCCCGCCCCGACTGGATCGAAGATTCCGGCAACACTACCCTATATATATACATTTGCTCGTATGCTTATCTTTGGGGGGTCTATCTAGAAATACAGTTTGTTTAGGCAAGACAGGATGAGATGAAGGAAAGGGAAGGTGGTGGTCTGGGGGGGGGGGACTCACGAAACATAATAGATGACATCTAGTTACTCAATCTCTCACGGCCTCTTTGATTGTTGTACTCACTTCTTTCTACAAGAACATCTCCTCTTGGCTTACCCTCCTCTTACCTCTCTCTCTCTCTTAATTTCTATTTCTCTCTTTGTATCAGCCTCTTTCTCTGCATCACAATCTTTCTCTCTCTCTCTCTCTCTCTCTCACGTATCTCTCTAGCTCTCATGTACGTAATCTGTTGTACTCTGTTTGATAGGATGCCACATTGAGATTGTTGTTAATAAAACATGACCGAAACGATTGGAACGTTCCGAAACAAACTAACAGAGAGAAGACAAAACAACACAAGAACATGACAGTGTAAGGAAGCTTTAGAATGACACGAATAGAAAGTTAGCAAATTGAGAATATGAATTAAAAGACTCAGATTTTGGAAGACGCACATAAATAAGACAGGAAAAAAATGTTTTTATAAGAAAACAATTAAAAGTAAAGAGAAGCTGCCATCATAATCCAGAATCTAATTTGTGTGTGTGTGTGTGTATACGTTTGTGTGTGAAAGTGTGTACAGGAGTGCGTGTGTGTTTTATGAAAGTAAGTACACTGCTTCCTGGTCGTGATAGAAATTAACAAGACAATTTCCGTGACAGAAATTATTCAAACTAATTCAATTAAGATTTTAATTTCTAAATTACTAAGCATATAGTTTAAAGATTCGCCTCCGCCTGAAGAATGTGTAGCTCATAGGAAAATATGACAAGTTTTATTGTAACTAACAGTCATGACCATTACAAATGTTTCAATGTTATTTCTAGTGCAAATATATCAGTCTTTTCAGCCTGAGTCTTTTCTTGTTTCTCCAGTCAATCCTTCTATCCATTTCAGTTTTTTTTCCCGTGTCTTCCCAATCAGAACTCGTATCCACTTGAGACTTTCTTTGTCTTTCAAAGACATTCAATTCACTGTTATTCCGACTCTTTAAAATGTTTCAGTCATTTAAGGTAAATGCCAGTAATCCCTAGTCAACTAAACAACGATTAACTTTATGGACCTCCGTTAAGACCTTAATAGTCCATAGGGTCAATCGGGCAGATGATGGTATGCTTATTTATTTCTATATCAACGATTAACATGGCTATTAGATCATTAGAGCGTCAGAAGCCTTTTCTGCTGAAGTCTTTATCCATAAATAGTCGAGATGGCAGTAAGTAGTCTCAGAAAAAGTTCAAATCTAGACTTAAACTCCAGTGCCAGACAAACTTTGACATTGCCAAACACTGCAGCTAATCAGTTGGTCACACGCCCAACAGGATTTTTATTTACAACGAGATAAATTCAACAATAAGAACAATTATTTCATTATATTTAGTCAAGCATTTTTATTTTTGGATAATAGTTTAATCAGCTCTGTCCAATTGAAATTCTTAAAGACAACATCAACATGATCAACTCTATAACATATCATTCGAAATAAATCATTCTAACAATGTTGATCTTAGGAAAACATACTACCATGCTGAGACTTAGGTTAGGGTTATTATGATTCATTATTTTATCTTATATAATACAGACGTTACTTCGAAAAAGAAGATTATTACGTTCTACGCGTCATGCATTTAGTCATACATATTAACCAATGACCTAAATTCTGCTAAGTCACTGGTTTTCCCTGGCTAGCTCAGGCAACCCATTCAACGCTCTAATAGCACTAGGGAGAATGAGCATTTGTACAAATTTGTCCTGTATATTGAACTATGTGTATACCTTTATCTTTGTGTCTTTCTGAGTATTTTATTAAATTTTGTTTCTGTATTTGAAGATTATGATTCAATGTTTTATGTATAATTGCTATTTTACTTTTGAGTCTTCTGTCCTGAAGGCTTTCTAAATATAGTGATATCACTAAAGGTGTTACTCAAGTCAAATGTGAATATTCGTTTGTTATGAATCTCACTGCTCTATTTTGTGTTTATTCTAGTTTCTTAATGTATCCTTGTGTTGAGGGGTCCCATACAGAGGGTGCATATTCTATTATTGGTCTAACGAAGTATAAATAACATTTTAGTTTTATGTTCTTTTTTGATTTATAGAAATTTCTTTTAATAAACAATAATGCTTTGTTTGATTTTTTTTATAGTTTCATCAATATGGGGATTCCATGACAGTTTTTCATTTATTATAACACCTAGGTATTTTGCGTTTTTAGTCTGTGTTACTGGTTTACCATGAATAAGAGATAAGTGGAATTTATTTGTTTTAGTTTTTTTTTGTTACTCTTAATAACTGACATTTCTCTGGCTGGAAAGACATGTTTCAATTTGATTCCTATTTCTGTAATTCATCTAATTATCTTTGTAAAATGTATGCATCTTGTGTTGTTGTTATTGTATGAAAGTAATATGACTTTTGTTTCTGAAGTTATGAAGTTGGTAAATTATTTATGTAATTTAAAAATACTAGTGGACCTAACACTGTTCCTTGAGGTACAGCTGAATTTACTGCCATAGGTGATCTAGTGCCATATATTATTACTAATTGTTCTTTGTTCTCTCCCTCTCTATCAAAACGAAAATCAACAATTACAAAATTGACCAATTAATCAAACAAATTTTTGGTAAATAATTATTTTGGTTGATATACAATAAGAGAAATAGATTCTACATCATTGAGATGTATAGTTGTCAGGGTCGGACTGGCTTAAAAAACCGGCCCGGGAAATTTGGTCATGGCGGCGGCCCATTTCATCGTTAGCTTCATATAATTTTTTTCAGTAATTCAATATTACTACTTATTTTTAATTTAATTTAATTTTCATATATTTTTCTTTAGTTTCTATAATTATTTCATATATATAATAATAATAATGACATTTTAAAGTTCAAAAACACTACTTTAAGTTGTAAGAATGTTTTTATTTATTACATGTTAAAATTCGTAATTATGAGAAACAACATTAAACAGTTAAATAACTCATAGTTTTAACAACCTAAACATAAGAAACAGAGAGTCTAAAATTTCAATACACCACTAACTAGTATAACTCTTTTTTAATCGTATCACTAGTGCAGGGATGTGTGCTTTGTTTGAAAAGGTCGAAGATGCACATACATTTCATGTACAAACAAAAAATTACAATGCTTCCAATGATAAACATAAAGTTTGTCTTCAATTCTTCATCAGAAATATTAGGAAGGGGTCACAGTCAGGGGCGGACTGGGTGTCAAAATCGGCCCAGGCATTTCTATAACACTCCGGCCCATAAATTGTATATTATACGATGGGCCTCCAATTACAGCCTTACCTGTCCATAAAATATTTATGTTGAGTTTAATCATGTATCCTTAACTGTAAGCATGCTCTATATTTTTATAAGAAATATAGCCCTTATGTTGCTTTTTCATCGCTTAGTGTGTAGACCCGAAAAAGATGAAGCCTATAGTCTACACTAGCACTGTCCACGGATGTAGACTATTACATTATTTCGGAAAATATGCTAAAAGAAATTAGTAATAGGACCTACAATGTTGAGTCTGTAAAAGACTCTTTTTAAACACGACGCTCAGAGGGCCACTTTGTTAAGGGAATATTATAAAACCTTTAACAATTCAATATGTGACGAAATGTATTCGTGAGACCCTTTAGGTAAACTACCGGCCCATTAGGGTACCGGCCCACCGGGCATTTGCCCGAATGCCCACATAGCCAGTCCGCCCCTGGTCACAGTCAATGTCCATCAAGGAGCCTAACAGTTTTGTCCTTTAAATTCCACATGGATCTAATGATTGGCCAGTGAATACAACTGTGTTACCAAACATCATAATGTTTTAATTCCAAATCTTTAAATACTTTTCGGAACTGCCAATCGGGATTTTTTTTTAGAATTGGAGGATATAGGCAAAGTGAATTTGGTGGCCCCGAATAAAATAAGAATTATACAAAATAAAGGTGAAAAAAATTGCAATTTATTAAAGACCTAATGTACTTCGAACAATAACATGTAGTACAAGTTTCGCTATTCCTTTTGTGTAATATCAGACATCAGCTCCAGAGCGAGCCATTTTAACAATAATGACCTTAGCAGCAGCATACTTTGACAATGCCTTGGGACGGCCTCTGAGTTTACGTACTTATAAAACTACCTTCCCACATATTTAATGTAGCTTATTGTAAACTTTCCAGTTACTAGTTTATGGTTGGAATATTTTCTTTATGTTATTTAAAAAGTTGTTTTTCTCAATCAAAGCTCCATCAGTTTTTACCCTTACCATCTTGTACAAACCAACCCAACTCTTTCTACACAGTTCTCCATAGCATTGAATAAATACTGGCCTGGACTGCCCTGGACTTATGTCTTTTACTGAATTTATATAGTATTGTATATTATAGTATTATATAGTATTGTTATTGAATATAATCTACGTTTTTTTTTTCAAAACTCTTTAGAAAGACGTTTGGAGACAATGTTTCTTTAGCCTCTTCATTACAAATGATAAGAATCAAAAGTTTCAATAATGTCTCTAATATTTACAATGATTTATTTAGGTTTTCGCGGGCCGCATAAAACACTTCGGTGGGCCGCATGTGGCCCGCGCTCGTAATTTACCCACCCCTGCACTAGTCGATGCTAAAACATCTATGATTTCAATGTTATTGATTCTTGGAAGAAGGTCCTTCTGACAAGACATCAGCATGAATGATTGTAAAGTTGACTGGTTAAGCAAATTTCTAAATCTATTCGAAATGTATTTCAATTTTGAAAACGACTTCTCACAAGCAACCTCGTAACGTAAAGTAATGATTTTGCTGTTTCAGTTTGGTTATTTTCAATACAAACTATTATTTGAAGCTATCATATAATCAACGGTAATTTCAGTTAAAATTAAAAATATAATAACTTTCTTTTGGCAGTTGGCAGCCGCCGGCCCACCGGGAATTTCCCGGTGTCCCGGCGGCCCAGTCCAAGCCTGATAGTTGTACATACAAAGTTCTTTCTCGTAAGCAAGTCTTTTTTCTTTGCTAGTTAAAATCTTATATTCATTTTATTCTGTTCTGAAAGTTTTGTTTTTTTTTAAACTTGAAATGAGAAACATTCTATATTGTTTAATTTGAAAATAAAATATTTCGTTACACGAACACTCGTGATATTTCAGAAGAAAAAACAAAAACAACTAGAAAATAACAACTATTTCTCAGCGTTGCCAGATAATGTTAGCTCTTGTACGGCGAAATTCTTTTTTTAAAGACACGGGAAGAAAGAAAAAAAAGGAAAGATTAATGATGCCATATTTTCAAACACTCAAATAAATTTAAACTTTTTTTTTCAATTTGAGCAGTCATCACTCTCAATTTCATGGCGTTAGCAAAATTAAGAAATAAGAAAACTAGAAAAAAATAATGTTAGAAAATAAATGTTATTATTTTAATTAAAAAGAGTCTGTGTTAGAGACAAGATCCGAGTCTACATGTGTCATGGCGTGAATGTAAAGATATGAAGTGTTAGTATGAAACAAAATAAATATGAACGTCAACAGAAGAAATCATCGCTTTTTGAACAAGAGTTTCAACGAAGATATATCTGGGTACTATGATACCAACAAAGGCAACAAACAGTAAACTGTTAGAACAAACAAAACAGAGAGTTATAGACCAACATCTAGAGAACCTTTTGTGCCAATCGAGACAACCAGAAGTGGTCGAATTATTAAAGTTTCTAGTAGATATCAGTCTTAAGAACTTTAAAAGGAAGGATGTGATAATAACTTCAAAAGGAAGGATCTCTGGGTGTTAATTTGAAAAAAAAAGTTGAACAATTCATGTACAGTTCCAAAAAAGGTGACAATTGTTTGATCTATCTCAGCAGAATGAAAAGGTGCCAGGTTGAGAAAGTGATTGTCACAGTTAAGAAATATTGCTTTTGGATTTCTGCCTAACAGACGTATCCGCCAGACCAGGCCAGACCTAGTCCTGGCTAGTAGCGGCTTTAGAGGGTTGCAAGTGGGGTAGGTGGCTTGAGGGGGGCCCCGCGATCGGAGATTTTATTGTCACAAACTTATCACCACACATTTTCTAATAAAATCCGATTGGATCTAGATGTTAATATACGAAATAAAATATTTGGATTGGTTGCTTATTGTGTTTTTGTCCCAATAGGCTATGGTCAAGGGAGTAATTTTTAAACTTTTTTTAAGTTGAAAGAATTTTCTTTATGCAGAACAATTACAATACAGTATATTTAGGACTTAGCGCGGCCAATTGTAAGGCAACAATGGCTACGCAATGTTCTATGTTTTGTAACAAAAATAAGGAAGGCCCACAGCGTTAAGGCGGACATACTATATGTTATTGTTACAGCATTAGAGACGGAAAGCCGGTTAGCGTGATGTGGTACGGTATATATAGTTTATCCTTACGGGGCCCCGCACATGACACACGCACAGGGCCCCGTGCACTGTCAGTGGCAACAAAGAGAGTAATATTCTTAGTTTTTGCTGCAAGTACGTTTGATCTCTTTTGAAAGTAAAATAAAATCGGCAACAAAACTATTAAAGATTTGCATTTTAAAATGTAAAACTAACTTTAAATTTTCTCTTTCGGAAAAAAATTTTAAAACTTACTGGTACTTGACACTATTTGTCAATCAAATAAATGAATTTTTGTATTTACAAATTTTGGACACCCGTTTGGGGGCCCCCCCTAGGTGGGGGCCCGGGGGGAGTTTGAAAACCTTCCCCCCCTCCCCCCCCCCTACGCTACGCCACTGTGTTGATAGTTTGTAGTTCATAGTTTGTGATATTCTTTCTCAAAATATTTAGACTTGTATTTTCCCTGCCTATGTGGACAACGTATATTTCTACACAACCTGTTTTTCGTTAACCATGTTTTTTAATCGTTTAGGTCCAAATTATTATTAAATTTCTTAAAGGACCCAACTTTAATGGACGTAGTCGGCATTCTTTTCTTTCTCCTTAGTTTCGACTTTTGTCTTCCATATCGTATGTTGTCTCATTCACTAAGTCCTAATAGAATATTGTAAGCAATATTAAAGAAATTTCCAAATATTTATAACGTTTACAAGAAATCTATTACAAATCCTATAAATGTATAATAATTACATCGTGGTTTGGTGCTGACCACTTTCGTCATCTAAAGGGGCTTTCCCTTATATGACCATTAGCAGAAAGTTCAAGATTTCTTTACTAAGCTGCCTGTAATATAGATCAAGTATTTGCAGTCATTAGCAATGCCGTTTACTTGACACAGTCGCCTAGTAAAAATCAGCAGAATATTATTTCATATATCATGCGCCTAATTTGTTGAACCACATCACTATCAGTTCACTCTGTATTTTGATCCCAAGAACGAGCAGTTGATTTGATTATGCAAACACTTGCCTCAATTATGTAAATAGAAGTGGTTTCATCCGCCATCTTAGAAGTGACCTAATTGCTGATCAGTGTGTCCCAGTTCTGGTCTGAATGTCACTTCTGCTAATTTGCATGTTTAAGGGTTGTAATGGAGGGTTATAGTCAATATTATAATTTTAGAAACAGTTTCTCAACTTAAGATAAATGACAAACAAAATTGTTTACTATAAGTGTTTCATTCTTTCAAATATTTTATCTACTTATGTGTTTAAATGGAAATTAATTTAATTAATAATGGAAACCATTTCTCTAATTTTACTCCATCACTAAGTGCAATGGCACTGGGGTTCTTAAGAACGGCAAATTTAATTTAATTGTTCACTAATCAATAATGTATCCGTATTCGTATGAGTTTACGCATTTAAGAAACAGCCGTAAGATAATCATATAATCATTAATTGTTACAAAGCTTCCGTCTGTCTGTCTGTCTCTCTGAAATATTATCACACATCCATTTGAGATCCACCGTGACATATTGTGACTTGTAGTCATTTGACAATTCTGTGCTTTTTGCACGAAGTAACTTATGAGTTAGTGACTGACCACGGGGCAGAAGTCAGTTGATTTCTGGACTCCTGAGAGTAAGGAGAGTGGTATTTTCTCTCTGTAATGGTATGTTAAATAATGTGATTTGATATTATTAGTGTGCTTAAGAATATGTAACTGGACTTTATGTGATTCTTGATGGCTGGATTTTCCAAGATATGTGTATTATTATGAATTATTTAATATATATTGTCTGCTGAGAAAGCGTTATTTCTTTGTACTTGTACCGTCACCCAATTACTCAGCAGCATTAGTAGCACTACGCCACAACTAATTAGACAAAGGCAAAGTAGTTAAATAACATAACAGAGAACACTGAAATACGGCCAGAAGAGGCTCAAACAGTAATAATTGACCATTCGAACTAGCACCAGTACCAAATGTTACTGTACACTTTATATCTCCCATTCCTATTCTCGGACATTGTTTTAAACTTTGCACAATCATACTAATAAAACAGGAATCAATTGAAACCTTGAACAATTATTTTATCAATTAGTCACTATTAATTAATTTCTTTTTATAAAGAGACAGTACCGGCTGATGGCTAATAAGCTTTATGTAGAGATATTTTATGTTTAAAAAAAAGATGCGCAAATAAAAAAAAAAGAAATTTAAAATTTAGATTACGCTTTTTTAAGTTAAACTTCAGGGGAAAACATACCATTAGTTATCTGGAACCTCCTCATGAATATGTAATCTCTACGTCTTCTAGATGGTGCAGTATTTGCTTGGTATCGCCGTCATTGATTACAGGTCTCGGTGTCGCTGCGGTGTAATTATCTTCATATGTCAACACCACATCTGCAATATTTTAGCCTGGTGATGTTTACTGTCGTGCGGCCCGTCCAAACAACCGGGGGCCTCACCTCCCACCGACCCGCAATTTAGTTTGTGATGTAAGCCTACATTGGTTTAAACAAAGACCAGCAGATCATGTCACATTCACGTAGGGATTGAGTGCAGTCGAACAATGGAATCCAATCGATAAATCAGTACTACACAAAAGGTGAACATACTTTTTTTGCACCTTTTCAGTTACAGAACGTTGAACGATTTGAATTAAAATTTATAAATTTAAAACAATTGCAAGTGAACCGGGTTGTGTAGTTTTAACATTTGAACATCAGAGGATCGACAGAGAGTCGATATTCAACTTTTAAATTTGAAAATATAATTGTATTTTCACACATAGCTTAATTTTGATAATGACTATATATAGACGAGAAGAAAGACGCATAAAGCAGTAGAAGGAAGAAGAAATAATTTCGGTGGCAAATTAAACCAATATTATGCAACTCTCCACTACCCAAAATGTTTACCTGTATTTTGGGTTAAAATGGGTTCGTGATAACTTTAAAGACGCATTAGAGTTAAACATATCTGTACATATCATAACGTAATGCTTTTTGTGTGTGTTTCCTTGATGACACGATATACCTCCAAAATAAGATCTGGAGAGGTGGCACTCATTCATTTTTAGAACTATAACACTGTCGATCATTCTAAAGTTATGATTACTCAATTTCCTGAGCTCAATATTGATTAAAGCAACTGATTAAGTCACGAGGTATACTCGTCAAGGTTGCCACAGAAATGTAAACGAGAAGTTGTTGTGGTTGTTGTTGTTGTTGTTGTTTTTTTTCAAATTGGCTTCTGGTAGCTTTGATTTGATTTTCTACACAAAATAACGTATGATGTTAGGGGAAATAATTGGTTTTCGGTAGCAGAATGGTTCATTGACCTAAATATTGTAAGCTCACCTGCTGTTTGGAAACTTAACGTATTTTAGAATCACCGCTATTATCAAATGAAATTTTATCATGCAAAGTTTCTTGAAGATTGGTCAAACAGTTTTTTATTGTCATGAAAGACATACACTTGTTTTGATTATGGATGTATTCAATAAAATGAAAATGCGAGATTATATCACAATGAATACTGTCATAAGTTTTAAGTTTCAGGTCTAGTCTACATTTGTAAATCTATTATTGAATTTGATTTATGGATTGAAATAAACTACAACCATTGTACCTATTATTACAAGCCGGCTAAAAAATAGAAAAAATTATTTATCTAGTATAGAAATAAGAGTTTGGAGTTTACAGCAATAAGATAAATGGGGTGATTATTAACAAACTAAGTGCAATGTAAAAAAAAAGGTCAACCCCTCATGATAATGATTTAAGTATTTAGGGCTCGTTTGGATAAAGTTACGTTAATGAATAAAAAAAAGTGTTTTGAACTGAAAATTTTTAATTGTTTAGTTCGAAGTTATTATATATATATATATATATATATATATATATATAAATTCATAAAGAAAAACACATTTCCAATGCCTGAAAATAAAAGAAGAAAATATTTTTTATTTACACCAGGTTGTAGGTATAGAAGCAAAATTTCATTTAAAGCAAAAATAAAACTGTTCAAAACAATATTTGACCTATAGAAATAGTTGGAGCCGGTAGTATGATAATGGTTCAATGTTTTGTCCTCATAGGAAGCTGTGTCTCAGTCAACTTAGATGAGATGTGATTTAGAAAAAAAAATATAAATTGAAAACAATTTTTTTTTCAGTTTTAATCTTCGCCGACTAGAGTTTCATTTATTTTTAGGAATTTTTTCAAGATAGCCAGTGAACAAAAGTACTGTAAAACTTAACAATGCCATTAAGTCGAGTCTTTTTCACTCTGATAATTTTTATACCAATTATATACTTATAATTGTCAAACTCTTTTTTTAAATATGGTATTTGTTTATCTTATCTTATCTTATATAATACAGACGTTACTTCAAAAAAGAAGATGATTACGTCCTACGCGTCATGCATATTTACCAGTGACTTAAATTCTGCCAAGTCACTGGTTTTCCTGGATTGCTCAGGCAAACCATTCCATGCTCTAATGGCACTAGGGAAGAAAGAGCATTTGTTCATAGATTTACCATGTTACATACCTAGCTACGCGTCTCATTTTGCATACATTTGAATTATACAGACCCACACGTTTAGATTGTATCCAAAGTCTCAGATGACGAATCAGCTCGAATAGTCTTATATTTTTTTTTTTTATTTTTGAGGGCGGAAAGCTGCATCAAAATTGTTTTCATTAAATGTCAACCTAAGTAATTTCGTAATGTACTTTTCAAATCGAAATTACTTCTTCAATGTTTCGCTATTATTAACCATAATTTTTTTTAAACAATAAAAACGCTTTAAATTTTTTTATAATCAATATAAACAAACAAACACACACACATTTCAAAGTAAGAATACACAAATATAAATTAAATGAATACGAAATCCACAAAAATAGATATTGAACGTGATGCTTAAGACTTATGAACCACGAAGTTACTAGCACGAAGTTATCAACAAAAAAAAAGTTATGTTCTTCTCTTATATATTACAGACGCTACGCGAAAAAAAGAAAGATAAATACGTCCTACGCATTCAATGTGTCAATTTAGTCATGCATGCAGAAGAGTAGTGAGCGCCCGGGGCAAGATACTTTATTGGCATTCCCCCTCCCTAATTTTCCATGAACATCACATAGGCTTATAAATGAAAAAAAGTATTTAATAATAATATAACACAAAAATCTTTTAAAATGTATTAATATCTACAAAAATTTATTTTTTCTCTGCGTGTGGTGCTCCCAGAGGTGCGTCCGGGACATCGTGCGTCTCTTGCCCCACTCCTTTTCTACGCCCCTGCATTCATGTTAGTCAATGACTTAAACACTGATAAATCGTTGGTTTCCCTGGCTGATTCAGGCAACCCATTCCTTTCTCTAAAGGCACTAGGGAAGAAGGAGCACTTGTATGAATTGGTTGTAGCATAAGGATTAAGAACTGTGCCTCTATCTTCGTGTATTGAGTAATTCATTAGGTTTTTGTTTTTCTATTTGTAAATTATGGTTCAGTGTTTTATGTACTATAGCTACTTTACTTTTTATTCTTCTGTACTGAAGTGTCTCTTACTTTAATTGATTTTACTTATAGTGATACTCAAATCAAATTGAAATATTCGTTAGTTATAAATCTCCCTGCTCTATTTTGTATTTGTTCTAGTGTATTTGTGTTTTCTTGAGTTGACAGATCTCAAACAGAGGATACATATTCTAATATTGGTCTGTGTCACATATGCCATTCTGGGTTGATTTGATTACACGAGAGTTATTTTTAGCTTTTCTTTGTCTTGATAGAAATTAAAATCTATTGGCTAGAAGTTGCATCAGTCGGATGCATCAGTCACATGACTACTTCCGCCCAGAGTCTGTAATTGCGTGAGATTTTCAGTCGGTGCTTAAAGGTTTTACTGGAAGGTTGTGTATTCTAACATCTCTAAGTTTTGTTAAGAAAGAAGCCTTTGTTATGTTATTATTTTCATCTTGTTGATCTACTATTGTACATAAGCTGTACTTACGTTTTATTCAAATAAAGTTCCGGAGTTTCATTTTCTACAAAGAATCTTTTACAGTGAATTCTAGTTCGACATTAATTCAATTATTTTAATAGAAGATTTAAATCCCCGGCATCACAAGGACATTACATCATTCAACATTGAATTGACCTTGTGACAGTCTGACTAAAGTTAAATAGCATTTTTAATTTTTTGTTCTTGTTCGATCTGTAAAAATGGCTTTTAATAAACCCCAAAATTTACAGGCTATTGAGGCTTCTAGTTTGACATTTCTTGGCTTCAATGTTTGCGGACCTGTTCCTCTTACAGAGTTTATAAAATGTGTCTGACTCACGGGAGGAAATATATCTAAAAACATGTTGAAAAAACAATGCACGGAAGAAAAAAAAAACACATTATCGATTAGTATGTTCTCTCAGCATGAGTGATTTGATTGTGAGCAGGATTCAGGTTTAGTTTAGGTTGTAATTATTCAATGGTGTTTGAAGGTTTGGCGCATAACACTGGCAGAGTTTTAAGTGGCGCGCTCTAGTGCTGTTTAGAGGTAATAGTCTGTGTGACGTGTTCCTCGTGTGTGTGTGTGTGTGTGTGCGTGAGACAAAAAGAGAGGGAAGTTGGGGGTCATGGAGGAAGTGAGAAACTGAAACCACTTTTTGAACAATACACTTTTGGTTTGGCCACAACGTGAACTATAAATGCCATAAAGATTGTAGCGATAATATCGGAATGGATGGAAGAAACTCAATGGAATAAATCAACACTCTCTCTCTCACACACACACACACACACACACACACAAAGAGAGACAGGTTGATATAAATTCAACACTAACCTCATCATTTAGTCAAGGAAATAGGGAGCTAACAGTAGCATGGTGGGGGGGGGGAACGGGACAAATAGAAGTCCATACGATGCACGGTTCTCTGAGGAACATATTAATAGTAAATAATAAAAATAAGGCTTGTCTTCGAGTCCAAAGATTAATTAGGAATGTGGTATTTACCGTGGCTACGCAAACCCAGCTGTGACCTACATATTTTGCCACGTCCAGCGCAGGCTTAACCATTGTCCGCCGGTGGTCGATTTAGATTTTCTTTTCGCCGCTTGCGTCTGTCCTCGGCAGCGGATTTTCTTTGGTCTCAAATGTGTATCCACTTGCCTTTGTAATAGAACTGCAGCTGTCTCGTTCTAAAGCCGCATACAGCCAGCTGCTCTCTTCCATGTCACTGTAAGCATATTACTAAGTAACGCGTGCTTTTCATGATGGAATCCTTTAGAGTTAAATTGTTTTTTTTTTATGAAGTAAAGAATTCTATTTAGTTGTTAATTTCTTGTACTGAAGGAATCAAAATGAAAATATCCGATTGTAGTGATATACTCTTATTTATTTACTTGGTAAACGCGAACTTCAAAACATATTATAAACATTATAATGATGTCAGCATTGATTGCTTGGCCTGCGTTACACTAGACATTAAACTGCCCGCTTGGTTATAGAAACACTACCTCAGATACTGACATTCCATTTAGATACCTGGATTGTTGACAACTCTGAAACACGATCTAAAATATAAAACTAGAAAGACTGCATCCAGAATCAACGCCAGAAGGCATGCGTGGGACTTCGAAAGCTACCGCAGTTGTAAAAATGCATGTACATATTACCGGCCAGTGAGGGTCCCCGTCGTGTCCAGGGAATTTTTTTTTGTCTAGCTCGTCGACCCGCGGTTCTAAAGGATCACAAAATCTCTATCCATGTCAACTGTGAGCAATACTACAAAAAGACCACAAACTGTCACAAGCGAAATCTTGTTGTTCCTATAGTATTTAATGAAATTATATTTATATTAAAGAACGATGTATTCGCAAACATATGCTAGTCATTACTTCACGTTCACAATTAATATGTTTTATAACAGAATAAAATAAAATAACGTAGAAATAAAATATATCAAGAATGTCAAGCAGAATATCAAGAAACGCAAACAATCAATCAAGTTTTTTTCGTTTTCTATAGCGTCTGAGATCGTTGATAACAGCGGACAGGACCACAATGAAATGTGACCTGTTGTAGCCTTGACGGTTATGTTATTTATCAAACGTAATGAGTCGATGGACGCCAGCGACCCCAACTGATGCATTGATAAATAACGTCTCTTGTCGCCGTAACGTTTCGGTGAAGGTCAACCGAGAGAAAAATCAAGTTTTAGTTTTTCAATTTAGAAAATGTTGATGCGAGAGAAATTTGTTATTTCCAGAAATTTTGGAATATAAATGTGCTTTTAGTCATAATTTCCAGAAATTTTGGACAATAATTGTGCAAGTAGTAATTATCTTCAGGACATGAAATGGGGGAGGATCACAATCGCTAAAACAAAAAGGGTTGTGAAATTTCTTAGGAAAGTAATTGACCAGTTTGGTCAGTTCTTAGTGAGATTGTGTCCATGAGCTTCATTGTGAATGGGAAGACACTATTTCTTTAAAGTACATTTGAGGTTCATTGTGATGTTTCCTGGATTCTAGAGTTATTTTTTTCAACTTGGTCTTTCTTTTGTTTTAGGTTTAGAGATTCCTGTATGAAATTAGTCCCTTTGAGACTGTTTTTAGTGCCAGTTTTGTGAATATTAGTGTTGATTGTGTCCTGATTTAAGTGGTAGAAACACACAAAAAAAGGAGAAAAAATGTAGAATTTACAATTAGGCTTAGAAGTTAGAGAGAATTGGAAGAAAAATTTAGTTTTTTTTTTTTTTTTTTTTTTTGCAAATAAAGAAAATGTGCTATGTCAGCTTGAAAAAAACATAGTGGGTTGAAATTTCAAATAACAAAATAGTTTTTGGTAAATTTTAGTAATGCATGAAAATATGTTACTTGTTCTACATTCAAGATTAGTAATGGCAAGTTCAATTTGTGAATGTATCATCTATACTGGGCCGGTCTTAGGCCACTGCAACTTATGCGGTCGCAGTGGGCCCAGGACAGGGGTCGGCAACCTGTGGCTCGCGAGCCGCATGCGGCTCTTTGGTTGTGAAGCTGCGGCTCTTTAGTTCTACACGCAAATATTATTAATTTTATCGAAACATTTTTTAAAGTAGTTCTCAATAGTTTAAAGACGGTTAGGCAAAAATTATATCTCTCAGCCATTTGTATTCTCTTTTCACCACACCCCTTCCCCAATACACGCGTCTTTAATGTTGTCAGTCCGTCAGAATCTCTCGAATGGAAGCCATCTTCGAATGTTTCTATGTAGGTTTCAATTCGCTTTCGACGCAAGACTGCGTGCTTTGGTTGTGACGTAAATTTTGATGTTTCAAGTAAATGAGTTAGAAGCGATTATCTTCGCAATCTACAGGTAATGCTAATCGGACAAACTTTGTGGTACCGCTAGTAATTGCACAAAAATGCAAACCATTTATAGATGGTGAGTATGTCAAAGACTACTTCCTACTTGCATCTGAAGAACTGTTTCTCGATTTCAAAAACAAACCAAAAATCTTGAAATTACTTGAGCACAGTTAAAAAAATCAAAGATAATTTTTTTGACAGATTTGAGCAGTTCAAAAACCAACAAAACCATTTTACCATTCCTAGTAAATCCTCTCAACACAAAGTTACGAAATCCACATTGATGCATTTGGAATTGATACGGGATTTCTAGCTTTATGGAATGGAAAATTTACATAGTTAAAAAATCAAGTAAGAAAAGTTAGAGCTTCAGAAATGTAAGAACGTAACGCAACAAAAGTGGACAGTTTTCAAAGAAATGCCGCAAGTTGATTCGGCGCATGGAATAATCTTCCAGATTGCTACGGTGAGGGCATTTGGATTACTGACTATCTTTGGATCGACATATTCGTGAGAGAAAGCGTTTTTTTTCCTGAATATAATTAAAAGCAAAGTAAAAAGCCAACTAACAATTGAAAGTTTAGAGTCGTGTTTGAAATTAAAAACAACATGTTATGAGCCAAATGAATCTAACTTTCTAAAACCATGCAAAGCCAATGTTCCCATTGAATTTGTTTGTTTAATTGTTTGTTATATAAGTTCAACTTAGTGTTTAAGAAAATAAGTTGTTTACGAAATTTAAAAAAAAATCTAATAACGCCATATATATATATATATATATATATATAATTTAATTTGTTGTGACAAGCAATACTTATATTTCAATAAACGGATTTTTTTAGTACAAAACAAGATTACAAAGAGAGTTTGTGTGATACACAAACTCAGAGGCGGCCCCCGTCGGAGTCGGATCCCTGTCAGATCCGCCTATTCGCAAGATGTTTCTGATGTTCCTTCTAAGTCCCTGGCTCAATTCCTGTATGCTCCCATCCTTAAACTATCGCAATATTTCTGAAAGAACAGTAAAGGTTAAATCATATTTTCAAAAGCCTTTAGTGTTTTTTTCTAACCGTGACGGACAGACCAACCAACAGGCAAAACGCACAAAAATATGTTAGTTTTATTTTAATGGGGGCATTATACAATTTTATTTTAAAAAATCTGATTTTTTTTTAAATTTAAGAAATTAGTTTAGAATCATGTCATTTCCGGTCTTTACGCTATTACACGAAAGCCGCTGCTAAAAGTTCATTTTAAAAAATGTGCATGACATCGACATGTCCAGAGCATTTCTTATAATAACATTTCCTCCCTTACATTTACGTAATTGTTTTAGAATTGGTGTTTTGTTATTAAAAAATCGCTTGCATAATTAATTTTATAAATTAAACGGTTTGCGTTTAGAAAACTAAAAGTAGCCATTGCACCTAAACTTTTCAAGCCGCATTTAATGGTGAAAAATTATTTTTCGTATCTCTTCTAGTTTTGGCGCTCTGAGTCTGACAGACGGACAGACGGACAGACAGACATAAATTCATTTTAATAAATGTGCGTGATATCTACATGCCAAGAGCATTTCATATAGTAACATTTCCTCCCTTAGATTTACGTAATTGCTTCATAATTGGTGTTTTATTATTAAAAAATCGCTTACAAAATAATTTTTATAAATTAAACGGTTTGCTTTTAGAAAACTAAAAGTAGCCGTTGCACCTAAACTTTTCAAGCCGCATTTAATGGTGAAAAAATATTTTTCGTATCTCTTCTAGTTTCGGCGCCCTGAGTGTGACAGACGGACAGACGGACAGACGGACAGACGGACAGACGGACAGACGGACATTTTGCACAAACCTAATAGCGGCTTTTTCCCCTTACGGGGGCCGCTAAAAATTGTGCAAGTACTATTTATTGTTGCAAGAAAAAAAAGTGCGGCTATTTAAAACTTTAAATTTGTGTAAATTGTAATTTTTGGATCTTTCGACTCAAAAGGTTGCCGACCCCTGGCCTAGGACCGGCCCTGTATATATATATATACATATATATATCGAGAGAGAGAGAGAGAGATGTGGTGAACATGATGGACTTTCAGAGTGCATGCATACTTCATTAGCTGTTTTTATGTTTCTTAGTGCCAATACGAGCGTGGAGATGATCTCAGCCGAGAAATGATGTTCTTGTTTTTATCTGATAATATTCCCAGCATGCATTAGCAAGGTAAACACATTCTATTTTTTAAAAAAAATCGCGGTGTTTGATAGCACAATTATCACGTTTTCTAAGTTCACTTCTGGAAAGCGAAAACAATCAACAAGTCCACTCTATTTCTGGTTCCTGTCTCATTTCATCGATTTATTTGAAGGCAAAAATAAGAGCAAAGCCTAAAGCATTTTTTTTTCTACCAACAATCTTGTTTTTAGAGGCATTTACCTCGATAGTGTACATCACTTCATACATCAACATAGAATAGATGACTTCCCTTATCTCTACAGCACACATCACTTTTTACATCAACATAGTACACATCACTTCCTACATCAATACAGAACACATCACTTCCTACATCAATACAGAACACATCACTTCCTACATCAACATAGAACAAATGACTTCGTTCATCTCGACTGCACACATAACTTCATACATATTATAGAAGAGATGACTTCGTTCATCTCGACTGCACACATCGCTTCCTACATCAACATAGAACAGATGACTTCATTCATCAACAGAGCACACATCACTTCCTACATCAATATAGAACTTCCTTCATCAACACAGCAACCTTCAATTCCAACATAAAAACAACACATCTCATTTTCTACAATCCACGGCACAATTAAAACTTCTTTGATTGTAATTGAACAGTTAAATAAAAAAAAATTCTGTAAATGTCTATCAATAATTAATGAACTATGACACTTGACTTTACGTTTTTCTTTTTTTTCACTCTGTCTCTCTCTGTCTCTCTTTTGTAATATATAATTCACTCTTACTTTTTCTGTTTTTTTTTTTTTTAGTAATAAAAAATTCGTAATGGTTTCAGTCAAGACTGAAATATTTCTGTGCGAGACTTTTATATTACAAATGAGAACTTTTCTAAATTTTGAAATGGGAAACAAAAGCCAACTTGTATTTCTTTCCAGCTATTACATATATAACATTACAGTGTACACATTTATTGTCAGGTTTTTCACGAGGGTGCGCCGGAAAGCGAGGCGCGCCCCATAAACGCCGTAGGCTTTAGGAGGTTCGTTTCCGGATAAACGACATTGCATCAGTCGCCACCCTGATGGCGGACTTTCTGGCGGTGAGAAAAACGAGTCTAGACAAGCTCTCACATTATACCACAAGGTATACGCGGCAAGCGTGACGAAGGAAAGCTAGCTCAGCGGACACGAGTCCCTGGGTCGGTAGCATTGGTGATCCACCTGAGAGATCACCCTTCTTTCAGTCTAACATGCAACCAGTTTCGCCTGCACTCGGGTACCTTACTCATATGGCATTACAAAATTTATCTTTAAACCCGAGTATGGGCATCACTCGAGATAGGCCCCGAGCATTCAACGCCGACGACGGGTTAATGCTCGAAAAATCAGCTACCGTCGCCGTTCTTCAAGATGTCCGCCCACTAAGCACACCGGCATTGACACTAAGAACTCTTTCAGGGTTGCCGAAGGGCAGCCGGCGCCCCTCGACGCAAGTCGAGCCAAGTTGCCCCTTATCTTCCACGGACGGGGAAGTCGTGACCCCCAAACCAGATCAGACACTTTCGGGACAAGCGAATGGGAAGAGCGACTCTTCCAAGCCCAATCATGGTATTGGTACTGGGCAACTCAGAATCGTGTCATTTAACGCCAACAGGCAATTAAAGCTTAAAAAGCCTGAAATTTTGAGACTGGTTTCGTCCCTTGAGATCGATGTGTTTATGGTACAGGAAGCTGGCAACGCTGGGAGGAAACGGAGTTGTGTTCCCACGCTCTCGGGATTTACGGCCTTCACATGCTCTTGCGATAAATGTCAAAGGTTGGTCACCTTTGTCCGGAACTCATTACTTGCTCGTGTAAAGAGATCCTCTTCGCGGGAGTGTGGCGGGACCGACACACTCATGGTAGAAGTATACAAAAATGGACAAAGATTTGAGTGCCTAAATGTCTATAATCCCCCACGTAGTGTCTTCACGCTCGATTGCAACTGCCTCTCCAGTACCAAAACAGTAGTGGCGGGTGATTTTAATGCAAAAATTCAGGTGATTGGTTGTCCAACGACCGACCCATCAGGACAAAAGGTACTCGACTTGTGTGACGGAACGAGTTTGGTTCTCCTCAATGACAAAGATTCCCCACCAACATTCATTCACTCCGGGCATGGAGGGGAATCGAAACCAGACTTGTGCCTGGTGTCTGCGGATATAGTCGCCAAAAGTCGCCTTGACATCCTCGAGGACATGGGCTCTGATCATCTGCCACTCATGGTTAGAATTGATCTCGGTACGGCACAAAAGAAAGTTTGCCCCAAACGCAAATGGGTCTACGCGAGGGCGAACTGGCTACTTTTCCAGAGTACGTCGGACGCGCTCTTGGAGAAACTTGACACGGATTTTGAGGATATCGATGAAACGTACGGACTCTTTGTGAAGGCTCTTTTGACGGCGGCTCGAAAAGCCATTCCACGAACCAATGGGAAGCGCAAGTACAGGTCATTTTGGACACAAAAGCTAGCCCGTCTTGTCAGACAACGCAAGGCAGCACGAAGAAGGTTTGCCAGACAAAAAACAGACGAGGCGCGGAGGGCTTATAATAAACTCACTACGCTAGTGAGAGACACGGTGTCTGAAGAATCGCTTAAAAAGTGGTCAGAAACTTGTGCTAACCTTGACCTCGTGGACGGACGACAGGCATGGAAGTTACTAAACAACTTGGCTGGAGTCGGCGAACCGAGGGTAGCGGAGCCGCTCCAGACACCAAGTGGCCCTATTATAACTGATAAGAAAAGAGCAGAGACACTGAACACACATTTTGCTGGAGTGTCAAAAGCTCATAAGAAAACTCCCGTGTCGATGGCATTCAACCGTATCAGAAGAGCCAATGAAAAACGCAGTTGGGTCGACAGCGAGGCCGAGACAGAGGCTTTTTCTAAACCCTTTACTATGGCGGAGGTGGCTTTCGCAATCAAAAAGGCACGGCTACGAAAAGCACCAGGCCCGGATGGCATCAGTGCCGAAATGTTAAAAAACCTGGGTGCAATAGGTCTCATGAAACTTCACGGCTTACTAAATCGGACTTGGTTTCAAGGGGAAATCCCAAAGGCATGGCGGCTGGCTACCATTGTTCCAATTCTTAAAAAGATTACAAAGAGAGTTTGTGTGATACACAAACTC
>JADKLZ010000687.1:15536740-15548114 GCA_021533235.1 Biomphalaria straminea
AACTCCCCCCCCCCCGAGAAGTAATGAAGAAACTTAAGAATTAAGATATGTAATGTAAAGCCGTATTCTGTAATAACTCCCAAAATCCAAACGTGTTTATGTTTTCTCGGCGGTAACAACTCAATATCATCCAATATCATGTTTTTCTGCCAGTAGTCTCTCATTCTTCAAGATGACATCTCTGACGTGTTCCTCAGGATGGTCAAGATGGTTTTTTCATTATGCCATTAATGTTACTGCTGAGCTGTTGTTGAGCGGCCACTGCGTTAAGTTGGAAAGACTGCAACACAATAGAAACTGGTTCAAGAACAGATGAATAATTGACAGCAATGAAAAGACAAATCAGAAACACAAGAGAAGGAGACATTTACTACACAAGTGCAGTTTATCTGGTTCACTTGCAGTCGTTATTTTAAGATCCGCCAAACAGTCAATGATCTCTAAGTTGAGACTTTAAGCTTGAATAGATTTGTATTGTTCAGTTCATTGTGTCTCACACAAAGAGGTAAATGTAGCACCAACGCTATTTCTAGGGACTGATACGGAAGAAGATTTCTAGCCAACACGGGGCAGCCTTGGCCGAGTAGCTTGTCCATGTTTAGACTGTACAATGACGTTAGACACATGTTGCATGTCTCTCTAAACCACAGAAACTAAACTAATGAAGTCGAATGCAATCGCAATCAACAAATCGAACACTCAAAGTCATCTGCTCAGTGCTTGAGATATCTGCAGTTTCATCACAAAAATTCCCAGCAAATGCAGTTAATTCGTGATGCTGCAGCTTATAGTTTTTGGGCTCTTGCTGCTGCAAGTGCTCCGTTGATCCAAATCAACGTTTTGACTCGAATGACGACATGTGAAGAACATTATTTTATCTCTTCTATTGTAAACTGGTGCACGTGTTTAACCCGCTGTTTTATCGAGCGCTGACACCGAACGCAACTATATAGCATTTGTCACATCGGAAGATAATAGACAAAAAAAATATAATTTTCTAGACCTTAGCTAAATATAAACAAACTAGTTGACCGGCGGCATAGCATACGCCGCTATTTACCAGGCCCGGCGACCGCAGTGGGGCCCGCATTTCATAGGACCCGCAATTTTATAGGACCCGCTCTAATTTAAAGTGTAAAAATTATTAAATTAAGCCATTTTATTACTTACAACAGATTCCCCGCGCCATCCTGTCGATTTAACATCCCTATCATTATTTGTCTGTTAAGCTATTGCTTTAAAAGAAATCAAACACATTTTTAACAAAATATAGTCATTTATAACGACCGCAGTGGGGCCCGCATTTCATAGGACCCGCAATTTTATAGGACCCGCTCTAATTTAAAGTGTAAAAAATTATTAAATTAAGCCATTTTATTACTTACAACAGATTCAATGCGCCATCCTGTCGATTTAACATCCCTATAATTATTTGTCTGTTAAGCTATTGCTTTAAAAGAAAACACATTTTTAACATTTTAAAATATAGTCATTTTGTCTCTCTAACCTTGCTAATGCTTTTTTTTTTTCCACCACAATTGTTCACAAATACTCGTATTAAAGGTCTTTTGCAAGTCAATGGATTTTTTTTTTTCTAAAGAATTATGGAGTATTTGCGCTCCAGAAAACTTTCTCTTTGACTATTAAATACATAAATAATTCGAGTTTTAAATATGGTTCTAATTTTTCGCATTATAAAATAAGTAAAGCCAATGCGTTAGAAAAATGATTAATGGAGCTAAAAATAGATTACTTGTTGTTGTTGCATGTTGCCCGTCTGACCTAGTTCTTTGAGAAATATAATATAGATAATTGTAACATTTTACGTCTCAATACAATTTTTTCCCTTTGCAACTTCTTGTGTGACTAAAGAAGCCAATCCTTTGTACTTTCAACCTTCTTTCTACTACTACTTTATCTTGCATTTGCAATCCAGGACCTTCCTTAAATGCTAGCTCTTCATGTGGATCTATCCAGTGCCACTTTTTCCCAGCTGTTGATGTTAATTTTGAAGAGATTTATGTCGCGTTTGCATACATCAGTATACCTCAGCAGTGGACGACCAACGGATCTCTTGCCTTCTGTTAAATCACAACACAAAATGTTTTGTGAAGGTCGACCTTTTGGCATTCATAATAACTATAGCTATGTGCAAATATAAACAAATCGTCACGACTAACACGCTATTTGACACCCTTTAAAGTGCAAAGAATAGCAAGCCTATAATAAATCGTGCATGGTCGAACATGAACTACAGATTTGCCTATTCTAGTTACAATAATAGCATATCTTTACATCTTTTTTTATGTGGAAGTAGCCTACTTCTTTTAAAATTACTACACTTTATAATATTCTAATGATAGGCTTTAAAGACTTAGATTTAAAAAACCAAATTTTCATAAATATTAATTTATTAAACTCTTGCATTAATAATGCCCGGGTATCCGTAGGGGGGTACATGATAGTGCACTTGCACCCCCTGGATTCTGACTGAATCTACATCTACGTAATACAAAAAAAAAACAACAGATCTGGAAGATGTATTTCATTATTTTAAAAATGGCTAAAATGTGGCTACTCGAAATTCAGAGGCGCGCACATAGGCCTACATGGTTGGCCATCCATTCCATACACCTTATCTACTTATTTCTACTACTACATTAACCAGTGGAAGCACTACTTGTTCAGTTGCTACTTAGAAATTAATTGATTTGATTATGCGAAAAAATGGCTAGAATTTGGCTACTCAGAAGCCATGAGGGTGCAAGTGCACCCCTTTGCACCCCCCTGCGAGCGCCCATGCTTGCACCCCATGGATTCTGTCTAGATCTACATCTACGTAATAAAAAACACATCTGGATGATGTATTTTATTATAAAATATTTTTTAAAAAATTGGCTACAATGTGGCTACTCACAATTCAAAGGCACGCACGTACATAGTTGGCCATTCATTCCATACGCCTGGGCTAATCTACTACTACATTAACCAATGGAAGCACTACATGTTCAGCTGCTACTTAGAAGTTAATTGATTTGATGGTGCGAAAAAATTAATAAAATTTGACTACTCAGAATCCAGGGGGGTGCAAGTGCACCCCCTTGCACCCCCCTGCGGGCGCCCATGATATATATATATATATATTTGTAGTAATATTAAGATTATAGTCATAAATGTGTATCTACTGTATTAGTAATAAATGCCCATTACATGTCTCTCTTAGGATAAAAAACTTATATTATTTTGTTTACCGTTTTAATGTCACATTATATGTGTGGCAAAATATGTAGGTCACAGCTGGGGCTGCGCATCCATGGGAAATACTGTATTCCTCACTAATCTTCGGACTCGAAGACAAGCCTTATTATCTAATATATAAAAGGAAAACAAAGGCGTATGTATGTATGTATGTTCCCGTATAGAAATCAAAACCGTTTCACCGATCTAGACAAAACTTGACAGAAATGTTCCTTGGGTACTAACTTAGACCTGTGTGTATGAATTGTAGCTCTAAAACAAACTTAAAACCCTCAAAAAAAATAAAGTTGCCCAACTCTATTAAACTATTGTATCTATAAATGTAGGTCACAAAGCCCATTTCTTCTTGATATGAGACAAGGCGAAGAGGTCACGCATGCACCGAAATGAAGACCTAAATAAGCTCTCATTCAAGAACACATATTTTTTTTTTTAATTTTACAAATGAAAATACAAATATATATATATATATTCTCTCTACAGTGATGGCTCCATACAAAATGTGTTCGACTGCCTCAGTAAGTTGTACAACAGATGTGCTAAGACGAAAGACGCCAGCAGACACCTCAACCTCGCTGTGGACCCCAACAAGTGGAGGGACGCCATGAATAACATCTGTAACCACATTTATTGTAAGTGAAACTGGGACAGTTCGACATATATTTTTTGTCCTCAAGTTATAATGTAGAGAAACGTAAACCTTAAATATTAATGTTTCAGAAATGTTACACATAAATTTCTTACTTAAATCGACGGAACATCCGTGCATGGATTTATAATCCAAAAAAGATGTTTTTTTTTCTTTAATTAACATTGCATGGTGACTAAGATAAGATAAGATAATTTGTATTGATCCAATCTAATGGAAATTCAGTTTGATTACAATTGACAACCTCAGCGTAACTACTGTACTACTACAATAGCTTCAATTTTTGGTTTGTTTTTATAGATATTTCTAAGGCCTTCTGTGCCTTTTCTCAGCATTATATTCTTTCCATTGTCACTCGTTGCCCCGTTTTTTCTCTTTCCTTTTGACGACATACTTACTTAGATCCTCCACAAAGATCTGTCACTGGCAATGGCTGAAGCCTCTTCCCACCATAGTGTCCACTGTTCTGAGGTACTCCATGAAACTGTGGCGCCGGGTTACACAAGGACGTCCCTGTTTAAGCTCTCCTCGTATTAGCCTCCGTGTCATCGCAGCTCATGGTATACGTAATTCATTTTGTCGGAGAACGATTCCCGCAAACATCATGCGACGCTCTGTCACGGCCTTACTAAATGGTCGACTCCCAGTTCAGCGTAGGATTTTCTTGATTGAGACCCGATCTCTATAACTAACTCCTAAAAACCGTCTCAGCTAACTTTGTTGAGTCACTTCTAGATGACTATTTTGTACAGATAAACATTAAAACAATTAGGACACAAATTTCTCTTTAAAACCTTATAATGTAAGGGGAACATTCTAAGTTTGAAAGCTCATCTGGTTTATGGCCTACGGCAAACAAAGGTGTCAGCAGCCGCCTTTCATTTCCCTAACTAACATCAGATATCCACTAGAGCTGGGTGGACTTACTAGGGCTAACATAATTGCTGCTAGTGGTATGTTCCTTGGTTCCAACCCTGCACTCCGCCATTGCAAGACCGAAATGCAAAATTGTTTTAACTTCAAACGTAATGATCGTTTCCTTGTACTTTCGAAAGGTCCTGCCGTTTCCTTCAATGCCCTGTCCACTCAAATTTTACTTCCTTATGACGCATACAAAAAAACAAACAATATCATATGAACGATAGCAATTATTGCTTAGAGATTTAGAACAATAATAAAACAATGAAGAGATTTTCTCTGTATTCATGCTGTTTAATATTAGAACATAACCGGGAGCTCAAAATATGAGCTTAGAATATCGAATTTGTACTTCATAATGTTTGTCGCAGTATAATGCAATCTTTCTGACCAATCATGTAACGGAGTTCTCTCCCTTGTCATTGTGTCCGTACTGTGAGATATCCTTCTAACAGTCTAAGTGTAATTAAAATGTGATTTAAATGTAAACCTCTTGACAAGTAAAGTAACCTGGACAATATGGGATTGCCAGATAACACAAAGCTCTTTCTCACATTCTTTGTTTTGTTAATCACACGTTAATGTTGTTACAACTTAAATAAGCGTTAAATTGTAAATGCATACATTAGCAAATTTAAAAAATTAACAATCATTTCGAAAGCACGACAATCCAGCAAGCAAACCGCACGACCAGTTGCCATCAACTTTATAGATAGATAGATAGATAGATAGATAGATAGATAGATAGATAGATAGATAGATAGATAGATAGATAGATAGATAGGGTGATTGATACATTGATTGATTAATACAGAAACATGCTATAGAAACTAGACTTACAATCTATAAAACTATAATTGGATGACATAGTGACATTGCCCACTTAGTTGCAACTTAGAGACGTCTTTGCTTCTGATCAGTAAGTCTTGATTACTTTAGATCACAAAGTCTGCTATTGATAAAACAAATACTTATTACACATGCCTTTTTTTTTCCCCCCAGATCTTAAGGACCAAGCGGAATGTGAAGACCGGGTAAAGACAGAGTTCTCCTCCTGCGTCACCATACAACTCAAAAACTTCAGTGAACAAAAAGAAACACTTGACGAGTTGCCGGAACCAAACAGAATGGAATCACTTATCCATCTAACTTGTGTGTAGGTTTCCGTCCTGTCATGTTCTCGGTCTCCAGAAGCTAATTCATTATATTAAAAAAAATGATTTCCCCTTTTTATCTTGACCATCGTGATTAATTAATAAAAGAAATAAAAAATCATGAACGGAATAAATCAACGCAGCACCACTTCTACACTCTTGTAACCTACATTTCACGTCACGTGTTTATGTCATCAACGTTCTTCAGAAACTCATATCAAATAATTGCATATTCCATCTTGATTTCATGTTTTTTTTTCTCCTTATTTGTTTGTTTTTCTTGTAAGATTGTTTTTTAATGGACTCTAGCATTATTCTATAAAACTCATTGCGTACGCCTGGTTTTACTAGAATTCGCCGTTCTTAGCTATTCGTAGGATCTTGCGTTTAAATTTGACGCCCCCTCTAGAAAAACAGAAATCAATTTCTAGATTTGGTTTGTAGCACATAAAATATGTGATTATTTGGTTGGCAAAAGTCTTCTTTTAATACAGAGTCCTTGATACTGTTTATTTTGTCTTTATTTTGTCATTATCTTTAAAGAGCTTGACAATATTTGTTCTTCCCCCTTTTTATTTCATTTCTTAAAGAAAGTAAACGACAGAATATTACTCTGATTAACTTCCGAATTAGGATGCCATGTAGGTTAAGTTAAATCAATGGGACTGTTTGTATTTATACATGAAACTACTTGGCTAAAAATTACAATGTCTTGAAAATTATTAATTTAAGTGCTTAGCTATTTTCTGAAAATTTGATCCAATTTGATTTTACAAATATTACTGTTTAAGTTTTTTTTTTAAATTTAATATGTGTTGTGTTTTTTTTTTAAATTTGGACAGGAATGCTGACAAAGTGTTGAACTGTTTAAGGAGACCGTATGAAAAGTACTGCCCTAGACCGATGACAACACTTCTGATCAATACGGTCAAGGTAAGGTCCCAGTCACCAGAAAGAAAAAAAATGCAAACTGGTCGAGTGATCCGATCATGACCTGTGACTTGGCAACGAGCCATTGGTCATAACTGCCCACTAGTTGTGACGACGCTAGTCCGTATTCAGGCTTTCTGTAATGATTGGTCTTGAGTGATCAAACTGATGCTTGATACCAATGGCCTCCTCCAGTCTGGAAACGACTATGTATCATTAAAAAATATATATATAAATAAATAAACAGTTAAGTTGGTTGCCCTTCTATTGCATTCTTTTCTAAAGAAACGCATTCTCCTGATATCTTAAAGATCTTTATACATCCAATTAGAAAGGCAGGTCAAATTTAGTAAAATAAAGTAGCATGGAGTCAACGATCGATACTTAAGTTTGACCAACATTCGAAGCACAAGTAGCGTTAGAGTATATATATTAGAGATGTTGAGAGAGATATTATCTTTATGTTTTTTTTAATATGATTAAAGTATAAGTAGAAGTAATAGCCCCGAAGTATTTTTTTCAAACTTTAACTTTGTTCTCTTTCAATGGCAGGCTAAGCCATTCTTTTGTATTCCCTTCGCTTACTCTGCCTCTTTTTCTTTTTCCTGGTACTGCTCCTTGAAGGAAGGTTTTTGCTAGTCTCGAAAACCTTGTAATATGGCCATAGATTTTTAGCTTGCGTTTTTTTTTACGATAGCTAGCAGGTCTTCATGGGGTCTGATTGCTGCAGTAACACAATCTCTATTCTCTGGATTTGTGATATGGTCTGTAATGTAATACCTTAGGAAAGTATTTATACAATACAAAAAATCTCGGACTAAGTAATGGTTGGGAAGAGTTGACTAGGAAAAAAAAATCTTAAGGTTAAAAACTCATCTCAAATTGTTAATGATATACTTAAAAAGCTTCCCACATAATATAAAGACTGGTTAAAATAGCAATAAGTAGTTAATATCACATAAATATGTTACTATTCTGTCCACAAACTGTTGACTTCTAAAAAAAAAATTGCACCGCCCCACACTCAAAGGGTTCGGATGGACTCATTGACCCTTCCCCATCCCACCCATTTAACATTTAATCAACCTGGGGCGACATAATCTAAACAATTAGCTAAAATATAAATAATTAGTTTATATTATTAACATAAGTAAAGAATTTGTATACCAATTGTCTGATTTCTGTATTTAAATCCCCTCCTCACAGATCCGCCGGTGATGTCAGCTCGGAATGTTCGGTTGCACACTAGGCAGGTTATTCCAGATGGAGCTAGTGTCATTGGCCTTTGCTTTTTTTCTCGAACGCTTTTCTTCTGCCAGCGTTGTTCTCTTGTCCACTGCAATACGTGCTCCAGTTTTCACAGCATATTTACTACTACATAATGATTTGTTCTGTTGCAGGGTTTTACTCCTAAAATGTGTGCCAACCTAATCCCCACGCTTGATGAGGCAGACAAAGGCAGAAAGTCGACGTATGAACCCACTAACCCGGTCAAGATCCACGTGTTCCACGAGGACGAGGCTGAGAACGAGAACAGAGACTTGAAACCCCAGCACTGGCCGGCCCAAGACAATCCCCATGTCCCCCCCAGCAAGGATGTGCTGGAGAACAGGGGCGTGGTCGGCACGGCGAAAAAACAGCAAGGTGGAAACGGTGCGTCCAATGTTCACCCCAACATTGCTTTGAGTGTTATCATAATTGTCCAAGTCTTGGCAGCGTTTGTAAGCAGGGTGAAGTGACAGTATTGAATAATTCCTTACAGCTTCCGTGACCACCAAATAAGTATGTAGCCCAATGTCTTTATATCGAACTATACATTATTTATATATGCATCGTTCAGTGGTGTTTAATTATTATTACTATACTTTTTCTAACCTCTAGCTAGAGATCAATATTATTAAATTGGTTGCAAGTAATGAGCTAGCAGGAAGAACATTGTTTGTCATTATTCCTGAATGTATTTTTGTCCTCATGGTAATGGAGTTCTTCGTTCAAACTCAAAGTGAGGCAAGACTTAAAATTAACCTTAAAATATTAAACTTTGATATGAAGACTTTTGGCTGCACAAACTTTGTTACAGGCATTTATTAAGATTATACATTTCCAAAGACTTCCCCGAGTAAGTACGGCACTCTAAGTTAGGTGGAATCATTGTATTTTAATAACCTAATTCTTTTACATTTGATGTATATAGAATAATTTTATTTATTTAATTGATCCTTCATAGCTTATATTTACAAACACACAAATATAAATTCATGACTTTAAATACTTTAATGTTTCACGAAAACTGTCATATTTTCATTTTATTAAATATTGAAAGTATAACAATTACAAGTAGGCACTCTAGGAGAAGTAACTCTGAATTCATCTGGGAACATTAAGTATTCTTCTGCTCTCCCTTATTATTCTCGTGCTTTCTCAAATTAATGTTTTTGTTACTATTTTTTCTCATTATAATTGTTGTTAACTATGCATTTTAATTGCAGTAGTACATTTTGTAATTCTTATTCTAACCTTAATTTTTTTTATATTTAAATTTCTAGGTAGTTCTTTCCAAATAATGTCAGTTAAGCTTGTAGATCTGTCCTTTTTTTTTAAACTATAGTCCTCTATGATGATATTTGCATGTAAATACTTCTATTTAAAGACCATTTATAATTAGTCATATACTTCTGTCCATTTGTCATACTGTCATCAAGCTCTCACTTTTAATGAAGTGTAAACGTCTAAGTTTCAAGCTATTCATAGATATTTATGTTTCTGATATTGCGCGTGAGGTTTACAGTAAGACACTTTTTTTTTCATTTCAATGATATTGTTTAAAATATAATTTCTAACCTTAGTATAAATTATCGTTCTTGTAAAATAAACTCTTTATCATATAAAAATATGTCTCTGTATGTAAGCCAATATATTAGGATCAATATGTTTTTTGTTTTCTTTTAACTTAAATATATATTAAATGTGTAATAAAATATGTCAATAATTGCTTTTATTACTAAAGTATTTCAACATTGACACTGTATGGAAGTGTAACAGCTTATTTCTTTACTCTTAGTCTTTCTCTTTATTTATGTCCGGCGCTGTTTGAAAGAGTTGAAGGACTGGTTTTATATTTTTGAATAAAATTTTAAAAAATTAATATTTTTAAATACATTTGGTTTGACGTTTTGTTATTTAAGTCATTGTGTTTCAATTACAAGAGAAATAATTTGTTCTTAAAAAAGAACAACAACAACCAAGATCCCAGGAAACCTTAGACTGAGAATGTTAATTGTGTACAATGTTTAGAGGAGTGACATTTGTTTTCTGAATGTGTCCAGAATTCATTACACAAATAATGTGTATGTGTACTAAAATGTGTATGTGTGTGTGAGTCTGATATGAGTGTCAACATGTACGTTCATGTGGTCCCGTGTTTTCGAAAGCTCCAATATGCAGCTGTTTCTGTGTGTCTACATGAGTGTTTTTATTTCTCTCAATATACAGCTCTATGGCGTGGTTAAAATTCAATGTACATATGTATCCAATAAATATTAGTGGTATTAATTTTTTTTTTTGTATGAAAAGTCTCTATGAAATTATGGTTTCATGTGTAATTTTAGTTCTGACCATATTTGTATTTTTGCTTATGTTCTTAAAGAGTAAGAGTAAGAACTAATCAACATTCTTCCATGTTGGCTATGAAAGGCGTAACGGAGTTTTAAATGTAAAAAAAAAAATCAACTGAAATGAATACGTTGCTCTGTACAAATAGTTTGAAAATTGAGGCCCTTATGTTGAAACATAGAAGGCGCGGTGGCGGAGCGGTAAAGCGCTTGGCTTCTGAACGGGGGTCCCGGGTTCGAATCCTGGTGAAGACTGGGTTTTTTATTTCTGGATCCTTGGGCGCCTCTGGGTCCACCCAGCTCTAATGGGTACCTGACATTAGTTGGTGAAAAGTAAAGGCGGTTGGTCGTTGTGCTGGCCACATGACACCCTCGTTAACCGTAGGCCACAGAATCAGATGACCTTTACATCATCTGCCCTATAGACCACAAGGTCTGAAAGGGGAACTTTATGTTTAAACATAGAGAACATAGAGACGTGAGGCATTCATTGTGTAGCTCGACTAAAAGGACCTTTCAATCAGGAGAAAAGGCAGAACTTGCGTCTTAATTGTATTTAATAATTTCAGTATTAACTTTCCTGAACCAATGTCTGCTTTTAACTCTATTCCAATTTGAAATAAACAAATAAGTAGATGGCTGACTGGATTACTATAGTATTTTTCGATTTTTTTCATAACCTAAGACTTTGCATATATTTTTTTTTCTTTGGACATGCGTTCAGTAACAAGTTATTCTTTTTTTTTTTCTTGTTTCGCAGTTGTCACATTTTAAACTTCATTTTATTGTACAAAGAAACAAATATAATCATCTTCTGGTTAAACTAGTCTTATCTTGTGTTCTTATTCATCTTC
>JADKLZ010000687.1:15551886-15565436 GCA_021533235.1 Biomphalaria straminea
GGCTGCTTGATAGAATTTAGATCTATGTCAAAAATGAAGAATGTTCCCTTCACATTTTATATTGCCACGAAAATGAAAGTAGAGTGTGAAAATGGGTTTACCCGTTCAGCTGAAATATTCATACCAAATATAAAATACTGTGAAAACGGGTTTACCCTATTTGTTACAAAGTTTACTTCATCAATAGAGATACAATTGTTTTTGTCTAGGGTCTTCGAATTATGGGAGGGACATTAAACATACACTACGGTCTTCGCCATGATCTAAGAAAAAATTTAAGCCATATTTTATCACGATAGGCCAAACGGTTTTGATTTTTATTCAGGACATACATGCATACTGCCTTGTCGTGTGATATGTGCGCAGGACTGTCGTTCAGACTTGTCGAGGGTCTCGGGTTTATATCCTGCCCGCTCCCATCCCCCGTCATCCTACTGGAGGCTTGGACTAGGAAGTTTATTATCTTCAACTTTGCAAGGAACATCCGAAATATGGAAAACATTTTACAAACATTTTACATTCATACATATGTGCATACATACATACGCCTTACTTTGTACTTTGTATATTAGATGTATACACTTTGACACACACACAGGTCCATGTAACGAGTCAAATATCTCAAGATCTCATCTTTGTATCCGTGCGGGCAACATCCAACGATATCATTTCCCAGGAAATCTCTCACCAAAGCCAACGATTGTGCAGCAGGCTGGGAAGTCGCCCTGTTTTAATTGGAACTAAAGACTTGCGAGGTCAAATTATTGTTGAGTACGTTGACTCCGAAATTCACATAATAGTAAACTGGTCTAAAGTCTCAGTCACATTTCTATGACAAAAGTATTAAGTTTTCTAATTTTATTGCTCTAGTTGTAACAAAATGAAGATTGTTTTACTCGATGTCAACAGTGTTGCCATCTTTACAAGGCTAGTACAGTACAGATTTTTACAACGCTAAAAATCAATACAAGTTCAAGCAAAGACATGGTTCTATAATATTAACTCCTTTTTTATTTACATTAATCAAAACAATAGTGATTGTTAATAAACACTATAGAAGTTTGGAAATAATTGCAAGAATGTGGTATGTGCTCTGGATTGTTGTCTTGATGTTCCTAGGTTCAACCCTCAACAAGCCATCCCCACCGCCCTGATGGCTTAATTAAAAAAAAATGTTTCATTGTGATATAACATCCTGAACATTAAGTCTAGATAGAACGTTGAATTCATCTTTTCTACCTGATGGGTATGAGTGTGTAGGTGTGCGTCTGTAAGTGCTACCCGGTAAAACCCACGTGTATTCGTTGTGTTCTCCATCCCACCCCCAGCAACACACACACACACACACGTACATCATGTACACACTGATGATACACGGCTTCGTGAGTGAGCGCTATAACACTCACTACCTGGACACAGTACACAAAGTTACACATCCTACGTTTGGTAAGTCATTTGCTCGTTCATTATTTAAGTATTGAAGTTTCAGACCGGCACTCAGAGAACATGGTTAGAACTTTGTTAGCTGTCTCAGACTACTGGGCAGATAGGGAGATTTACTTTGTGAGTGTTAGATAACTTAAAGATCAGGCGAAAAGTGAAGAGACGACCTGTAGTTACGTCATCCGGTGACTCGGTTTCTAGCACTCACCTTGTAGTGCTCATCTACTCACAACATGCTTTGTACACTTTTACTTCTCTTTGCTTTCTTCTCTCTTTCCTTCTTGGTCCCTCCCTCTCTCTGATTCCCGCTGCTCTCTCTCTCTCTCTCTCTCTCTCTCTCTCTCTCTCCATCTCTCTCTTGTCGAAAAAAAAAAGAAAGGAAATCGTTCGATATGTGTCAATAGACTTTTGTCAAATGTCTATAATTCGCTTTACAAATTTTGAACCGCTATGTCTTAGATTGAGTTCTTATAGAAGTCAACTCTCAACAAAATAAGTTGATTATTTGTTACTGTCAGGGCTTTTGCTAACGATCTACCTCCCCCCCCAAAAAAAAAATCCTTTCCCAATACCATTTTACCACTAGTAAAATCAATATATAATGTGATGCCGTTGATAAGATAGTTTGGAATAGTATTACTATTCATTCAGATATTATAGTATTTTGTAGGATGGAGTCTGAAGACTCATTACAAAACATAAAATAAAATGTTCATTCCAAAGGTATTTCTATTACAGTAGTTGGTGAGTTAGTTCCCCTTGTAGTGTAATTCTGTAGCCAAAATATCACACGCCTACATATACTGTTGTGTTTATAATGTTACGTTAAAGAATGGATTTATGCCAAAAAATTAAAGCTTTGAAATGTTGTATTGTCCAAAAAGTTACTGAAATAACCTATCGATATTAGCGGTTTGTAAGCCATTAACAGGGTGCACTAAATTATGTCATGTAAATGTAGGATTAGTGATACAATCTTTTATACAAAATAAACCTATAAATCAAATCCTCCTCCTTTATATTGGTCTTGATTTCTTTCTTGTGTGCCGTTAAATAAATTTAAGATTAACCTAGGTTAGAAGATATCATATTTGTTGAGGTTTCATATTATCTTTTTCATTATGTCAATTAATTACTTCAATATGGCTTCTTAAAAGTGTATTATTTACTCATGTACCATTCAATTGAAGCATAAAGCAATCAGTGAAACATTCTCATAAAGGTTATATTGCGTAAAGAAGAAGAGAATTACACATTTAATTGTTTAACAATGTATAATCCATACTGTACGCCAGTAGCAATAACACTATAAAGGTCTACTATATATTAGTGCAGACTGTAAGGTTGCCAATAGTCCAGAGAGTCATCCTTACAAGATGATAGGGGGGGGGGTAAGCTGTTAAAATTAAAAAAAAAATCAAAATACTTATCAAATTAAAAACAGGCAAATTATAAAAAAAATAAAATCCTTAACAAAAAAGATAATTGATGTCAAAGAGCTCCACATTCACAGCCACAGTACTTCGGAATATATTTCACTTTTCGATATCAAACAAAATATATATTTTTAAAAATCTATTCATATTTTATTAGGTATAATTATTAATTGTGTCAAATTTTAACTAGGTCCGAGTTGGGGAAAAACGATAAATAGATATGTTTGAAAATTGTATTAGACAGACCAACAGACAGATAGATCGAGCTGATATAAGCTATGTAATAAACCTTTTTTTTAAATAAATACATTGTTTTTCCTCACAAATATAATGTGTATTTAGACTTAATCATTTGTTCACTTTTCTTGGTCAGGGAAACCATGCAGCTACATTAACACTGTGATGCGTGCCCCGCTCAAAGAGAAAATCCAAAACGCCATCAACAGGGCTCTGAATGATCTGCAGTACTATGACTGCAACAACAACGGAGACGGGGCACTAATTGTCGGGGGCAGACGGAGATGTAGGAAGAAGAAGAATAAGAAGAACGGTAAGCGAGGAAAGACTTCAAGCTAGCAGTTGGTTAGGAATGAAGTAAATTACAGAAGCTTAACGAAATAGGCAATCAGTTAAATCTAAATTAAGAGGCGCAGTGGCTGAGTGGTAAGACGATTAATCCACAAAACGGAGGTATCGGGCTCAAATCCTGGTTAAGAGTGGTATTTTTACTTACCGGATGTTTAGGACGCATGAGAGTCCGCCCAGCTCTAGAAGCACCTGAAATTTGTTGGGGAAAAGTAAAGGCAGTTGGTCGTTTGGCTGGTCACATGACAGCCTCGTTAACCTAGGGCTACAGAAAAAGATAACCCTTACAGTATCTGAATCACAGCCTAAGTTACTCAGTCTAAACTAATGTACCTATTTTGCCACTTGCTTAAGTGACTTTTAAACAGTGTAAGGGAATTAAATAGGTATATGCCTTAGTAAGGTAAATTACTTCCCCTGATATAATATTTGAAATAAAGTTTTTTTTTTGTTTTTTTTTAAGAAATTAATTCCTACTTTGCGTTCTAATATTTAGCTTATAATTTTTAGTTGAAAAATAAACAGAAAACAAAAGAAGGCCAGTATGGGGAGTGACCGATTAATCATTGAAGCCAGTGGTCGCAAAGTGTGACTCACGAGCCGCATGATGCTCTTTGACTCCTTGCCTGAGGCTCTTCCATAAAATGTTTAGTGCTGGCACGAAAATTATTTCCTAACTTGCCTTCTAAGAGACAACCGGATACTTTGTACAACACAAATCTACAGAAAACAGGCATATTATTAGAAAGTAACAAAATCACGGATATTCGCTCGCAAACATTGTATATCATTATATTTTAGTCGGGCTTAAATTGGACAAAGCAGCATAGGTACATATGTTATTATTGTTTTGTTTTTTTGTATGTATTGTTTTAACATTATTCAGTCGGTTGAACGACGACGGTGCAGAAGAGGTGCATGCAATTCTTGCATGAACTATTGGCTCCACTTAAGGCTTTACAAAATCCAAACGGTTTTAACGCCTTGGCTTCCAAACAGAAAGATCTAGAGTTCGAAATTTATTTTTTAATTTTTAGGATGCCCATGAGTTCTTTAATGAGTAAAAGCGGTTGGTTGTTGTCGTGGCCACATGACACCCTCGTTAACCTACTGCCAAAGAAGCAGATGACCTTAACATTGTACTTCTGCTCTGACAACATACGGAAACAAAGTAGTGGGGGGGGGGTAGTGAGGAAGAATATATTGATCAATTCATAATTCATTGTGGCCCCAGATGGTGTTCTATATATGTCAAAGTTTGAGGTTGGCAATTTGCCAGTTTTTTTTTTATATTGTTAAAGAGAGTTGGTTGTGTATTTAAAACTTTCGTGTTCACTTTTTCCTCTATTTTGCTCTATATGTCTATTATTTGTCTCTCTTTCTCCTCTCACTGCCTTTCTAATCTCTCTATTTCTCTCTCCCTCCCTCTCTCTCTTTCTCTCCCCCTCTCTCTCTCTTTCTCTCTCTCTCTCTCTCACATCTTTTCATAAAAGCAATAAAAATTAAATGACTTTTTACTTTCTTTTTCATCAGTGACTCAACTATTTACACAATCGTTCTGAATCTGTTTTCCGCGAACCCCCAAATGGTTTGGAAGACGACCATAAGGGGGTCCGCAGAAATATAAAAATTGTATTCAATTAAAATAACTTTCTCACTAAATGCCAGTTTATCTTATCTATTTATGCTTTGTAACTCGTCCTTTACTGTCTATTACGTACTATTATTTGACGAACTAATTTATGTACTAGGCAATATGCATATTATGCAACTAAGTAAGTGGTCCCCGTGTCAAAATTTTGGGAACCTCTGAGTTAACAGATTTGTACTTTCTCTCTTGACAAGATACACATAGTTTGGTATATCCAATTCAAAATACACCTACAATGTCTTACAGTTTAATTAGAATATTATAAAGTCTAGTACATTTATGTTATCGCTAGACATTTAATCAAACATTCAGTAAATATTCCGAGCAATATAATCGCTCAAGCACAATATGCTATTGTGTATCTGCTTTTTTAAAAGAATTTTCAGAATATTTTTTTTTTACTTGTTTCGTGTTTTCCTGTTCTAAATAAATTGGAAGAGGAAAACAAATATTGGCACTAAAGGGAAAGGTTCTGTTGGGGTGGATGTTGCTAAATAGTTCCTAGAATGGTTTAGCTAAAGAGAAGCGCTCCATGCAAATATCGGATTGTTGTATAACAGGCAATGAGCGTTACGCATTATGTAATGTCTCGTTAACGCAATGTTCTTTGGTTCAGACATTTTTCTCTTCAATTAATCTTTTATGAGAATGAAGAACTCGCCTCCAGAGTTAATATCCTTTGATTTTGGGTATAATAAATTTCCTTGCTGGGTCACAATGTTTGCTATATATTTTGTTATGTTTTAAATTAAGCTTGTACATCTTTTATTTACTATTGTCCTTTTAGTGGCCCCCGTAAAGTGAAAACCCGATATTAAGTTTGTGCAAATTTTCCGTCGGTCCGTCTGTCACACTCAGATCTCAAAAACTAGAAGAGAAATGAAATATTATTTCACCATGCGTTATGGCTTGCAAAGTTTAGGTGCAACGGCTACTTTTTTTTAAAATAATTTTATTACGGTAGATTTGAACTCATCAAATCGTTTAGTGTGTAGTGTCTAGCTATTTTAGGAGATCTAGAAATGTAAAGTTCAGCTAAAGGTCTATATCTGATTTTAAAAACAAATTCCCAATAGTTACACTATCATTTATAGTCAAACTATTGTTTACATTCATACATTTTGTTTGAAAACTATTCAAGTGCTTGAAGCTCTCAAGCCTCTACATTGGCAGAGAATGTTGGTAGGTTGATTAAACCTTCAACACTAAGCTGTGTATATTTTTCTGCGTTCACTTTTAGACTTTTCATTTACAGGTCAGAAGAAGAAGAAAAGTCCCAGTGCTGACATCAAGACTCGACTTTCTCCTTCTGGAATTAGGAGAGGAGGTAACAATGTTTTTGTCTACAAGAAAAAGTATTAATAGTATATATATATATATTGATTGTAATAACTTAAGGGAGGCAACTAGATGCTCATTTACACGAGGACATCACACATACAAATAACAACGTCTGAATTGAGCACAGCCTCTTCCACAGTCTAGACTTGAAGGAAGCACGATATCTTTTTTCGAATATAAACATCCTTCCAAATCTATAATTGTTGTAACAATTTATATATATATATATGCACATTTGATGGTGTCTTAGTATGTTATTAATAAAGTGTGACAAATAGTTATGAAACTTAGCTTAAATATTCCTTTAAACACATATGGAGGCCATGACCACTATACTCCGCCACCTTATTAGAAGTCCCCAATTTTTTACAAATCAATTTCTACCTCACTTTAATCCTATAATTAATAAAAGCTTATTATTTGTGTTAAAATTTAGAATAAACAAGAGCAATGCTGATTATGTAATAGTATATATATGATTAATTTCTTTTTTTTAAATATATAAAGAAAAAAAAACAACAACAATGTAAAAAATCATTTAAACTGAAGATGAGTCAGTATCGATCGTTTTCAATGAGTAGAGTGTGAAGGTTTCTTTTTTTGCTACTCCAACTGTCGCCACAAAGTAATCCAAACATCTGATAGATGAAAGCATCTCTCTCTCTCACTCTATACATCCAATGACCTAGGCCACAGTCGTTGTAACGCAATGAATTGCAGTAAAAGACTTTCACACATACATATTTGTAGTTCTTATTCACTTATGACTTCCAGCTATTCCCTTGTGAGGTCACAACGATAGACCCGAATGTCATTCCCCGTTTGCTGTGATACTTATCATGTGGGTAGTTGTGTTAGCAATATAGAGTGGAATATAAAATTTATGTATATAAATGATGTGTTGGGGGGGGGAGTGATTTAATTAGTAAAAAAAATAGTTTTATTGAGGAATTCAAATTTGGATAGTATAAATTGGGTTTTGCTATGTGGATCGTAACATTTGATTAGTAAGAACTCAATGAAATGTGGTTACTAACATTTAGAATTGAACAATTCAGAAGTAACGTTTAAGTGAAAACCTGTACTTAGAGACGTTTTTGTTAGTACAGGACGGGTTGGATCAAAACATTAGCCACAAGGACCAAACGTTTAAGTCTTTCTTAGTGTCTTGTCACATCATATCAGCTTCTTAATCCAGTGACTTCAGAATCTGGTAGACTTTAACATTGCTTGTATAAGTGACGACGACTAAATGAACAATACATGAGCTTTTAGTGGGATGTTTGGATTAAACTGGCACACGAACTAAATATTTCGTATTAAACAATAAAAGCTATGCAACTCGGCCATAAGTGTTCATTTATTTCAGTCCAAACTATAAAATTTATTATACAATGATTTCATAAATACACTTATATGAAATATCTTAATAAATTAAAAAATCTCGCTTACTATACATTATGCTTTACTAAATTAATCATGTGTATGTTAGTGTTTGTGATCCGAGAAATGCATTAGATTGTCTGATCAGATTTGTTGTTTTTTGAAGTATGCACCTTTCTAAAACCTTGACCAATGAATCATGTCTTGCAGTCTGATTGTGTTACCCAAGATTTTAAAGTTTGTTGTAAGTGTTGGATTCCTGTGCTGCCACTGAAACAACCGACATTACATGTACACCATTTCTGTATCAACGTTTCACTTGCAATAACACAATATAGTTTCATGGATCATCTTCTCTTTCGAAGTAGCGTCTATAATATTTCCTAAAGACAAGTTCATAAGTTTGTCTATCAGTTGGTCATTTTGACTTAATTGATAAAATAAATGTTGAAATCTTATTAACGGCGAAGAGATGGCGAGGACAATTAATTCCACTCGATAGAATTAAGTCGCGGTGGCCGAGTGGTACAGCATTTGGCTTTCAAATCAAGAGTTCCAGTGATCTAATATCGGCGAATACTGGGATTTTTAATTTCTAATAACTCTATTGGGTACCTAACATTAGTTGGGAAAAGTAAAGCGGTTTGTCGTTGTCATGGCCACATGACACCCTCATTAGCTGTCCACATTAGAAACATAAGAATTTTACATCCTCTGCCCTATAGATTGCAAAATCTGAACGGGGTACTTACTTGAATTGAAACACGAGGTCACATTAACCTTAATTTTAAACCTCCAAAATTAGGTGACCTTGAGTTTGTCCAAAACAGTTGTATTTTCTTGAAACTCGCTGGTTTGTTTGAAGTGTTATCGAGAGCTCAGCCTAACATAAATAATTCTGTTCTTTTACATAAACAAACGAATCAATAGAAGAACTATCGCGTGATAGTTGGCCCAATATGAACAACGTGTCGCCAACGATAATGACTTGATTCAAGAAGAAACAAATCTGGGTTGTAAATCTGTATTATATTATGAATGTTCGTCCCGTGTGGATGTCACCAAAGTTGGCAATTTCCTTCTGAGTGTACAGTTGATAGCTGGATCTGTTGTGATAACATTGCTTATATTCACTTTGCTTTGTTTGGATTGTTACCCGATTCAGAAAACTTGAATGAAACTTTAATTAATTTTATTTTATTATAAACAATGAAAAGTTTGACATGTTGGTATTTAGTTTATAAACTAAGATTAGAAAAATGTTGGAGTGTTGTGGGCATATAGTACAAAACTATATATATAGTATATACTCTCTGTAGAACCGTTTATAAATTTAAATCAACGCGTGAATAGCGGTTGTCTCCATTCATCAGAAAATGTTGGCCTCATTTTAAAAAAAATTGTAATGGTGAACATAGTACAGTCCTAACTAGTTCCGATGATTGTATGATTAAGGTCCTGCACATTGTTGAAGGTTGGAATTTTTCTTTTCTCTTAAATGGAAAGAAGAAAAAGATATTTTTAAACTAAAGTAAAATGTCGATTATCCGAAACGATTGGGAAAGGGTGTCCGGATAATCGATCGTCCGGATAGCCGAATGTGTAATATTATGAACGGTCTATTTCAACAAAAATATAGAGAGAAATTACTACGGGGGTATCACGCCGTACGTAAACATTAAAGTTAAGTAAAATATACAGAGGAGCAAAGCGTGATACGTGGTAGCTTACCATATCTTTTTGCTGTAGATCGCTTATATAACTTACTGAAAAATAAACAATAAAAAAAATATTCGGATATTTGACGTTCCTGATAACTGACTTCCAGATAAACGACGATATACTGTAAGTTTAGCGTGGATAGTTTACTTGAAGACTTTTAGAATTACGATGATGATTAATGATTAATAATCTGTGAGTTTTCAAATTCATAGGTAATCATAATCTCAAGGGGATAATGCGCCAAGATTTGAAATTCACACGAGCTTTAGAAAAAAAAAAAAACGAGTTATAATTGATTAAAATCTTCGCCTCTATTACCAAGGACCTATGGTAGCCCGCAAAAGGTTTTCACTTTTCACTACTCTTTAACTTTTCTTATAAAGACGTTGTGTTATATCATGTGACGTAAAGCTTGCAAGGTCACCTCACATATTCTAGCTATATCTCTCAATATTAATATTTCCATATTATTGCGAGTTTAATAATGTTAACTAAGAGAAAAAAAAAATTCAATAAAACGATTATATTCGCAAATAAATGATAATCACCTAGTAAAAGGCGTTAATAATGTTTACAGAGTAATTGCAGAAATGTTTACATTCAATCCAAATTTTATCAGATTGAATACGTAATTAATTCCGCCGGCCCATGGTTTGTAAAAAAAAAAGAACTATTATCTTTAAATTCAATAGTATATCCACCTATCATAATAGTAAAATACCTATCCAGTCAAAACTAAATATAGATTTCCTCAGGGGGGGGTCACACTTAATGTATTGTTAGAGTATTGATCAATAAAAGGCCATCAATTGTACAACACGCGTGTCCACACAATCATGTGAGCTGCATGCCCATCTGGTGAGTTAGATTCACAATTACTTATACACTTGAAGTGGCTGAGAGTTCAATCAATGATATGTATGCGCTGGATTAGTTCAAAGCTCTTTGTTTTCTTAAAGTTTTTTGAGGAAGATATTTTAACAATATCATAAACCTGATCAAATTCGTGAATTTCTAACAATTTCTTATGGACATGGCTTCAACTGCTAAAATTGGGCCCAGAGGACCATTAACACGGAAAAATAGCAAAGAAATCGACCCGTGGTGTTTGACCTGTGGTGCAAATCTTCGTGTCGACGGTGTGTCGTATGTGTCCCTATCCAGGCACAAGACAGCTGATCTGTGTGACACATTCACCCGTGTGTTGGGGGCGGAGTTTTCGGAGGGCTACGCCTCAGTCAGTGTGTGCAACAGATGCGAGAGACAGTTGCGTCGTCTTGGCCGTTACAACAGTATCATCCTTGCCAGGAACGAAGGGAGAAAACTCAGAGATAATTTGGAGAAAAACCTGGCCAAATATGGTCAGACGGTTGTTGTCAGCGGAGACGACTTCTCGGTTTCACCTCCGAAACCCTCCATCAGCTCCGTCGCCAACACTTCTGTTCTTCTAAAGAGAGGAAAAAGTGCTGATCTCACCGCTGGCAGGAAAAAGTTTGGAGAATTATCCACCAGACCATCGAGTGTCGGTTCTGAAAATGTCAGCAGTGCAGCAGACAAAAATGTAGACCAAAATGGAAGAAGCATTGGCGGATTTAAAAAACCACCAGGACACAGTCCAAGCTTAGATTTCAAGAAAAAGTCTCTGATACCTCAGTACATAGAGGAAGAGAAGCGTTGGGAAAGCAGGCGTCGTAACTGGTCCAAGTCTCCATCTACCAGTGAAGAAAGTAATTTGTCTTTTGAGAAGGCTAAAGTCGACCTGAAGACTCTCACAAAAAACTCTTCCCTTCGCCAAGATCATCGTCCAGACAAGGTTCGTGATGACCACAAGGGCAATGAACATGAACCTCTAGGTCGAATTGACTCAGTAACAGAAGACATGGAAACAAGTGACAGAGCTGCTCTTGTGGCTGAAGACTCTCCCGAACAATGTCTCCAAGAAGAAACAAATAAAAAGAAGAGCAAGCTAGCTTTCGGATTTAAACCTTCTAAGAACAGTGAGTCAAAAAAGTCCCCACTGCAGAGTCCTTCTTCAGACGCGGGAGAAAAGAAAACGAATAAACTGGAAGACGGCGAAAAGGACCGGCCAGGTCGAGTTAACCCTTTTACAACAGAGGCAGAAAGGGTGAGGACTGCGGATAGTTTCGAGTCTGCATTGAGTTTCGAAGATGACGTTTTCGTCAAGGATATAATAGACCTGGACGAAAGCTCAGGACCTCTGAAGGACAATCTTTCTACAGGTCACGCTTCTGTAAAGACAATAGACAGCGAACAGATCCGCGCTGACCTCATGAGCGATCTGGACAAACATAACTTCCGGGATTTTTCCAGAGCAAGCTCCACTTCCATCGACACCTCTGAAGCAGAAGTGGACCCAAGCGACTACAACGCTGACAACAGGAGCAGCTTGTCTGAGGTGGAGGAAAGAATCAACATCAAATCTCAGTTCAAAGGAGTCTACTACAACATCGGCAGCACAGAGGATCTTCTCCAGGAGTTTGAAAGTGAGCTAGCAGCCGACAGGGCAAGAGTATGCAAGCTCACCCCTGTTTCGAGCATAGATAGAGAAGATGCCCAGGAGAAGCAGCAGGATGCCGCCAAAGAAACGGAGATGAAAAAAGGTAAACTTACTAACTATGAATCTCTTGATTTAGATATTGAACACACTAATCCTTTTTATGATGACGTCTATACTGAGTACAATCGAAGAGTCAACGCAAAGCGCAGTGCTTTGGGTGGTTCAGTAGGTTCCAATGGTATGAAAGGAATTAATGTACACAGTATTAATAACTTATCTAAATTCAAGATAGAAAGCTACAAGCATCATGAGACTATACCGGAAGTAGACGCCTCGTCTACTTCAGAGAAAATTTACCATCCCGAAGTTGATTCTGTTATCCACAAAGACTCGACAGAAAACTTTCTTCGGAACGAATGTGAGTCCACTTTGAAGTTCCAGAAAGACATTACAGCAGCGGAGGCAAAGGTATTTGAAGCCACTGCAGGTAATAATGAAATGACAGTTTTCTTTCTTGGCACATTGCCTCTAAGTTCTCACTTGTTCTTCAATATAACATTTAAAGCAATGCATGCTGGGAAACAAGTTTTTGATATTGATACACAAAAAGCCAGTTATTCTCTATTGAATGTTAACTATTACTGTTATTATTATCTTTATTATCTATTTATGCTTTACAATTAAGTATCACGCTTATACGGCTAGTTGCACAATAAATATTTGCGATAACCGGAACTTGCTTTTTACATCTTGTTTTTCAACAACAAAGTTGATAAATAGCATCTAGAGATACATAATTCTATTTTTTTTTAAATTTTACCTTTACCCATGCCTTATTATGTGGGACCGTTGGGGCACCATGTAAAATATTTCGACCATCTTTATCCATTCCTCTCTTTTTCTGAAATAGATCTCAAAATTGTATATATGCAAGCATATGTATTATAAGATAACATCAGCACCTGTTCACTGTACGTATAGTGTACCCAGGGGTCTTCTATCAGGGGTGGACTGGATTTAAAAATCGGCCCGTGAATTTCTAAACAATCTGGCCCACTAATTCTATATGATATGATGAGCATCCAGTACTACGTCTACATGCCCTCAATAGTACCTTAAAAGTAGGAGTTTAACTATTTCGGGAATAATATAGGCGCTATAATTTTTATACCGAATTTTAGCTTTTGATAGAGAGATAGACACACAAAAAACAATAGCAGAATTTGCAGGATCTGCTAAAAAGTATTTTAAAAATGTATGATCCCCATTAGTAAAGTAATATCTGTGACATTTTCTAGTGGATAATACCATCTTGAGATAAATCAATACCAACCTAACAGGTCACATCTGTTTCCGCCCTGAAGGTAAAGATAGGGTGATAATAAGCAGACCATGAGAATGTATCTATCGATTGTTCATGTACACACAAACACAACGACACTCACACACACATATATTTATACATATATAT
>JADKLZ010000687.1:15567308-15577540 GCA_021533235.1 Biomphalaria straminea
AAATTGATTTATTAAATATGCATTCAAATTTTTAGGTTTTGATAATGAAAATGTATTCTATGCGTAGTGTTAATATTACATACGGACAATATATGAAATGTAAAAGAAATTTAACATAAACTACCTTTGTGATAAAATTTATTTTCATTTTGTATATATTACTATTAGCTAGAAATAAGTAAATGTTTATTGTTTTGAAATATTGAACAGTTTAAAAAGTGTAAGTTTTAGTTAGCACTATTAATTTTGTTGTGTGTTGTTACCAAATAAATGGCTTTGTTACAACGCTATTGACAAAATATAAGTTACTCTACCCAGTTCTTGGCGGCGCAGTGGCTGAGCGGTAAAGCGCTTGACTTCCGAACCGGGGTCCGGGGTCAAGACTGGGATTTTTTATTTCGGATCTTCGGGCGCCTCTGAGTCCACCCAGCTCTAATGGGTACCTGACATTAGTTGGGGAAATGTAAAGGCGGTTGGTTGTTATGCTGGCCACATGACACGTTAACCGTAGACCATAGAATCAGATGACCTTTGCATCATCTGCCTTTAGACCACAAGGTCTGAAAGGGGAACTTACTCAGTCCATTGTTACATCATGTGTGTAGATCAATATCTCTCAGTGTTACATCATATGTATAAATCAATATGTTTCAATGTTTTCTCTCCGCAGGTAAAAACAATCCTGAAAATGATCCTCTTATCGATGACAAGGAAGAAAACAAAGAAAATGAGGAAGTAAGCTTTGCTTTGATGGCATGATACTAAGATACCTTTTTTTAGACTCTGCTTTGTAATGGGGGGGATGATGTAAAACTTACTTGTTTCTATGTCCCAGGGTTAAATAGAGTGCCATATATTGTTATGACAATAACCAATTACTTATATACAAATCCAGCATTCCTTAACATTCGAACCCCGGCACTTCGGTTCGGAAGCCAAGGGTTTTACCACTCGGCCATCACTCCCCCAGGATTGATATGGCAGTGAATTTGTAGTTATTCCCCTTATATATGTTTAGTATTACAAAAAGATTTTTTTAAAAATATTTTGCTCGTTTTTGATATAACTGACCATACTTTGACAATGCATTGAAATAGAACATTAATGATTCGTTGTACGCACTAAATCACTAACATTTAAATACATAGTAATAACTAATATACCATATTGATAAAAATAAAATCATCAAAATGATTAAACCAAGAGATGGCGTTAAACTTACTGTATAGTTACCTAGAATAATTAGTTACCATGAACAAAATGCAGATTAATGAAACAATATTATCATATCCTTGCTTTCTGGTCGTGTAGTTTGCGCGCTAGACTGTCGATCGGATTTATCAATGGTCATGGTTCAAACCCTGCTCGCTCCCATCCCCTTCGTTCTACCGGAGGTTTGGACTCGGAAGTAAATAATCTTCAAATCTAAAGGAACATCCGAAACATGTAAAACATTTTACAAACATGTGCTAACCGCTAATGTTTATTCAATGAGAAAAAAAAAATACAGCATTTGAAATATTTTATATGTTATTTCTAGAGTCGTGTTAATATGAATTTTCATTTCTTATTTGATATTTAAGAAAAGAATATGCATATGTTCCACTTTTTATAATGTTACTCTATTATAATTCTTATTTTTTATAATACAGCCGTCACAATGTTAATCGGTTAACTTTTACTTCTTTTAATTTGGACTTACTGTTTACTTTTATTACACTTTGGTCACTACAGGACAAGCCAGATCTGACAGACCTGGAAGAACCCTTCTTTGAAAAAAGTCACAGTGTTGAAGATGACCTACTTAGGGAGGACATAGAAAAAGAAAAGTCAGAATCTGAAGAACTTCAAGACACGAAGGTAGAGCTGGATCAAGAAGATGGTTCACTGGATCAAGTTCAAGAAAAGTCTGAGGTCAAAGCAGTCTTACAGAACGGGGTAAGCTGTTTACGAGGTAGAATATATATATACATACAAACACACAAAAAGTGATTGCAAGCAAAATTAGGACAAAAAAAAACATTAAAAAGAAACGTATACAAGAGAATGAATAGGAAAATTATTGCCACATCTCCCAGTAATGCAAGATCTACATTCCTTTTACATGAAATAAAATTGATTAATTACTAATACCACTCATTAATTTATTTAAATATTTTGGCATGGATGGTCAAAGAATTTTCTAATAGGGAGAAAACAAACTTTAATAATAAATGGCTCTAATCAACACCTATAACAGTAAACTCATGTATACCCCAAGGAACAGTTTTAGGTCCACTACTTATTTTAATTTAAATAAATATTTTACCAAATTGCATTACTTTAGGAAGAAAGGTCAGATTATTTGCAGACGATAGTATGTTAACAAAAAACAACAATACAAGATACAGAAATTTTACAAAGAGAATTACATGAATTATAGGAATGGGAATCAAATTGGAGCATGTCTTTCCACCTAGACAAATGTCAGTTGTTATTAAGAGTAACAAAAAAAAAACTAAAAATAAATTAATTCCACTTATGTTATTCATGGTAAACCACTAACACAGACTAAAAACACAAAATATTTAGATATTATAATAAATGAAAAACTGTCACAGAATCCCCATATTGATGAAACAATAAAAATCAAATAAAGCATTAGGGTTTTTTAAAAGACATTTCTATAAATCAAATAAGAACATAAAACTAAAATGTTATTTAACCTTGGTTAGGCCAATAGTAGAATATACATCCTCTGTTTGGGACCCCTCAACTCAAGAAAACATTAAGAAACTGGAACAGACACAAAATAGAGAATTGAGATTCATAACAATCGAATATTCACATTTGACTAGAGAACCACCTTTAGTAGTATCACTTCTTAATTTAGAAAGCCTTCGGGATAGAAGACTCATATGTAAAGTAACAATTATACATAAAACACTGAACCATAATCTTCAAATACAAAACCAAAATCTAATAAAATACTCAGACACAAGATAAAGGCACATCCCTCATTACTTATGTTAGGATAAAAGTGTACAAATGCTTCCCATATGCTAGGACAAATCTGTATAAATGCTCTTTCTTCCATAGTGTTATTAGAACATGGAATGGGTTGCCTGAGCTAGCCAGGAAGACCAGTGACTTGACAGAATTTAGGTCATTGGTTAATATGCATGACTAAATGCAAGCAGCGTAGGACGTAATCATCGTCTTTTTTGAAGTAACGTCTGTACTATATAAGATAAGATAAGATAATTAGCTAATTGAATTATATTTAGATTGATTGTGTAGTTATCTGAGAATGGTAAGTGGGAGATATATAGTTTACAAGATTTGTACAAGACAGAAAGATATAACCTTAATTCCAAACGATAGGGATTATGGGAAATATTTGGAATTTAATTTTTTGTTAGAAAAAGAATATCACCTCGTCCAAATTAAATAAGACTGCAAAAAACGTAGCTTCGATATTTTCGTACTTCATATACTTTCTTACGTAAATTAAAAAAAATATATTTAGAAGTTTAAAAAAACAAATCAAATGATTAAAATGTTTTTCCATTTTAGAAAAATTGTTTTATTATTAGACTAGTTATCTTCTATGTCAGACTTTCAGATGCCTTTGTTTTCCTTAATCTTGCAATTTTGTATTTATAACCACTGTCTACATATTCCTTAGCCTCACAGGTGGAAAAATAAATAACGAATGTAGTAAAAGATAAATCTGATTCTCGTAGACCTACTGATTATTTATTATAATTTTATATTTCTTGACCACTAAAAAGGTTCTAACAGATCCATTACAAGATGAGCCAGTGGAAGAAGAATGTACTAAGAGTACAGTAAAGACTATAGACAAGGAGCCGCTGGAGGACTATCAGGTCTACATTTTTACAACATACATTTTAAAAAGCTATATTTCGGTGCTCAAGTTACACATGCTAACATTAAGACGTTCTTTGTTGTTGTTTTTTTTTAGAGTATTTAATAAGTATGATCAAATAACAAGACAAAACTTCCTATTATACAACATAAAAAAAATTAAAAAATGTTTCCATTATACAACTTACAACAATCTATATAATAATAATAATAGGCTTGTCTTCGAGTCCAAAGATTAATGAGGAATACAGTGTTTCCCGTGGCTGTGCAGTCCCAGCTGTGACCTACATATTTTGCCAAATCCAGGGCAAGCAAAACCATTGTCCGCAGGTGGTCGGTTTAGATTTTCTTTTCGTCGTCTGCGTTTGTCCTCGGCGGCAGATTTTCTTTTGGTCTCAACAATCTATATATATATTTCTCAAAAGACAAGGTCAAACGAGCAACAAGTAAAGCTCAAGCAACAAGTAATTGGGAAGATTCCATGGCGCAGCACGCGGTGTGAATGGAAATCGGTGCATCCCAATCCGCACTATTTTGTGAATGAAAGTGGTGTTTATATAATTCTCTTCTTCTCAATTTTTGTTATAATATTAAAAGTATTTCCAGATTATTGTGTCGTAAGAGTATTGAAACTAGAACAACAACAATACACAGATAGAGTATACTCTCAGGTTTCACTTTAAAAGTTCTTTAATTAATATCACAAAAGTACGCACATTCGTTCATTAGACATGATTACGAAAGGTAACTCGATCTCTCTGTCCCTAGATCTAGATCTAGATCTAAAACTCGAATTCAACTCTAAGATTATAAAACCTCTCTTCGCAGAGATAGGTTTATGCTTTCGCACATGAACATACTAATTAAAGCCCATTTAATCAAATTAACATTCAAATTTGTTTTTCTAAAGCATTGTTACAAGAGTGCAACTCTATTCTTAATATAGCGTAAATTAAGGTCAATTAGCCATTTTTAGCTCCATTCATAGTATTTTTTATTCATGAATTCACTTATAACAAGTAAAGGGGAAGATCCCATGGCGCAGCATGGTGTGAATGAAAATGGTGTATCCAAAACCGCACTATTTTCATTCACAAAATAGCATAGACATAAATAAATATAGACAGGAAAAAGGAATTAACTTCATGTAACTTGATTTAATAATTTATACACCTAAAAAAATTAGCACGGGTCCAATGAAAGTGCGGGACCCACTGCGGTCGCATATGTTGCAGTGCCTAAGGCCTGCCCTGGAAAATAGCGGCGTATGCTATGCCGCCGGTCGACTAGTAGACAATATTTTCTTTCTACAGCTTTAAACAATAAATTTTTTTTTTTTAATTTTAAACACAATATTTTTATTATACAATTTAAAATAACATAAAATATAAAAAAGGAGCCATACATAGACATAAATAAATATAGACTGGCCAATAAGAGAGTTTTATTAAACGAAAATTTGTGAATTGCAATTATGTGTACTTATCAAGGGAGAGGCTTCGGGAGTCAACCCTGAGGAAAAATCAGGAGCTGGCGACCCTAAGGCAGTTTGCAGCACCCAGTGCTACACTCTGGCAGAACCTGCGACGCTGCTGACCCCAAACTGTATCGGCACTGCTGTTTCTTTGGATACATCAGCTGCGTGGAGAGCGGGGAACTGATGTGTGGTCGACATCGTTCCGACCACAGCGTATGCCCAGGCATTCATCTCATTTCCATGAGATGATCCATAGTCGCTTCGCGACTGACGGAGGCCATAAATTTTGTTTAATCTCTAAGACTGAAGATCCTGCAATTTTTTAATTTTTCATAATTCGGAAATCCGAATTCAATAGATATACTCGTTTTCAAGTTACATGAAGTTACTTCCTTTTTCCAGTCTATATTTATTTATGTCTATGTAGCCACATTACACAAAATGTTTGGATTATATTCCGGTATCGTATAAGAGCTTTTAAGTTGATTTATCGCTGTCTGCGATGCGCAACAAAAGTCTGCATGTTACACACACATAACATATTTAAATATTTATTTTAAAAAAATATATTTACAGGCTGTTTCTTCAGAAGGGGTGCCCATAACCAAAAAGTCTGAAAAATCCCCACTGATCAGCGCAGACCTAAAGGTCAAAGGTGGAAGGGACAAGTTCAAAGATCAAGAGCCTGGCTTGCTGTGCTGTACCATACTTTGAATCCAATACTCTTGATAATATTGTCTCGGGATGGAGATAGGTCTAGCTAGTGAGTTGTCTGATCATTTCGACGGAAACAATAACAATGCCATTTTCGTTATTTAATATATGACTATACTATATGATATTGACAACAGTCGCAGGTATATTTCTGTTTAAATGAACAAGTGAAGTCTTGTCACTAAAGTAATCCATTACAGTTGCATATGCAAAGAGCATAAGTAATGCTATTATTAAATGATTAACACAGACAACACAAACCATTAATGAAAGTCATATAACAAGGTTATAGTAAGAATGTCATGTAAGTGACTCACATTTCCGGACAGAAATGATTTTGTTTAAACAGGAAATATAAATGTCGTTTTAAATTGCTTAACTGTCGAAGTGCCTTAATAAAAGCCTAATAGTATAGCTTGCCATCTGTCTGGACATTGCCTATTACTTCATGAAAATGCCTCGCCTATGCATGAATTTTTCTTTTATTTTTTGCTGTGATCATTCAACATATTCCTGGGGGAGTTGAAATCACTTGTTTGTATTTCACTAGTTTGTTTGTTAAATTCTTTGTCCTTTGTACTTTGTCTTTTTTACTTGCAATAACAACTATTTAGACTTGTTTAATTACTGTAAGACTTAGCAAATTTTTCATTACTTGCATCTAAATACGGTTCATGCGCCCTAAAGAATCACATATTTTCATTTCTTTTTGAGTCCGGTCAGAATCGGATTTAACTAAACAAGCCGATTCTGGAGCTGCAAAGTTGTCCACGGTTTGTGCATGTGAAAGTATCTGTTGTAGGGTTAGCTTACAGGGCAGCTTTATTTCTCATTCTTTAGCCTGTCTCCATGCTGCCCGATCTGGTGAGATTTCTTCCCACATAAATTTTGTTTATGCCTGTAGCCTTATTATGATGTTTGCAGTTAGTCTTGGGCCTCTATTGGGTCTGGCTGCTACCTTCAGCTCAGCATTGAGAATGATTTTTAAGAATTATTCATTCTGGCATGAGGGTTACATGACCCGGACAACGTAGTCTTCTCTATCTATCTATCTATCTATCTATCTATCTATCTATCTATCTATCTATCTACCTATCTATCTATTCCTCTCTCTTACACTCATTTATGCATGACAAGTTATTACACAGACACCCGCTGGCGAAGTTATGAATTAATTATTACTTGTAAATACTGAACACTAAATTTAATAATTAATTTAACACTGTACATGTTTAGCTCATCTAAAAATAAACAACACTTTAATGCTATCATCTCTCAGAAGAACAGAAATTTTTGTCACTAGGCACATGATGAAATGCATACACGTTTCAGTGAGCCGCCACATATTCATTCTATGCATTTCCATTAATGTGAATTAAGAACTGTTTCATGTTTGAAAATTTTAATGCATTATTGACAATACGACATTTCATTTGTTTATTTATTTATTGTTTTATCTTCTACTTTTCAAGTTGCATATAGTAGTTAATACAAAGCTGAAATCTTCTACAAAGCTCAAGTCTGCTTCCTTTCAAAACGCTTTTTTCTTAGGAGAGTTCTGCCATTTTTTCGCGCTGAAATCAAATCTTGTTTACTTATCACTTAAACTTTAAAGCTGCCTGATCGTCTGCTTTACAATTTGGAATCTTATCATTACGTACTGAACTCTAGTCCTGAATTTCTAAACCTGTATGTTTTGAACAAGACCTTCATTTCCAAAGAATCTCCGAAAGAGTCAAAACATTAAGTGTTGAGTCATCTATTTTGGGAAGCTTAGGAAATATATTGTAAAGAGAGTACCTTTACCTACTACGAATAACATGCAAGAACCGTGGCGAGTTGGAAGTGAGAAAAGCTGCCGTTGGCTGATGGAAACATTTTTTAGTGATCATAAACACTTTTATTAGGATACAGGAAACCAATTTACTGCCAAATAAAAAAAAAATAGTTTTTTAAATCAGTGGCACTTTTCAAGAATGTTATAATTGAAATAAAATAAATACAAACAGTTGTAATTAAAAAAAAAAAAAGAAAAGATTTTCTATGTACTAGTCATTCATGAAAATATTGCATCTCTCAGTCAAATAGGAAACAAAAATTAAAACACTTTTCAACGTTAAATAGCAATGATTTCATAGGCATTATTTAATTAGTCAATTTAAATTCATATACAACAAATTTATGGCAAATGAATTTGGAAACATAATACGAATCTCCTATGAGTCTAGAAAATCGTCAGTGCTTCTCAAACAGTAGAACTGGAATGAGCGGTACGTGTAGCACACATCAACTTCCACACTTCACAAACGTCTCTCTGGTCTTCTTGCAACATTTCCTGCTTGACATAGTTCTGTTACCCCCTAGATCTAAACCATTGTGATACCTTACGTGTGATACACTTTGTGGTAAGTGTTTACTATATAGTAGATCTGTACATACAGTAATACCCTACTTATTTTATTTAGGATTTTATACATTTCATATGTGGTACTCATCTTTTTTTTTAAATGTATTTCTATATTTCTTCTATGTTTTAATTGAACAAACAGTAGTGACGCTATTATATGATTTGTAAGAAGTGCGTGTTTGTATTATATTTATTCTTTAGCTTTTACACTTTGAAATAATCAATTGAATAATGTTGTCAATTAGTAGAAAAAAAGAAAAAAATATAAAGTCGTTGTATTTATATTTGTTTTATAAACTTTAGAAGAGTTTAGCTTTAATATGTATGGGCATAAGATAAGATGGTAATGTTTTTTGCTTTGTTATGGTGTAATACACATTTCTAACCGTGTAATACTCATCTCTAATTGTGTAATACACATTTCTTACCGTGTAATACATATCTCTAACTGTGTAATACACATTTTTAAGGGAAATATAAAAACAATTGACATTACTTGAATAAAATGCTTTTTAAAGTTTGTGTTTAACGTCAGTGTTTAACACTAGGCTGTGTTCTATACTGTACAAGCTAAACACATGTTTTAAAGCTATGAACTGCTATAATTGTAATGCTCATGAATGTGCAATGACCTTTGTATCTTCATCGTTTCTTGATTGTTTACAAACGTTTATCTCCAGAGTTGTTTTTGAAAGGCTACACGTCTTCCATTTTATTATTTAGCATGGCGAAAATCTATGAAACATAACTGCGCATAATTTTTTTATAAAATATGTTAGAAATACTCCTGGATTTTTCACTGTATTAAAGTATTTAAGTAGTAGGCCTATATGTATATCTGTCTATGTTTTACATCTTTGTGCGTTTAAAGATTCTGACTTCCCAAATAGTGCTATTCATCCTGCCTTGCCATGAAACTATATCTTTTTAATTAAGCCATTTACATAATTTTGTAGTTCATTTTAGAAAATGTCTAGTAGTTTCTTTATTTTCCTTTATTGATAGAACAGTTTAGCTTTCTTCCATATGTTTTTCTATATCTGAGTTCATTCAATAAATACATAAGAATATCTGCTTTTTTTCTTTATGTTGAACTCAGTACAGGTCTGCAGTTAAATGACCAATGTAAGTATATGTGTGAGAGTTTTATATTAAGACCGATAAAAACCAAGTAATCAACATTCAAGAATGCTTGCATTTAAATTACATACAATGGGATAAATACATTTTTTTTGAGAAGCTGAAAATGAATTATTGATACGTTAAAAAAAATAAACTTGAAAAACAAGAAGTTCTCGTACAGATTTGTAAGCCTACTGGAAATAGAAGGGCACTCTGAATGAAAAAAAGAAGGGCACTCTGAATGAAAAAAAAAGATAGTGATGTTGATAATAATCATCATTTTTAAGATCTACCTTTTATGGACAAACAAGATAATTCAGCAGTAATCATTGACAATGTACTACCACTAGGAATTAACGTTTAAAAACAAGCTTAAAATGTTAACGAGAAAACATCAAAATAATGAGTTCATTTAGAAAAGACATTACTTCCATTATACGACGTAAAGAAACAAAGTATTAAAAATAATTCATTAAAAACATATTTTGATTAAATCGGGTATCGAACCGTGTTTTTTTTTTTACTGTCTGTTTTGTGAACGTACATAGTTAACAAATTGGTCAGCTTAGTTTTGTGAACGTACATAGTTAACAAATTGGTCAGCTTAGTTTTGTGAACGTACATAGTTAACAAATTGGCCAG
>JADKLZ010000687.1:15619173-15629293 GCA_021533235.1 Biomphalaria straminea
TATATAATTGAATGTGAGCAGTATGTATGTAACTATGTATCTATGTCTTTAATAGAAATTAAAACCAGTTAGGGTTTGGATGAAACTTAGAATAAACACTCCTTAGATACTAGCGGTAAACCTAAAATATTTTAAGTAGCCCTAAAGTGAAGATCCTAAAAATAATATCAAAAAATTGCCAAACTCTGTAGACACAACATTACATGTAGCCCAAATGGTCCGCTTGACATCGGTAGCTCCATTCATAATCCCGCCCGCAGCTAACTTGAGCAGCACGGAGATACTAATCAAATAAGCATGAAAGCCCCCCCCCCGCAAAGAAAAAAAAGACGTATTATTGAATATGTTAGCCATTAATAAACTACTTTAGATAATACAAAAATTATGACACCTTTCTCTAAATTAGTAATTATCACATCATTCGCATCTTTTTGATTGACCAAGGCTATATATGCTCACTCTAATCTTCAAAAAGATAACTTTTTAGTTTTAGAAGTGAACGTACAAAATATAGACTATCAATTTGTTCATTTAACCAAATTTACTCTCAAACGGGCGTTTCAATTTTTTTTAGAACTACAGATCACTGTAGTAGTAAGTCTTTATTTAAGATTGTGTTAAGAAAAAAAAAACTTTTAAATTACTATTATAGGCCCACTTTTTAAAAATTATGTTATTGCAACTATTAAGGTATATTTCAAGTAGATTAGTAGATCTACGTGTATAATCTATTATGTTAATTAATTAGGCTATATTTAAAAGTACATAAGCACACACACTCTTTGCCCAAGTATTTTCTAGATCTAGTACGATGAATTAAAATATGTATAACAAAAAAAGAAAAGATTCTGTAAAAATCTTGAAGAAACTTGCCAATTTTATAAGAAAACAAATTCATAATTCAAAACCCGAAAAAAAAGCCGGGTAAAACTGCTAGTTGTAAATACTACTGCAAAAAATCTGGCAATCTGGGTATATTTAAAACTAGAATATAGATTTAGGCATTTTCGTTATCGAATATTGATCTACGGTGTTTACAATCAATCTGGATGCCTTTTCTACACTGTCGTAATATATAAACGTAGTAATAATGAAACCGATAATAGATTTAGATCACAAAAACGTATAGACAAGCACTATGTTTTCACTAGAAATAGATTCTATTTTCTAGATATAGCGCTAGATCTAGTATTACTTTAGATTACGGCATTTTACTTCGTTTGTAAACACTGTAGATCTATTTCCGTTATGGAAAATGCCTAGATCTATATTTCTAGTTTTAAATATACCCAGATAAATATTATTTTATTGACATGATTTTTAGCATCCTATATTAGATCTATTCAAGGCTCATAAATATCTTCTGCAAACAAGCATACTAGATTTGATAGGCTATCTGTACATTAATTTAATTAGGTTGATTTCATTTGATTATTTTTAACTATTGTCTATAATTAAAATGTCCGTTTCTAATATCGTAATGATATAGATTGTTGAGCTCGACTTTTATAAACATTGCTAAAAATATAATAGCATCATTAGATATATAGATCTAGGTCTAAGTCTCTAAATATACCGTTTCCGAATATGTCTACTATCAATAGACCTAATATGCTTACTTTTTTTTTTCTTCATAATCTAGATTTAAAAAAAAAAAATCTCTTATTACTATACGTAAATAGATTATAGTTCAAAAAATGTATACTTTTTAATAAAAGTGGTCCTTTCTATCGATCGCACGTTTATTAACTTTGCTTCCATTAGGCCTATATGTAGGCCTACGTTTTTTGTATTACTGTTGACTGTTTTTATCAAAATATGAGAGATAGGAATTACATTCTTATGGATTTTTTTTTTTAAATGTAGGCTATATAAGTAGGCCCACATGCATCAGTAGCGCATAAAAAAATACCCAGATCTAGTAGAAAATACCTAACATGAAAATTACTAAACGAACGGCAACTTCAAAACAGAAGCATCGATTTAGAGTGAATTTGACGCTAGAGGTGATCAAAAATAAAATACTTTTGTGATAATGTCTTACTCTAATAAATTATATTTACTATAACAGATTGTTTGAAAATGGATAAAGTTTTTATCGATCTGTTTATAAAAAGCCAAAAAACATTTTCTAAGCAACACGGGTAAATGGCGCGCGTTCGAGGCGTAAGATCCTTCTTTACTTCAATCATTTTATTTTTCAGGCATTGCAGGATGCGCGAAACATGCGCAAAGAACCTGTTTTCTATACGGCTTTGTAAAAAAACTCGAAGTCGTTGTTCCTTTAGTATAGTTCCATGGTTGAACACTAACTCACTTGATAGTCTTGTTTTATATGGAATATATTACGGTGAGAGAACATCGCTATACATCTCAATAACTTTTAATTTTTAATGTGTTCAACTGAAGTCATTAGTGTTGTTATAGAACTTTAAAAAAAATTCTCTTACAGTTTTTGTCTAACGTCCAAAGAAAAAAAAACGCCTTTAATTGTTTGTGTGAAGTTTGTCTGTCTTTATCGTCTGTCCCATTTAGATGTTAAAAACTAAAGAAAGCCTTGACATATGATTTCATGTTCATGTTTACGTCGTAAAATTAAAATAACAACAACACAATAACCTGCTTTACTTAAGACGCAACAGATCCACAGGGATCTAAAAGTTCGTGTTACAACACAAACTCCTTTTTTTTTTTAAATGCAGATCTCACTATCCTTTATATTTCCGTGCACTTTTTTTTCCATCTATCACTTGACCAAATCTATTCTTATGTGACCCTCACTCAATATTAAAAATGTCACGAACCATGTCTGCTGTTATGGGCGAAATTAATAGTTATAGTAGACCTGACTCAGTGGCGTAGCTAGAGTATATGATGCCTGGTGCGGTACCTCATCTTGATGCCCCCCCCTCCAAAAAAAAAACACTAAATAAATAATAACATTGCAAAACCTTACTTTCTTGTTCAAAATAATATGTATTCATTAATCAAATATTGTTAATTAAAAAAAAAAAATCACTTTTACATAAGCATGCTACTAGTGAATTTTACGCGCTTTCTTGCTGGCAAAAGTATCAATAATTTTATCGAAATCAATTTTTTCCACCAACTCTTGTTCAATGGACAAAATGGCTAAATTAGTGAGTCGTAAATTTGTCATCGTTGATCGCAAGTAATTCTTGATCAGTTTAAGTATAGATAAACTTGCTTGTGGCGACGCTTACCGCAAAAGTAAAAAAATATGCGAATCACGATGACGATATTCGGGATTAAATCATCTAGCTGATTTTTTTATTTATCGGTATTGAAGTCTTTTCTTGGTTTTCATCATTTAGGATGTCTGGCTCATCATTTTTTCTGGATTCAATGATAACCGTCAAGGAGATGAAACAAAATAGCGACATGACTATTTTATAAACCGTTAGTTCATGTTTAAAATACAGTAGTTTATGTTTGTTCATGTCCATAGACTTAGTTTTTAGTCGTTTTTTACTGTAAAGCTCAGGGAAATAGGAAAGTAATACACACTGGGGGGATTTTGGTGCCCCTCTCCACTTGGTGCCCTGTGCGGCCCGCACCACCCGCACATTGGTAGCTACGCCACTGACCTGACTGAAGACATGTGATGTAACAAGGAGTTATTAGTTTCCACTTACCAAACATTGGCTCTTTACAGGCCAGGCCTTAAATAACGATTCGTCTCGATTGGCGTAATTTGTACAGCCGCGTCTAGGTACGTGATCGCTGACAGGTTAACTTACAAACCCCATAATGTTGGTTAATATCTTAAAGCGTTGACATAAATGACACACTTTGCAAGCTCTTGCAACAACTTTACATTACCAAACATTGGTGGACTAGGCATATATCAATAAAACGTTGTAAAAATGTATGATTGAAAACGTTTAATTAAGAAAAAAACAGTTTTAGTTGAATGAATATATCGAATCGTCTCGGTACTAAACATTCTATGTAAACGAACTCTGCTAGAACACAACGTACTTTATGTCGTCTTTTGACTTTTCCTATTTGCCGTCTTAACCTGAACGGGTGTTGGTAAGTCAAAACTCTGTTTGAACTGTTTCCTGATGAATGTCAGCAAGAGACTCCATAATAAATTTCAAGGGCATACTGCCTTTTTGGGCATTGGAGCAAATGTTCGGTGGATTTCACCTAATGGGGGGATGAGGTCGCCTAACAAGCCCCTGAGTTTTTAGAATAGTCACGTAGTATAATGAAGCTAAGTTTATTTTTAGTTCTCTGCAAACATTTCCATAGCAACTATCTCCTGCATGCTTTGTTGGAAAAGATAGAATTCATAAAACATAAAAGAAACAGCGAAGATTTAGCGGGATGAAAGGCGTGGCTTAGAGAGAGAGAGAGAGAGAGAGAGAGAGAGAAAAGCTAATGAATGATAAGTATGGGAAGGACAAAGAAAAGTCAGAACCATTTGTAGATCTATAAGTAGTTATGAACTTGAAAGAAGATATTTAACTTGTTTAATTTTATTGAACAGTGTGTATTTTATTCAAGTGAGTCTGTAATTAAAGTTTTGTATTTACGGGCTGCAATTAAGTTTAATGAACAACTCCACTCATTCTTAATGTTTGGAATCAAAGACACTGTCTTATTATCATTATTATAAGATGTGCTTGGAAAGAAACATTATGAAATACCAATACAAAATTATTGGAAATCTTTGATGAGTTCCGTTGAGTTTCTATGATATATTTGTAGAAACAATTTATCATCAACTTTTTAAATTTAGTAATTATAAAACGAATGTTTCTATGTTTGTGTGAACGGCAATTTTTAAAATTAAAAGTTAAGTGTTAAAAGTTCCCAAGATTAACAATTTCATTAGAAAGACTACATAGCTAGCACTAGCATTAGCGCTAGCACTGATAGAAAGAGAAACGGCAATCAATTTTTTGTTGTAATAAGTAATGGTATGCCTATATATTTAGGCTTACAACATATTTTAGATCTATTATTTTACATTCGATGCGGTTCAGTGATACCGGTACCGAATCCGAGGATAAGATTTATAATCTTTAAATATTAATTGAATGTCTCTATTTACATGAACACTTTCGAAGTTAACCCATTACTCTCATAAACAGGAAAAAATATTGTAAGGAATACACGAAAGTAGGTCACGTTAAATTAGATTCCCATAAGAGTGGAAATGCCCAATGCTACGTAAGGGGGAAACCCCGTTATAAATAAAAAAAAAAAAAATAGATCCAGATATAGAACAGCAAGACTATATATCCCCAAAGTTTTTCTTCAAATACCAAAAGGTTTAGAAATCAACAGCTGTGTGGGTACGTGCATATACTTTTCAACAATTTTCTTTGGTTAAGAAAACTATCATTTCATTATGAATATGGAAAAAAAACGGTGCATATTATTGTTTATTTGTTTAAATGTAATTGTGTATCTCGTGCATCTTTCGTGCTCCTCCTATAGTAAACTCGGTTTGCAATCAATTCTGTGGACGTGAAAGAGGGGGGTACCTGGTCTCCATGATGCCTTCGGAAACACACAAATAAGTTCGAGTCTGGTTTAAAATTCGAATCTGCTTTGCTGAATAAGTGCACTTGTTCTCTGAGGTGCACTTGTTCTCTGAGGTGCACTTGTTCTCTGAGATGCACTTGTTCTCTGAGATGCACTTGCTCTCTGAGATGCACTTGTTCTTTGAGGTGCACTTGTTCTCTGAGGTGCACTTGTTCTTTGAGGTGCACTTGTTCTCTGATGTGCATCTTTTCTCTTCGTCAATCTAATTATCTCTTGTAAAAAGATAATTTATTTTGAATTCAATAATCATGCATTAACTAGTAAAATGTATATCTTTATGAGGATTCATGTACAATCTAAAAACAGTAGATGCACAATCTAACCAAACATTTATTTTCTATAATAAATTTTAATTTTATAAATTTATGTATTTTAAATTATTTCCCTTTTCATAATTAAAAAATACATAAACACAATTTCAATAAATTTATTCTATCATTGAATTGTCTAAAGTACTATACGAAATTTCTTAGTTTATAAAAATTTAGAGTCAAATATTGTGTCAACAATTTCACATTTCAGGACCAAATTTCGTTTGGGGAGGTGGGTGTCTCTACAAAGAGACTGTGTTACTTCAATGCACTTGAGATTCAGTGACTGCAGCAAACTCTTTATACCGGCCCACGTATTATTTACCATAAACACATTGGATGCGTCCATATATATTGGCCAAATGTTTACAGCCTACGAGATTTTAAATCAACTACAAATACAATGCATTCGTTTTTTGTTAGCCACTTTAACTGACCAAGAAGTAGAGAAGTTTATGTGAAGTATGTAATTTAAGATTAAACGAGATTAAATCTCATATTCAAATTTATTATAAAATATTTCTATTCCTTAATTAAATCTTCTAAAAATCCCTTCTCCCTCCGCAAAAAAAAAAAGAATTGTCTGTTTAGCTGATAGTAAATCTTGGAATGCAGTAAATCATATTATTTATATTGAATTTTGCTAATATAAATAGGTGTGTATATATAACTCTGTTTTTTTTTTTGTTCATTTCAGAACCTACCATGTTTTTCGTTATACATATCTTGGTAATTATTGGTCAGGGTACCAACTGTTAAGTATTTAGAAAGAAATACCCATTTTAACTAACAATTAAATAGGAAGTATGTTAAGATTGAGTTAATTTATATAAATCACTAAACCAAATACAAATGTCCCCAAACACTAAATGTACGCCACTTTTAAAGAATGATCACCGAACTGAATCGTGTTTAAAAAGCAGTCATTGCCATAATCAGAAACAAATAAAGTTAAACATAAATTCAGGAAGTTTGTGTGAAATTTCTGACAACAGTAGCATTCAGCCAATAGACTCTCATCTTGTGGAAACACAAACACCTTCCCACAATGCCACACAGACAAATGAAACGAATGAGACATCAAGTTTAAGCATGAAACTAGGTCAGGAGAAGCCAAAAGAAAATCCAACATACTCAGAACTAGGGATTATAACAGAAAAACCAAAACGCCAAGACCTGGCCCTTAAGCAGAAACGATTGGAGTCCTTCGGAAATTGGCCAGCAGATCATCACTTGAAACGAGAGGATCTTGTCGATGCGGGATTCTATTACGCTGGTGAATTCATAATTTTGTTGGTTGCTGTATAATTGATTTCTTTCTCAATACTGTTCTGTCGCTGTATCTTTACAACATTGCTTTATCTAGAGTTTTTGTTTCTTTACTTTCTCTACAACCTGAAGTTTTGTCTACAATTTGTCGTTTGTATATGTATATGGTATATTATACTCTATTTTACATTTCTTATTACTGTGTCCCTAATCAATGCAAATTATGTAACTTGTGTTGTGTATTGCTGTTTTTATTTCTAAAACGAAATTAAAATTAAATAAATAAAAGATAAAAGTAACACCCACACTGTCCACACATGTACTCATAGCTAAGCAATTAATATAGGCCTATTTAGATACATAGTAAATATGTTTATAAATTGAACTTTTTACATTGATAGTTTAAGGGACATTTGACAGACTGTTTAACAGTGCCTGTTTCTGTATTCACCCACTAGGCTATGGAGATTGTGCTCGATGTTTCTACTGTAGTGGTGGTCTGAGAAACTGGGAGGTAGATGATGACGTCTGGGTGGAGCACGCAAGATGGTTCCCAAAATGTGCGTACATCCGTCAGCAGATGGGCCAAATCTTCATACAGGCCGTACAGGACCTCAATAAAACTCATGACAAGGTGGGCAAACGATTATACAAGTCTTAAACACCAAATGCAATCAATATCTTCCTATTTTAGTGAAGTGAAATGTTATGATTGAAGTGAAATTTTATCATTGAAATGAAATTGTATGATTGAAGTCAAATGCTATGATTGAAAGGAAATGTTATGATCGAAGGGAAATGTTATGATTGAAATTAAATGCTATGATTAAAATGAAATTCTATGATTTACGTGAACTGTTATATTGAAGAGAAATGCTATAATTGAAATGCAATGTTATTTTGTAGCATCTCGTTCCTTTAGTTTTCTAGTATTGCTCTACTAACTTAGAACTTTTAAAATGTTTAAGACCTTGTTCTAATTTTTTAAAATATATATTTAAAGATCCCTTTTAGCATTGTCAAAGAGAAAATTGCTGCACCATTCTGGTCATTGCATTATGGTACGTTTTTTTTTTCTTTTTAAAATAAAATATATACATACTTCACTGTTCTGAAATCCTATTGTGTCAAAAAATATTATATTAATATATATTATTTGAACAGAAACCAAATCCAATCCATTGAAACGAGATCCGGCAGTCAAAACTTTGATCGAATGTCAGTTTTTAGAGAAAGATGTTTTAGAAGTAGCCGAGAAAGTGAAAAAAGGTATATTTTCTTGTTCTTTTATAGATATGTCTGGGTGTTTATGTGTGGGTGTAAATTGAGGATGTTCCGGTAATGTTCAATGTCAATACTAAACTTTTAGCGGACTAAAGGACATTTTTCATTTTTTTTAAAACAGACAATCCTTTATCGTCAGATCTTCTTTTGGAAAAATTAAAACTTTTAAGAATATCAAAGAATTCTAATTTTACCCAAGAACGCCAGTCTTCTGACTCACATAACTCAAAGCAAATTCAAGGTAAATTATCATAATTTTATTGTAGAGTTTACAAATGATCTTAAAAGATATAAATATTCCTTAAAAACATTATTACATTCTAAGAAAAACAAATATCACGAAAATAAGAAACAAAGTGCGTGAAATGAAACAGAAACGAGACTTGGTGTTTAAAGCCTTTTTTTGTAGGCTTCTGTCTTATTTTTGTAACTTATGTTAAGAGATTTATCCATGCACTATACCAGTGTAAGTTTTCCTGACGATCTCAAAGCTTAAGGCTATGTGGGACACTAAATTTGGGTAAAAAGGTCTAAAATTTAAATTTTCAGATTTAGCCTAATTTAAATAGCCCAAAAATTTATGGACATGAAAATATAATTTTCACGATTGGCAAATAATTGTTTTTTTTTGTTTTTTTTTGTAAGGTATTTACATTAGTTTTATATAAATTTGTCTTCTTTTCTTTCTATTTTCTCAAAATTCTATTTTTATTCACTTTTTTTACTACTCCTTCACTAATTCTGCATAGAATTCAATCAAACTTGTCCAGCTTATTGTTTATACCATGTACAACAACTTCTTCAGAACATTTTTTTAAGTTTGAATTAATATTTTGTCTTAATTGCAATAAAATACTTGAAAAAAATTGAAAAAAAAAAATAGCAAGGTTAGAAAAAAATGTATAAAAAGAAGTTTTCACTATATTCAGAAACTATTCTATAAAAATGTTCTGGAATGATTGGTCTGCACATTGCATATTTTTTTTTGGCAATAGCTTAAATAGTTTTAAAGCCTTAGCGATTTAAAAACAAAATACAAAAATCCAATATGGCGGCGTTGCCATGACAACCATAATTAAGAAAACATTTTTAACCACATTTTTTTAAATAGTTATTTATAATGTGTATACATATACAGTTTGGAGTAATTTGATTGATAAATAAAAAAAAAAGGCGTCAAGTGTCCCACACGAAGCCAGTGAGTGAAACACGTTATCTCCACAACCGAGACTCACACTACGTATCGTATCTATATTTCTTGTTGCCGAGGCTTGCAGGAATCATACACTAGATTTGTAGTTGTCATTTGAGTTGATAGAAGATCGCTGGAAAGTTTGGGACATGGACACTGGCATGCCCCTAGCGATTTAAAGAATTCTATTAGAGAGCGTTTGAAGTTCGAGGGCCTTCGAGACTCGGGAATAGAGGCACGGCTTTCAGTCTACTGCATCGGCTGTGCGAAAACGGCCCCTTGACGAGCGGTACGATCATTGCAATGAGGCTCTTGGGACTCTTCCATCACTACATGAAATCGTTTCCATTTCACACAACAGAGGGAGAGTTCTGTTTGCCTTCCATTTTCATCTCTTCTTACGAACCTGGATAACCCAATAAATTTACTCGCTTTTTTTCATTTACATCCCAAAGTTTAAATTTAAACTTTGGGATGTAAATGA
>JADKLZ010000687.1:15636527-15650804 GCA_021533235.1 Biomphalaria straminea
CCCCCCCCTGGATCCGCCAGTGAGTCTGATAAAGTATTTCATTAAAACCTTTAATGAAAAGACAAGCGCGCGCGATTATACACATCTGGTATGGCTTGCACAATAAATTACAGTTGTCATATACATAACCAATTAATATTCATTCAGTCATTAATAATACATGTCTATAATAATAGCATAATAGCAAACTTAAGTAAGTTATATAATTCACTAGACAGATATTACCCGCTGCCCGCGGGTCTTAACTTGCGTATTGCTGATGTAGTCAGTGATATAGTGCATTAGAAACAATTAAAGAAAATAATAATGTTGTAAGTAAAGCGAATGCGTGAATTCACGTTGAAAAAAATTATGAATGGAGCTAAAAATACGAAATTGACTTTAATTTACCCGATATTAGGTTAATAGTTACAATCATGTAAAAATGCTTTAGAAAACAAATTTCAATGTTAATTTGATTAAAATATGAAATGAATGGACTATAATTAGTATGTTCATGTGTTAAAGCTTAAAACTATCTTTGCGAAGAGAAGTTCTATCATCTTTGAATTGAATTACAGTTTTAGACTTAGACCTAGGTCTAGGAATAGAGAGATGTGTAAAGTACAAATCTATAAGTGCAAAGTGTCTTTCTTAAAATTAGATCTAGATCTAAATCCTTTTGATCTTTTCTCATGTTAACATTTGTAAACAAAGCCTATATCCATAAAATAGTATAGCTGTAATAGAGTTGGGCAATTTTTTTTTTTAAGGTTTTAAGTTTGTTTTAGGGCTAAAATTCATACACACAGGTCTAAGTTAGTATCCAAGGAACATTTCTGTCAAATTTTGTCAAGATCGGTGAAACGGTTTTGATTTCTATACGGGGACATACATACATACATACATACATACATACATACATCAACACCATGGGCGTAGCCAGGGGGGGGGGTTCTTGGGGTTCAAACCCCCCCCGAAATGAAATCCCCCCCCCGAAGGGGGGGGGGGGGTCGGAATTTACTTACTAATTTTTTTATTAGATTTTGTTAACTTTAGGCGAGATTTCAATACTAAACCGTCATTTGTCCCAGCGCAGCCAAGGGGTTTTGAGTTTAAAACCCTCTGACAGGGGGTTTGCAGTTAAATTCCCCTCTTCTATAGAACAAAACAAACAAACAAAAAAAAAAACAAGTTAAACGACAATTTCGAAATTCCAAGAGCATAGCTAAAAGGGAGGGGGAGTTTGATTTTAACCCCCCCCCCTCCGAAATTTTCGATAAAACCCCTTCTTCAATGTAAGACTATCCATACATCAGTCACCGGCTTCTATGAGCGTAGCCAAGAGGGTTTAGTGTTTAACCCCCCCCCCCCCAACCCCAGCGGCGCTGGCCATTAAAAAACCCCTCTTCAATATATTAAAAGCAAATTACACACTCAAAATTCTATGAGCGAAGCCAAAGGGGTTTTAAGTTTTAAACCTCTTATAACAAAAATAATTACGCACTCAAAATGCTATGAGGGTAGCCAAGGGGGGGGGGTTGAGTTTAAACCCCCTCTTCAGCGGGGTTTAAAGCAAAAAAAATACTTCTTCAATATAAGGAAAGAAAATTACAGACTAAAAATGCTATGAGCGTAGCCATAGGGGGTTTTGAGTTTAAACCCTCCTTCAGCCGGGGTTTGAAGCTAAAAAATACCTCTTCAATATAAAAAAAAAGCAAATTAAATGCTATGAGCGTTGCCAACGGGGTTTTTAAGTTTTAACCCCCTTTCCGCGGGATTTAACACTAAAAAAAACCTTTTCAAAATAAAAAAGCAAATTGCACACTCTAAATTCTATGAGCGTAGCCAACCAATGGGATTTAGAATTTAAACCCCCTCCTCCAGAGAGTTTTTTTTTAAGTTTAAACCGCCTACGGATTGTTTTGAGTTTACAATCCACCTACCGAGAGCTTTGAGGTTGAAAATACATTATTCTAGAGCAAACTAAATTCACCAAAATCTATGAGCGTAGCTATGGGGTTTTAAATTTGTTTAAAAAATGATTTTGACGATAAGAATGTCCTTTTCGATATAAAATCTTTAGCAAACTACAGACACCCAATTACACGAGCCTAGTCAAGAGAGGTTACACATTTCTACCAGTGGCTGGGCTCCATAACAAAGTGCAGTGAATAGTCATCTGCGAAATAAAAAAAAAATGTAGCTCGACAAGATGGCTAAGACAGATTTTAGGACTTTATTATAGAGATCGGATCTAAATCAAGGAAATCATATGCCGAACTAGGAGTCGACCCCTTAGTAAGGTTGTGACAGAGCGTCACATGAGGTTAGCTGGACATGTTCTCCGACAAAATAAATTACAGCCCAATAAAAGTTACGATAACATCCAAGTACAACTTGGAGTCCTCAGAGCAGGTGGGAAGAGGCTTCAGAAATAGCAAGTCACAGATTTTTGTGGAAACATCTTGTTGTCAAATGTGCGGGAGGGTCTAAGTCAGTAAGAATAACCCATAAGGTTTTTGAAATAAACTTTTAAACTGCAAGATAATGCACCATAGATACCTCATAATATGTATTTTGTTGGCATTCAATACCGGAAATAGTGGTTGGCGGCGGGGCTTCGCCCCGCACTGGGGGAGCTCTCGCCGCTCCCCCAGACCCCCTTGCGGCCAAGGGGGAGAGTCTACAATTTTTCCACTAACTCCAGGAAGAACATATTCTAGGGCACAATAAACGCCTTCCGAAACAATGAAGCTAATAAAAATTAATTATGTACACACACACACACACACATATATATACACACATATTTAATTTTTTTTTTTATTTTCACTATTGGGGGGGGGGGGGCCGGGGGGGGAGAAAAAAATCCCCCCCCCAAAACCCTCCCCGAAAAAAAATCCTGGCTACGCCCATGATACATACATACATACGCCTTTGTTTTCCTTTTATATATTAGATAATAACATAGAGCATGCTATAAACCATTCGATTTAAAGATATAGTTTTGGGATTAACAAAAACTTAACAAAACCATACATTATATCGTAGACAGTGGCGTAGCTAAGGGAGGGGGAGGGAGGAAAATCCCCCCGGGCACCCACTTAGGGGGCCCCCAAACGGGTGTCCGAAATTTGTTTGTAAATACATAAATTAATATATTTGATTGACAAATAGTGTCAACAGGTGTCTTTTTTTCAATATTTATGGATTAAATTTATAACAAAGACTAAATTTAGATCTAGGTCTATCAGTACTGTGATGATCACTCTCTCAACCTGGCAGCTTTTCATTCTGCTGAGATATATCCAAAAATTGTCACCTTTTTTGAAACTGTACATGAATTGTTCAACTTTTTTTTCCAAATTAACCCCAGAGATCCTTCCTTTTGAAGTTATTATTACATCCTTCCTTTTAAAGTTATTAAGACTGATATCTACTAGGAACTTCGACCACTTCTGTTTGTCTTGACTGGCACAACAGGTTCTCTAGACATTGGTCTATAACTGTCTATTTCATTTTTCTAACAGTTTACTATTCATTGCCTTCATCGTTATCATAGTACCCAGAGATATCTTCATCGAAACTCTTGTTCAAAAAGCGTGGATTTCTTCTGTATGTTTTCCCATCGTTTGTTAATGATGTAAGATCTGGGTGGGAAATGTTTTTTTTATGACAACTGCTTTCTACTATGTTTGTCCTAGACGAACTCTCATTTTCTCTCCGACAAAAAACCTTTAGGTAGTCTTGCCTTTGCATCGTATTTCTCTTTGCTTTTCATCTGTCGTTCGTTGAGTAATGTCTCTGCATTTTCAGTTACCGATGGTTTCAATAGTTTTGGATCATTTGGAATGGTGTCCCTGAGTCTTCTACTCATCAGCAGTTGTGATGCTTATCGGAGTATTTCTAAACTAGAGCATAGCAATATATGGATCCTTCCCACTTCTGTATACACTGAATCCTTTTGCTTACGCACAAAACATAAACAAATAAATTCAAAACCATTCATGCTTTTTGCAAAATGATGAGAAACTGACGAAGCAGATCACCCAATCCAACGAAAAAGCAAAAGAAGGTAGTGAATACTATGGGTTCCCTGTAATCAAAACAACCAGAAGAAAGAAAATACTTTTTTATTATAGCTTTTATATAGCGCTACTTTCATGCTTATAGCATGCTCAGAGCGCTTTGGTCCAATCTCATTTGTGGACCGGTGGGGGGGAGGGGGTATCTAGGAATTGATTTCCCGTGCTGCCTTTGGGCGCTCAGTAAACACAACTCTGCCCGAGTCGGGTGTCGAACCTCGAGCCCCCTTCTAGGTAGCCAAGCAAGCCAAGCTCAAGCCGCACTAAGCCTCTCGACCACGCTTCCCATAACTTTATGGGAAGTTGATTTCTAATGAAGGATTGTCAATAGAACTTCAATTCAAACGTGTTGCGACAGAAGTGCTGGACAGATTTCATATGGGGATGAAGGACAGATTACAAAGGCTAGTAAAAATGGATACCTTTGGGTTTCTTCTTGAACCAAGATACCTGTTGGATGATGGCACGCTTATGAAAAACTGTGTTAATTTTTCCTGTTTGTATGATGAAATCAATAGCAAATCGCTTGTTCAATGATGCCATTGATGTACGAGCAGTTTTCATCAACAAAGCAGAAATACGATCCACAATAGACATATTGCGGAAACAGGCTTCATATGGTGATTACGTGTGCTCAAACCGCTAACTCATTGCATCATTCTCAAAGCTGAAGTTCATCAAAAACTATCTCACGAAAACAATAACGCAAGAAAGGCTTATCACGGCTTTAATGTTAGTGAAGTCACATATGCTAGAAAGCATCGATGTAGAGGATGTTATAGATGTCTTTGCTGCACAGAATACACGACTTCAGCGATATGAATTGAGATTTGTCACATGTGCATTTTTTAGCTAATAAACAACGTTATTATTCAGTAAAAGAGTTTAATGATTTTTTTTTTTACTAATATACTGAACCAATTTGATCTTAGGCTTATATACTTTTTGCGTAGGGGCCTACATTATGTCATGTCATATGTCGAATGTCAAAATGCAAGGGGCCCCCAAAGAGGTCGATCCCCCAGGCCCCCGAATCCCAAGCTACGCCCCTGATCGTAGATCGATTTATTTACTTCAGATTCATATTTAACCTTTAATTACTTTCAAGAATAAAAAGAAAACTTTTGTAAACAGCTTTGAAAAAAAAACGTAAAATCCACAAATATCTCAATCTTGTCATCGAAATAATTATTTTATTTGAATAAAAGGATGACAAGGGACGAGGTTCTAACAGGTGAACAGTACCTATAGCCAAGTGGGTGAGAAGTTATTGGGCTTAATGAATGACTAGGATTTAAATTGATTAGGTTAATGGACAGAATTCAAAATCTATTTAACTATAACAATTATGCATTTTTTATAGACCACTTTTATTACAACGCATATGTATATACGCATATAACTTTCAAATGTCAGTTTCGGCCAAAAAGATAAAAAAAAATGTTTTAAACTGACTGTGGATGTTATATTGGTGGTCACAGAGGAAGTCAAAGGGTTAAATCCTAGTGGATGTCACATGTTACAGTGGAGTCCAACATGGACGTTTCAAAAGAAAAAAAAATCCGCGTAAAATAGGCTATATACTGATCGAGATTCTAGATGATAATGTAGAAATAGTGGGTAATTTAGAATAGAAGACTTTATTTAAAAAAAAAAAACAAAGAAGTTAATATGTAGTTATAAAATATTCAAAGTCGGTCCTAATCCTCCACTCGAGAAAATTGAAAAAAAAAGAATGCTTTTCTTCGTTCAAAAAGGCCTATCGACTTTATGCATTTAAAATACATTATAATAAGGCTTTTCTTCGAGTCCGAAGATATGTGAGGAATGCAGTATTTCTCGTTGCTTCAGAGCCCCAGTTGTGACCTACATATTTTGCCACACCCAAGGCAAGCATAACTATTATCCGCAGGTGGTCTTCTTAGATTTTCTTTTGCCTTTTGCGTCTGTCCTCGGCATTGGATTTTCTTTTGGTCTCAAATGAATATCCTGTGGCCTTTGGAGTGACCTCCATCTGTCTCGTTCTTAGACCACATGCAACCAGGTTCTCTCTTCTATGTCAGCTAAGACAAGTTGGCGCCTTAGCTGGTCTTTGAAGCGTTTTCGTCAGGGGCAGCCTTAGCAGTGAGCAGGACCTTGGATGAATGTCAAATGCGTGGCCCTGAGCCTAAGACTAAATTGATCATACCATGTATATAGATGCCAAGAAAAAAAAAGCAACAAGTCCTAGTTTATGAGAACTGGTCTGGTTTTCGAATCTGACAGTGACATGGGAATCTCTTATCACGGGACACCGTTCAGGCGCGGCCCCCACTCAGGTGTGGGGCCTGGAGGGGTTATTTTACTTGCCACCCCCTATGGCCGCTACTGGTTTCCGTGGAGCAACTCTGTTACGTCTTCCATACGGTCTATGTGCTCTGACCAGCATAACTAACGGACCATTTGAAGTATCTCTATATTGACCATACATTATTCTCTCTATTAATAACTAGAGAACTTCACATTTCGGACATTATTTGTCGTTACGATTTATTGAAATTCATTTTACGTTCATCAGATAACTTTGTAGTAAAGTTTTTAAAGAAAGATAAAGATAGTCTAAGAGGACTTCTACTATTGAAGTCAATAGGTTTACCAAGTTGTTTATATAATATCATACAATTAAAATTGAAGGTACTGTTCTGTGCTGTGCTGCAGCTTTAGATAGCTGGTACAACTACATCTTTGATGTCGTATTAAATTATTGAATACAGTTTGAATAAAACTCTAAATACTAAAATTAAAAAGGTGACTTCAGCTTTCATGGATTATAGATACAGCTTTGGACTTTTATATCTGCTAGATCTCAATACTGTAAGATTTATTTATAAATTAACAATATTTAATTAATCCACTTATTGGTTAATTAGTTCATGTTTTTGTACCAGACTGACATAATTATTTGATTAAAACTTTGTAATAACGTTAGGTCCAAGTGAAGGTTGAATATGAAACAGATTTAATGACGCTACTGTATGTAGCACAACCTAGACAACACAGAGTGGCCTATTTTTCTTTGTTTCAGTGAAAGCGAGAATTGACTACAAGGTAGCCACACTTCGTCGTTAGTGAATCTATAAATTAAGAAATGCCCTTGAACCTTAGTGAACTGATCACTCCATATGTCCCTCAAAGAGCCCTGCGCTGAATGGACCCAAAGCTTCTAGTTGTGCCACCTTTCTCTCTCAAAAGCTACGGTTTGAGGGCGTTTTTATTACACGGACCAATGGTTTGGAACTCACTTCCCATTGATCTCAGACAGACAACATGCTATAGTACATTCGAGATGAACATTAAGAAGAACATCTGTTTAAAACTTTTTTAGATTAGTTTGTCATTTAAACTCTCGTATTTACGTATGTAATGCTATCACAACCTTAATGTTATTAGTTGAAGTGCTGAATAAATAAATATATTTTTATTATAATTCTGAATAGACAAAACGACCTCTGCAAATGGCTATAGAGAATACTCCTAATGATAATACAGGTGGACAAGATAAAAAAAAGGCCAGCAGTCATGTTGTACACGACATTTGAATTAAGCTCGAGAACTATTAAAATGCTTAGTATTTTGTTATTAAAAGATTCTGTATTTTACCTTTTTTTTAAATAGAAATTTATATTTACATTTTTTTTTCTTGAAGTATATTTGTTCATGTAATTATACAAGGCCTCTTTTATCTCAACCACACTGTATAAACTTCTCAACACAAAGAATAAGGAGAACTGTGAACAGACAACACAAACTGCTCCGAACAATCAGCACCAGCTGATTTGCTGGTAACTAACAGATTTAAGACTTACAAAATAATGATAATAATAAGTTGTACTGTCTGATGTTGACGGTGGTGGAGATTTGGCTGCTTGACAAAATATTTTGGTTGACACGTTAAATAAAAATCGAAAACTAATTTATAGCTCCGGGTATTTTCATTTGTTCTTCTTGCTCATAGAAATGAAGCTATAATTAGTGTATTTTTGTTTATATATCTATATATTTGATCATGACGACATACAATACAGATTTTCCCGTTTCCTAATTAGAAATAATTTACAAGACACGCTTTGACTTTATAACTTGAGTGCAAAGAAAGATCTACATTTGAATTTTCTTATTTAGCCTAAATATTTGTCAGCTGCAATGACATTAAAATAATAACTACTTAGGATTTCTTTAATAATCCTTTCTTGAAAGTGAAGACATATAAGCGGAACAAAATGTTTTAGACCGCGTTGCTCACAATGAAGCTATTAAGTGACAGTTTTATTCGAGCTAAGAGTGAGCCAAACTTTCACCTAGGACTTTATATTAACAATGTTCAAATAAATCAGTTGAAAAGAGTCACAATCAATCCACATTTTGACAAATTGGTTAATACCAGTCGATACGATAGCCCCGAAGGACACTCTTAGCAGACTAGAGGTACTGAATAAAAGGTAAGCTTACCAATATTTATCTAGATGTACAAGATGTTTTTACATACTTTGGATTGATTCATCTAAAGTTTCTGTTGTATAATATAGTTAAGAACTGTTTAATAAATTTACAATGTACAGTGTTTAAAAGGAACGACCATAAAATATGACATACAAACAGTGCCCTTATAAATCAGTGAATTATGTGAATAACAAACATTTCGACATAGCTAAAACAATGACTAGGGCATACAAAAATTATTTCATAAAAATTAAATTGCTGAATTTAATTTCGACTAAAAAAAAATAACTGTTGTTGCCATAAATAAAAGAATGGGAATAAAATTTATGTAAACGTGTCACATTAAAAATATTTTTTTTTAAATTGGGAATTTCCGTTTTTATAAGGGTGGTATAATTAGCATATTTTGAAAGGAACTAACACTATGAGGTAAATAGAGTTTTAAAATAGTAAAGTAGTATTTTGAAAACAAAAAACTCTAAAAAAAAAAAGCAGAATTAAAAAATATACACTAAAATTTTAAAATAAAAGGTCCTTTGGGAAAAAATGCACATCATTCACCAAACGTAAATCAAGAACATTTTCTCTATATGTTATATACAAATTACGCACTACGTAGGGCTACAATTAGTAATTATTTTTCATTATTTTATCAATATTGTGACGTGGCTAAATGTGTGTATTTACATTTGGTGAATGAGGTCCATTGCAATCATACTAATTTAAATGTATACACAAATATTATTTCTAAAACATTGAAACCTTAATTAAATGGAAACAAGCTTTTAACGCACATGGTGGCATATAACCAATTTGTGCATTTTTATTTCAAGGCATGTCCAGTGTGTGAGTGCATTTTCCTCTTTTACAATTCAAAAGCTGGCTAAATTCCCTTGCATCACGTGCCTAGCGAACAGAAATACTGTTCTAACTGGAAGAGCTAAATACATGCATAGAAAGCAATGTCATTTAAAGACCCGCCCAAACCAGAAGTACCAGGATAAAACAACAGATCTTTCAGAGAGCTGTCAAGTTTGCAAGCTACGGAAACTAGTGTCAGCTTTCCATGAAAATATGCAGGGCACCGTACAATTTGACAGTTCCGCCTCTAGGCCATTCTCCATCAAGAGCGGAGTAAAACAAGGATGTGTTCTGGCTCCAACACTATTCGGCATCTTCTTTTCGGTTGTACTCACCAGCGCTTTCAAATCCCTGGAAGATGGAGTATATATCCACAGTAGATCTGACGGAAAGCTTTTTAACCTAGCACGCCTTAAAGCCAAAACAAAGAGACGGCGTATCTTGATTAGAGAACTGCTGTTTGCCGACGATGCCGCACTCATATCTCATTCACAAGAAGGATTGCAGAGGCTTGTGAATGCACTGGCAGTTGCTTGTCAGGAGTTTGGACTTACAATTAGTCTCTCCATAAATTGAAATTCTGGCACAAGATGTTTCAGAAACACCAGTGATTTACATCGGAAATCACACACTTACGGTGGTGCAAGAGTTCACATACTTGGGAACAACGATAGCCAGCAACCTTGACTTAGACAATGAGCTTACAAAAAGAATAGGGAAGGCATCTGCAGCAATGGCAAAACTCTCTAAGCGTGTGTGGGAAAACACCAAATTGACCACGGCAACAAAAATCCTTGTCTACAATGCCTGCGTCCTAAGCACACTCCTCTATGGCAGTGAGAGTTGGGCAACCTACATGCGTCAAGAACACAGATTAAATGGCTTCCACCTACGTTGCCTGCGACGCATAATGTGCATCTCCTGGAGGGATCGTGTCACCAACCAGGACGTTCTGACACGAGCCAACATGCACAGCATCTATGCTCTCCTTCAACAGAGAAGACTACGCTGGCTGGGTCATGTCACGCGCATGCCAGATGGAAGAATCCCGAAAGACATCCTATACGCTGAGCTAGCAGAGGGAGCCAGACCTAAGGGCCGCCCAAGATTAACTTACAGAGATGTCTGTCTGCAAGCGAGACATGAAGGCAACGGGCATCGACCAAAGCATGTGGGAGGAGATAGCCCAAGACCGAACAGCATGGAGACAGACTGTGCGTGCTGGCACGAACTTTGCTGAATGCAAAAGAAATGAAGCTGCTTCGGCCAAGAGAATGAAAAAGAAAGCTTCTTTGCTGTCAGCCATCCCTAAAACTGAGGAATATAAATGCACGAACTGTGGCAAACTATGCAGATCCAGAATTGGCTTGATCAGCCACTCCAGATTCTGCCCCGTCTCAAGACGTAACCAAAGCCAGTGACTCATCTCGGCGCATCCATTGTCTTCCGAGACAGAAGGAGCCATATATAGCTCAGATGTAACACTATAGTCGTGTGAAGCCTCCAAACTCTAATACTGATCACGAGAATGATGGACGAACCAAAACACGTTAAGATTTTAAAACTAAGTTTTCACACATCCTAGTCATTGAATATTTAGTCTTCAATCATGCACTCTTTTGTTCATTATTGCGCCCAAAAAAAACTTATAGCAGTTCACGTTTCATAAATTTAAAACAATATTAGACTATTTAAAGAATTTATAAATAAGAATTTATTAATAAGAATCCGTCCAACTCTTTAGCAGTGTTTTCTTCAGTCTGCTATAGGGACTAATTGCAATACGTCCGAATTATTTTTTTTGTATTTAAAGGATTTACTTCTAAATAATCAGTTTTTATCACTGCCAGTATCGAGATTTTTAAAAAGAACAAAATGGTATCTCCCCCTTGTGAAAGAGCATTATATGATATTGAACTGCGAATAATATAAAGAAGCTTTGTTATTGACAATGAACACTATCTAAAAAAATTATATTCCTTATTGGGGAATTGAACTCCTAACAATAGACAATAATTGAAATATACGGAAATATATTAATTATTTGTTTTCCTTATTTTTAGATTTTGAAAGAGAAGAAGAAGAATGCGCTTTCAAAATGTTCCCACTAACAATCAGTGTGTCAAGATGTTTCTGCTGACCTGCCCAGGCGAGAATAGAAACAAACAAATGTTCAAAACATACAAAAAAAGAAGATATGATATACTATCATTATTGATATCATTGAAACATCTTAAACCGTAATAGAACTTGTGCTTCTACAGTTAAAATATAAAGAGAGAAGACTACATTATACAGAAATACAAATATTGACTTTAATAACTAAACATTTGTCTGAGAGTCAGTTGTATGGAGAATAGCATTGAAAGACTCACTGGTAGTGTTGTTGCGATTCAATGCACTCATCATGGTCAGCCTGACGAATGTGCGCCATCTGGAGTAAGCTATTCAGAACCTGGTTTGGTGGGTACAAGCATAAAGACTTTATCCTCTGGTGCTGTAAATAGCCTGCCCTTACGTAGCGTGCCTAGAGTGACCACATGTGATGTGCCTGCAGCAGAAAGTGTAGGCAGTGTGGTGAGTTCAAGTGCTGTGGTTGAAGCTTTAAGTGTTGGAAGTGGACTATCTGTTAGAAATGACCGCTACTTTACAGATAGCCAAAATAATATACATCAGAATGAGAACTATAGTGGCGGAGCTTGTGGTGGTTTAACAAACAACTTTCGCTTAGATGAAAAGAAAGAGAATGATAGCGCAAACATTGAAACTGTTACATCCAATGCTACTTCTCTGACAACGATTGATAATGCAAGATCAAAGAGAATTGAGATGGCTTCAAAAATTAAAAGGTTAAAATCTTTCACTTGCGTGAATAGTATTTATCAGAGGAGAGAGGATCTTTCATTGGCTGGATTCTATTATGTAGGTAAGATTACTTAAACTAGATTGAATACAATTAATTAATTAGAGCATACTGTGCCATACAGAGACAGAGATAAACAAAAAGACATTAAGACTGGTTGTTCATAAGAAGTGGCGTGTGTACGGACAGGCAGATTGAAAATTTCATAGATCATCATTCTACTATTATCTCTTTGCATCCAAAGGTTATGGCGACTGTGTGCGGTGCTTCAGATGTGGCGGTGGACTCCATGATTGGAAAGAGGATGATGACGTTTGGGTGGAGCATTCCAAGTGGTTTCCAGGGTGCACATATGTCATTGAACAAATGGGGGAACTTTTCGTTCAGATTGTCCAACAGCTTAAAGCTCTACAGGAAAAGGTAAGAAGTTCAATAATACTTAAATGTGGTTGAGGGGCTAAGTACGCTTCTACTTGGCTTGGCTACCTCCCGACTCGTGGAGAATTATATTTACTGATCGCCTAAAGGCAGTACGGAAAACCTTCTTCGCACACTGGTCCACAAATGAGATTGGACCTTAACTCTCTGAGCATGCTGTAAGCACGAAAGTAATGCTATATAAAGCTATAATTAATTTAATTGATACTTAAATATAGATTGCTTGATCCAGCATTGTTCCTACGTGTTAGACGATATATTATAATTAATCGAAATGTCAATAGTACCAACACTTCTTTTTTTTGGCAGGTTACTCTTACTGATGTTGACAATGTCCTGGAAGGTAAGAAGTTTTAAGAGTATTTTCAACAATTTTGTCTAAATCATTTAGCGTTACTTATTAAAGTGTAAGGGGCTGGGCAAATCAGACATCGACCAAAAAGTACTTTAAATATTAAAAAAAAAATTCTCTGATCTGTATATACAGTAACTAATTTCGCTCTTATTGTGATTAATAACAATCACAATATTTAACAAAATAGTGATAGCTTTAAAGCAAAAAAAAAAATGCAACACTTTTAAGAGGTCCAAAAATACAAATGGAAAGAAGCCAGATTTCGTTCTGTGTAGTCGCTCTGTCTGTCCGTCAGACTGCTCGTAAGGTTTAGAGCTGAAAATTATTGCAAATAAAACTTTTAGTTTTCGAAAGAAAAAAACTTTTTAATTTGTAAATTTACAAACTCATTTTTTATATTAAAAACTTTAATGCAAAATTTAAAACTCGAAGATTAATTAATTTAAACCAAAGTTCTACATCATCATGTATTCACGAAATAATTTTCCTACTGTAAACAAAACACGAAAAATTATTTAAAAAAAAAAAACTACTTGTTACTTTCAATTTCATTATATTGGAATAACTAAGCGCGTTACATTGTCAAAATAATTAGCAGGTAAGACATTCATAAAGAAGAAAATAATTCCGCTCTTTTTATTTGCATGTAACATTTATATTAGAAGCTTTGTTATTTGTAATCTTTAAAAAAATAAATACATAGATAAATATATAAAAAAGTAAAGTTCCCCTGGTCTAAAGGGTAGACATTGTAAAGGTCATCTGTTTCTGTGGTTAACGAGGATGGTGTGTCGCCAGTACAATGACCAACAGCGTTTACTTTTCCCCGACTAATGTCATGGTGGACTCAGGGGCGCCCGAAAATCCGGAAATAAAAATTCAAGTTGTCACCAGGATTCGAACCCGGAACCTCCCAGTTCGGAAGTTAGGCGCTTTACTGCTTTGTCACGGCGCCTCCATCACTGGCGGATCCAGGGGGGGGGGGGGTGGGGGGGCCCCCCCCCCCCCCTCCGCCCCCCCCCCCCCCCCTTTGGGGGGGGCGGACGAATTTTAGTATAGAATTCACACAATTGTATATGAATTTATTACTTATGTTAATAATATATACAAATTTTAAAACCTTAAATCAAAACAGCCAACATGAAATTGCTCTGGCTACTTATTCTAATAGTTTCAAAATACACACTAGCTGAACACAGATCTAGATCTACCTT
>JADKLZ010000687.1:15721962-15735607 GCA_021533235.1 Biomphalaria straminea
ATAATATATATGTATATATATTGGGCTGAAAGAAGACATTTTTAGCGTTCTGTCTGTCAGCTTTTAGTGACAATCAGAAAAAAGCACAAAAATATGCAGTTTTTAACCTGATAAGGACACTAAACAAAAGAAAAATATTTTTTTAAACTTCTTGAGGAAACTAGTTTTGTACCATGTGTTATCACTGCTGTCACACTACAGCTCCAAAGTCGCTGCATAAAAGTCTATTTTAAAAATGTGCGTGATAATTACTTACAAACAAAAGTAGCCGTTGCACCTAAACTTTGCAAGCCAAAACGCATGGTGAAATAATATTTTTCATTTTTCTTCTAGTTTTTTAGATCTGACTATGACAGACAGATAGACGCACTTTCATGTTTTATCATCGAAAATGAATAATTTCAAGATTCAATTTGATTTAAGAAAAGGAAGTGGGAGATATGTGTTTTTATTTTACTATAGTTAGTCATTCTAACGCTTCTAGATTATATATAGGCCTACTGTAGATTTAGACGTTGATCTCTATAACAGACTAGAATCTATTATAGGACGTACACTTCAGCTTCATCAAAGGTTTAAGTTATAAAAAGGGTGTATATACTTGATGTTCCTACATTTAATAAATTATTGTTTGCCGTACGTGAATTAATCAAAACAACTGAATATATACCTAACAGGCTTATTAGATTCCCACTATATATAAAAATATAAATTAAACACCACCACGTGACAACAGAGAGCAGATATTGACTCCCATAACTTATACCAGCATCTTACTTTACCATCTTTAAATGCAGACTGTTGGCTGCATCATTTTTTTGATAATCAAAGTTGTTGATATCACATGACCATAAAACAGGGATGTGAGTTTTAACCGATCCGACATGCTAAAAAGTTTTAAAAATTTTAATTTAACTTTATAGTTTGTAAATAAAAAGCATTAATTAAAGCACGAATTTAACTAGCATATTTTTTTCTAGTTAAACTTTGGCCTTAATTATTTTTTGTTAGTTAAACTAAAAGTTATAAAATTTTACCCATCACTAGATATAACTGACATAAAGACAGATTTTATTGATATAAGCTTTAAAAAAACAGTCGAGAGTTTTGCTGCCTAAGGTATTCTCTGGAATCTATGGACCTCCGAGCAATGATCAACAGACTACATATGATACATAGACATGTCAACTTACAAGATACAAAGAAAAGTGAATACAACTTGTATCTAGTAAGATTATAATTTCACTTTCATACATGTGTATGCCTAACTTTATTTAAATTAATGTGAACTTCTAGCATGTGGTTTTCTCTTTGCTTTGATGGATATATACATATATATTTACATTTCATCTTATATACTTAGCTTATGGCTTTTAAATGCTCTTCTTATTTTTTTCTTAAATTCAACTATACTGTAAATTTCATTTTATAATTATTATTTTAAAATTGCTTTTACTTTCTTATTACGAACACAAATAAATGATTACTTATATATTTAAAATGAATAAAACAAAGAAATTGTTAGTTTATGTATCTTATCTTCAATATTGGAAATGGTGAATCATTGATTAAGACACAAAAAATAAAGTTATACTTTAATAACGTCGTTTGTTTGTTGTTGTTTTTTTAGAATATTTAGCCTCATCGTTTTATTTAAAAGTATTTAACAGATGCTACAATTCAATAAACTTACAAACAATCTATAACAATGTTTATCTTTATCATGAGTTGATGAGCTACCTTATACTTTTAAATATATCGGCATCATCATAAAATTTTCATGATACTGATTACTTTTTGAGTGGACTGAAGAAGAAACTCACATATTTTCATGTCGCCCATATCTTTCTGATTGCACAAGCACAATCCAACTATGAACAGTCAATACTCTCAGTAAAAAGACATAAGTCCACAGTACTCCTAGTAAATTTTACCTATCCTGATTCACAAACACAAATTAAAACAATATTTCTAAGAGATTTTGTTATCAGACAAACTCATAGGCGGTCCCCGTCGGAGTCGCATCCGCCTATTCACAAGGAATATTCAGGACGCGATTTAATTTGATGGTCGAAAGTAATAATGTTTCACAAAATCATTTGCCGTTGTAAAAAAAATGTTGTTTTTTTTCTGTTTTAAATATTTTGGATGTTCCTTCTAAGTTAAAAATAATCAACTTCTCGTTGCATGATGGAGGATGGCTGCGAGCAGGGTATGAAACAGCGAAAAGTTTCTAATTTCGAAATAAAGTGTATTAATTATTTAAGCTATGCTATTTCGCAAGATATAATTCGAAAAATAAATAATATGGGAAGGCTTAGCCCTCGGCACCAAAATCAGACTGATGCACTCCCTTGTCATATGCCACATTTTTATATGCTTGTGAGTCTTGGACGCTGACTGCAGAGCTAGAGATAAGGGTTCTAGTAATGGAACTGCAATGCTACAGGAGGATTGTAATAATAATACTAATTGTAATTATAATAATGATTGGCTCTTTAAAACACTGAACATGCATAGAATCAATCTTAGAATAATACAACTATTGAAAATATGCATGTATAATTGGAAGATAAACCTGCACCTTAATAGGGATAAACTAGGTTCTGTGCAAATAAAAAGAGGTATATATCTAGGTGACTCCCTATCCCCGCTCTAGTTCTGCCTAGCAATTAACCCTCTATCTGCACTGCTCCAAGACTCTACAAACGGTTTTAGGGTTGACACTAAATGTACAAAATATGTGTCCCACTTATTATACATGGACGATCTAAAGCTATATGCAGAAACCGAGAAAAAATTACACAACTTAATCAAATCAAAAAGGTGAAATGCTTCAGTGACGATATCTTTATGTCCTTTGGCCTGGATAAGTGTGGCATCATAAGCATTAAAAGGGCAAGGCAACGAACACCAACATTGCATTTCAAGGCATCGAGGAGTTGAACTTTGCCTTTCTCCATAAATATCTTGGAATAAACCAGAATGCCAAGTTAAACCATAAAAAATTAAAAGAGGACTTCCTTGATAAATACAGGCAAAGGCTAAATAAAATCCTCAACAACAAACTGTCTGGCAGTAACCTTGTCAGTGCAATAAATAGCTGGGCTGTCCCAGTGCTCCTTTACACGTCTGGAGTCATCAAATGGACTGACGCCGATCTACATGACTTTAACAGCCTGACGAGGAAATTGCTAACCAAATTTCGATGCTTACATCCCAAGTCCTCCACCATAAGGTTATGCCTACCCAGGAAAGGTGGAGGCCGTGGAAAGCAGAACATCTTCAAACTGTGTAAGACGCAAGTTTAAAAAATACGCTCAAAACTGCATGCCTTCAACAATGAACTAGTTTCCTTCTTACGGAAATACGACTCAGATGCAACCCCCTGAACCTACACAATATCAATGTTAATGTCGGCCTGGACGACGCAGGGCATGAGATTCGCCAATGGGAAGGAAAAACACTCCATGGGAAATTCCCGGCTTTATAAGATGGGAACAACATTGACAAGGCTGCTTCCTTAGCATGGCTCAAAGCAGGTCATCTCTACCCTGAAACTGAAGGCTCTGTTACAGCAATACAGGACAGAGTAATTAGGACAAAAAGTTACGAAAAGCATATCCTAAAACTCAATGTTGTCGACAAATGCCGAAAATGTGGAAATGTGGGTGAGTCGATTGAAACATTATGGCAGGATGTGCTCCACTATCGGAATCTGCTTATCTGGGTCGCCATAACCAAGTTGCAAAGCTAATACACCAGCACTTTGCTTTGACGCACAATTTGATCGGGAAGGATACTCCTCCTTATTACAAATACTCACCACAAGAGGTTCTCGAGTCTACTGATCACCTTCTGTACTGGGATAGGCCTATTCTGACCAACAAAACGGTAGATTTTAATCGTCCTGATCTGCTGCTTATAGATAAAAAAGAAAATGTCGCTATCATTATTGACATTGCCGTACCACTATCTCATAATTTAAGAAAAACTGAGTTGGAAAAACAACGAAAGTATGTGGACCTAGGAATGGAGATAAAGCGTTTTTGGAAGTTATCTAAAATAACAATATACCCCATAGTCATATCGACCGAAGGGATAATAACAACTGACCTCACAGATACCTGCAAGGTCCTTGGCATTCCTCGTTGCCTGTCAGAGGGCGGTACTGCTGCAGACCTGCCACATCACCAGAAAATTATTCCTCAGTGGAAACTGTTAAAGGGAATACGATGAATTTTGTCTCCCTTTAACGAAACTCGACCCTGGCTGATCCAGAGAATGAACACTCGTTCTTTTCTAACATAATAATAATAATATTAATATTATCACATTCAAAGACCGCATCACTAACCAAGTGATTAGAGATAAGATTACTGCAGCGATTGGACTCCATGATGATCTAAAAAAAAAGCTAAAAATCTATGGCCATATTACAAGATCTTTGGGGCTCGCAAAGGGAACAGTACCAGGAAAAAGAAGAAGAGGCAGACAAAGACAACGATGGGAAGACAAAATAAAAGAATTGACTTGCTGCCATTGTTAGAGTTTCTAAGTAAGACAAAAGACAAGGAGGAATGGTTAAGGACGGTCGTCAGATCTTGCATGGTGCCCCAACAATCCAACAGACTAAGGGATGGGTAAAGGTAAAACGCAAAGGTAATTTCGCAACAAACAGATTTTACATAATAGTTATTACAAGTCATCTCACATGCTTTCTCGTCTGCAAACTTTTGATAATTTTATCGAAATCAGTTTTTTTCCACTAGGTCTTGAACAATTGACGAAATTGCAAAATTAGTGAGTCGTAAATTTGTCATCGTTGACTGTAAGTATTTCTTCATCAAAGGAAGTTTAGAAAAACTTCGCTTACATGTAGCCACACTTATAACAATAGTAAAAAAATATATGCCTATCATTAAGGCAATATCCGAGGGAATAACATGAATTTTTTTAAAAACTAAAGCTCAATAGATTATAGACTCCTGGACAAACTGTGACAATCACCTAAGTCGACAAATAAAATTCGTTTTTGTCTACGTCGCTGAACACCTCAGAACAGTGGACACCAGATGGGAGGAGGCTTCAGACATTGCCAATGACAGATCATTATGGAGACAGCTTGCCGCCCAATGCGCCGAACGGCGCGGGAGGACCTAAGTCTAAGTAAGTCTATGTCGCTGAGAGAACAATCGAGATGGACTTCCATTTGAGGTTTTAATAAAAAAGAATAAAATTATTTTTTTTCATAACGTTGTTTTTATGGCGTAATTATTTCATGAACAATAGGTCCCAGGAAGATATCTCTTTCTTGTGTGTTGATAGAAAATCTATTTTTATCATTTTTTTTGCCTGGTAATTTTTTCTTGTGGTCAATTCGTCTTTGGTGTACTGTGGAATTTAATAGAGAAATATTTGCTTTTGTACTTTCTTTTTTTTTTGTAGGGACATTTAGGCCTACGTATTCTGTCTCTCAGGAATGGATCGTACTTGGATAGTAATTTCAATCCAGGATATTTCTTTACCAATTATTCTTCAACAAGGGAGCTTGAGTTCGAATCCCGACTCTAGCAGCGATGTGTTTGCTGAGCGGTTGGAAAACCTTCTCACAGATATTCCCTCCTCTCAATGGTCCACACTTTGACCCCCCCCCCCCCACAACTTGATCCCCTGTGCGGCCCGTACCACCTACACATTGTTAACTACGCCCCTGCGGCATAGCATCTACCTGATATGTACATATGTCAGACGAGCGATTTTAGATACTCTCGGAGCATTGATTTGTTTTCAACAGAGCTATTGGCATTAGCATTTAAACGGAAATAGAATAAGGATGTAGAGCTAAATAAACTAAACTTCAGATTTAGCACTTTTAAGATCTATATCTACTAAATCTAGATCTATAATTAAATAAGGAATAATTTAAATGTAATTTAGATTAGATTTATGAAAAAAAAATCGTAGGTAATCTATCAATAGATTGAATGCAGCATAACATTTAAAAATAGTAGATTATTTTATTATATTATAACATTGCAATATCAAAATCTACACCCATTAGTCTAGAAATTGAAATTCTATATCTTGATCTAGTCTATATGAGGCTCAGGCATTACGGTTCATAACCGGCACCTTTAAGAGAAGCCCAACATGCGCTGCTGAAATCATGTGTAACGTGCCTCCTCTCGGCCTGAGGAGAGAGAGGGCAGTACTAGTGGCCCTGGAGCGCTATAAAAGGGGCGACCCAGGACTTCCCACCCAAGTCCTTGTCAGTCAGTGGTGAGAGAAAAACAGGATCAAAAGGAATTTTTTATGCACGTGCAAGCTGGACTCTCCACAGACCGGGTATCAATCAAATGGATAAGTACCTGCCCTCCCTGGAGGCGTGTGCCCAGCCCTCCCATTAACCTAACACTAGCGTGTCTGGAGGGGGGCACTAGAAAACACATACACCCAACTATACTAAAAAAAATGGCAACAGACACACTGAAGTCGTACCCATCCGATGCCATCTTCTGTTACACGGATGGGTCCGTACTGCGGGACCCCGTGAGAGCCGGGTATGGGGCCTTGATCTGTTACCCGGACCTCGATCCTGACAAGCTGTCGGGCGCATGCGGCCTCGAAGCATGTAGCTTCGACGCTGAAATCACGGCGGTAACTGAGGCACTGTGCCATGTAGGGGGAAAGTTAAGTAAAAAAGAAAGTGTTGCGACTTCTGTTGTAATGGTTACCGATTCAAGCCCATGCCTCCAAGCCGTGGCTGGCTTGGGGGGAAAGTCACCAGCAGAGTTTCTCACCAGGTCTCTACGGGAGGACTGATCCTTCCAGCCCTGATTTTCATTTTGGTGTTCATCTCAGATATAGACTCTAGAACGATTTTAATTAGAATATAAATCCAGATCTTGTTTTAAAAAATCTAGATATACTGTAAAAAAAATTAATCTCGATATACTCTAAAAAACAAACAAAAAAAAAACAAATCTAGATTAAGTTAAAAAAAAATAGATAAGATCTAAATCTAGCTATTATGTTTTTTTAAAATACGAGTCATGATAACGAAGTTAAAAAAAAACATTACTATACCGAGTTGTTTTGGCATTTTATTTGAAGAATTTATTCTATATGACGTTAAAGGAAAAAAAAATCCACTACGTCACACGGCTTAGTTAGACTAAAAAATGTCTCATCAATACGAGCAGGACATCAAGGGATCATAGACATTGGTGTAGTGAGTGATTTCTTTTAGCATTACATTTGAAGAATTCATTTATGTGACGTCAAAGGAAAACAAATTCATTACGTCACACAGCCTAGTTAAACTAAAAAATGTCTCATCGATACGAGTCAGTTATCGAGGGTCCATAAATATTGGTGCACCGAGGTTTTTTTTTTAGCATTACATTTAAAGAAATCACGTAAAAGAATAAAGTTCCATTACGTCACAATGAATGGTAACAAAAATGTAAACACGAGAGATTTAACGAGGGTTCATATTCCGTAGTGCACTGAGTTCTAATAAAATTCATATTGTTAGGATTCTCTGTAAACAATGTGGCTAACTCAAGAACCAGACAACTTGGGCTTTGATATAACGAGGCACTTTAATTAGTGTAATAAATAATGAAGAGAAAACCATCAATTAATTTACAAATGGGCAGAAGTCAATGTCTGAAAATAACAGCTATACACAACTTCTACAATTGAATGTCCTTCTTTCTTTTAATCTTGTGTCCCTTTTTGAGTCTAACTAACTAACTTGACCCAACCTTTTCAAAACAACACATTGTTTATAGTCAGATAACTGGAACACCCTTTGACCTACACGGAGAATGTTTACATTAGTCATTTGTATGTACAGAGGCCTGTGTAGCATGTGTCAGTTGATTTCCTATAGGGTTACAATGACCAGCATCACAATTCAGTTACAACAATACTTAATATAGCTAAACAACTAAAGTAGCTCAAAATACAACATATAAAATTCAGATTACCGACATTTGTATCTTGCAAATTTTACTTTATATGTTTGTCTCCCTTATACTTTTGAGACACTTTTAATCTTGTCCAGACTTATTCATACATAATTTCCCTTTATTACCTACAAATATCTCCGTCAGTCTAAATGTCAGTTCAAAAAATTAAAAGGTTTTTAGAAATTTCACTAATAACAGAGTCACATTAGATGGTATCGCATTATTCAAATACCAACTATATAAACATTCAAAAGTCTAAATTATAATGTGTAATCACTGTGCATTTAGTGAGATATAGTTTTTTATCTCCGTACGGGTCATAAATTGAGAGTGCACATAACAATATCTTTAATTTGAAATTCCTTCATGGCTTACAATGTGTATTTTATTTGAAACTAGCTAAATTTTACCCGGCTTTGCTCGAGTTTTTCTTTCTACAAATAGCATGCATTTAGTCCAATAATGACGTGAACAAAAAAGATGATAATTTAAAAAATAAATCAATTCATCCACTGCTGTGTGTGAGAAAGAAGAGCTAAGTCGTCTGCAAAGTGGAGGTCATCTAACTGTTTCCACAGTGTCAACTGTATACCGTTCTGCTTCTGGTCAGTTACTGTCTTCATGATCCAATCTATGTCTAGTAGAAATAAGAAGGAAGAGAGTAAACAGCCTTGTCTCACTCCTGTTTGGACTTCAAATGCCTTTGTCAGTTTTCTACCATGCAATACTCTGCAAGTCATCCCTTCATATGACTTCTTGATGATGATATTAATTTTTCAGGCACTCCATAGTGTCTCAAAAGTCTCCAGAGGGTCTATCTGTCCACACTGTCTAATGCCTTCTCATAGTCTATAAAACTGACGTAGAGAGGGAGTTCCATTCCATGGACTGTTCCAAAATTATACGTAGTGTTGCTATCTGATCTGTAGATGATCTCTCCATTTCGAAAGCCAGCTTGTTGGTCACGGAGATGTGGGTCTACAGCATCTTTCATTCGGTTTAACAGAATGCGATTAAACACTTTCCCTGGGATGGACAGTAGTGTGATCCCTCGATAGTTAGAGCAGGAACTAAGATCGCCTTTCTTTTGGGAGTTTGATGAGGTAGCCCTCCTTCCATTCTGGTGGCACTTCTTTTTCCCTTATCTTTAGAAATATAAGAGTTCCAGCCTCCAAATGAGAAGAAAGTAGTTTATTAGATTTAGGTCATCAATGAAATGAAAGCTTTTAGATCTAATTTTAAAATAGTTATTGCTAATTAAAAGTAGGGGTGTACCGGATAGTACTTTTTGATATCCGGAAGAACCGGATATGACCGGATAATAAAATTTGATATTCGGCCGGAGCCGGAGCCGGAGCCGAATACCTAAGTATCTTGTAAATAACTTGTATTGCTGAACATTTTACGAAACTGTTATATAACATACCTATATTTGTTGGTATTATTTTTTTCCTTTTATATACCTTATTGTTTTAAACTCTGTTACTGATTGATTTATTAAAGATTAATAGTTTTTATAAACATAAATTAATCTGTGTAGCATCATCATGAATAGCATGAGCGTGTCTGTGTGTATGTACGAAGCCACCAACCATATAGGCTGTGTGTTGGAGGGTCGCTGTAAAATATGTTAGTATATATTTTACTAGTTACTAATGTAAATCTCTCATCTGGCTTGTATGGTGGTTGAATGTATGTGTTCAAGAATTTCGACCAACAATCGGTCATCAGACTTGATTATTTCTAAGTCCAAAGACTGTTTCTGGTTCTGGCTTCAATAACTTAATACTGATAGCTGTTAGTTAATAGTTGGAATCTGAAGCGTAGTAGGTCATATATTTATTAATCCGTTTGCGGCAAAAGATATTTTATTAACAGCAGGAACATCCATTACAACTACATTATTGATGTTTAGATCTACTGATAAATAGATCAAAGAGCATTAGGAAACCAAATACAGACGAAAACTTATCCACACCCTACCTACCAAAAAAAAAAAAAAGAAACATGGATTTTGTGTTCGATTGATTGTAACAACCTGGTCAGATAGATTTAGTGAACCTACACATGTTGTCCTAGTGTAGTTTGTATAGATGATTGTGTTGACCTTCACGCGTTTTTTTTCCTTTAGGCATACGCAATAGTGTTTAGTGTGCAGGCAAAAAAAAAAAAAGATAACACATTGGCATGGTCAGTCAAGCAAATAGATAGGCTAAATTATCCGTACACTAGTTACAGAGGTCAAGTGTTTCTTAACATTCCAACATGGTGCTTTAGATTACTTATTTTCTGCGATCAATAAATTTTACTGTAAGGTTTTTCTTTAGGCCCTATATATTACGTCAATAGGATTAAGCAATGAAATTAGCTTTCTTTCTAAAGGTTTTAAGACTAGGAAAAAACTACATACATCCATACATTTCTCTCCAAGTAAACAATCTTAGTGTCATCATCTGTTGACCTATAGACAATGTCAATACGTCTTAACAATTCGCGTTAATCCATTCTGGCTTAAGTATGGTCAATGTCTATCAATACATTGTCATGGGTTAAACAAATAAAAAGTTAATGGTGTTGAGTCTGTTGAGCCCTCCCTTAAAGATACCACTGGTCAGTGTCTGTTTGGCTTGTAGTCCAGCCTCCTAATTGAGACTCAAAGTAAACAAACTTATTACCTGGCCAATAGTATAAAAGGTGTGGCTTGTGGTCCATTGACCCTTTGATTGACAGCCTATCTCATAATAAACAAACCCAAACCAGATTATATAATGTTTATAGAGAGATGGCTTGTAGTCCCGCCCCCTAATAAAAATTCTTCTCTAAGTAAACAAACTTAGTTCCCTCTTAAGATAGACCTCTAGACAGTGTCAACACGTTGACATCTGGCTTAATGTGGTCAGCTGCCTATCTGTGATCTCAATGTTATGGACTAAACAAACAAAAGGAGGTGGCGGTTGCTGATCTCTACCTCTGCAGACATACCCGCACATCTAGACAGATTATCAGCGTGAGGTAGCCAATGAAGATTACATGTTTACTAGAACACTCAAAGGTCAAAATAAGCTTTTTAAATATGCCAGACATCGCTGCTATGTATGTAATGCGATCTTACAATGTACAATTTCTATTGAGATTAAAACGCCTTGTCTTTGTACTAAAAAAGATTTGGTGCATAGTCATTGTTTATTGTTTTAAAAAACAAATTCTTTTATTTGAAACAAAAAAAAAAAAGTAAATGTATTTCAGAACTGACATTATTTAATCATGTCCACTTTGTGAATATTTGTATATTTTTATCAACATGGAGATTTAGTTTAAACTTCTTGTTGGACATCGTTTATCAGCGTCGACACCTTTATATTGTTTGTCTTTCGCCTGTGTTGTTTCGATATTTAAGTGTTACCTCCGTATGGGGTATCCGGAAAAGACTTAGCGCGCGGAGGCGCCTAACAATATTAAAAGAAATACAGGTACTACGCTGTAGTTTTTAACTATCCGGTTTACTATCCGGTAGTGATATTCGACCGGAGCCGAATAGTGCCGGATAGTGAAAAAGTGCCGAATATTCGGCCGGAGCCGGAGCCGGAGCGACTATCCGGTACACCCCTAATTAAAAGTATAGTCATGTATATAAGAGAGTATGCTATATTGAATTCTCATTAATTTAAATTAAAAAATAACGCACAATAGAGATTAATTATTCAATTTATTGTTCAAAGGTCAACATCTGTTTTTATTTTTGTGTAGCTATGTAAGTTCATGACCCCTTGACGCGTCGCCTTGGTGACAAAAGAAGTAATGGTGCGCGACTTACGGAAAAATATGTCAAGACGATTAACGCAATAAGTAGTTCTAGATCTAGACTTTCTTCAGTAAAAGTATATTCAATCGTATATCTAAGAGAGTAAAATATTGAACTCTCAATGATTTAAATGCAAAAATATCGAATTTATTCGTCAAAAGCCAACAATGTTTTTATTTTATTTAGAGCCGAAAGCTCGTGACCTCAATACGCGTTGCCTTATTGAATACTGTAGCGTGTTAGCCGTGTAGGCGACATAAAACAACAACAATACAATAGATCTAGTCTATATTTTAAAAGCAAATTGAACGCGTTAATGTAATTGTTTATGTAATATTGTGAGTTTTATTTTGTATAGCTCTTGAATACTAACAATTTGAATGCCTCAGCAATTTAGTCAATAAATAAAAACTTGTGTGACACATTAGCATCGTAGATTTGACCTAGATGTAGATACAATAACCGTGTTTCGTACGTTGTTCAGGTCTAAATGCGCATAAGTAAGTAAATCTGAAAGAATAAAAAGTAAATTAAAAATAGATGTTTGTAAAATGTTTTACATGTTTCGGAAATTCCTTCAGAGTTGAAGATAGTTATTTCCTAGTCCAAACCTCCCGCAGGACGACGGGGGATGGGAGCGGGCAGGGTTTGAACCCGGGACCATCGGTAAATCGATACGACAGTCCAGCGTGCAAACCGCTCGACCAGGCAGCCATCTTAAAATTACTTAAAATTAAACCAAATCGGTAGTTGTAGGCTTAAATGTTATGAAAAAAATACAATAAAAAGTAAATTGTATTATGTAAATAGTTTATTACTTTAATAATATGCATTTATAATGCGCGGTATTATAATTATGACCTATGACGTTCATTTCATTTGTACCACTGCGCGACACATGTAGATATAGACCTAATAGTGGCGCAAGATACGGAAAAGTATGTCAAGACGATCAAAGCCTTTTACATTTAAAGCGAATGATTTTATGTACAAAACGTTTTTAAAATTCAAATTTGAAGATTTATTTTCATTAAATTATGAAATGAATAGACACTTATAATCTTATATGTGTGTTTGTGTGTAAAAGAAAAAATAATGTTTTCTTGAATGAGACCTATCATTTAGACCTAGCCTCTAGACCTAGTCATTGTCATCTGTGCGCATGTGTGACCTATTTATCTTGTCTCATCAAGAAGCTATGGCCTAGATCCGCTGGATAGTCATAAGTGCTGAGCCGAAGGCTCTTCGAGCACTAAGTTTGAAAAAAAACCTGTCTGACCTCACTGCCCGAAAATCAAACAGTAAAAAAAAACAAACCTGCGGACCAACAGGCCTGTCTGGGAGCGTCCCGAGTCAATGCTTATAGAGCATTGCTGTTTCCAATACCACTCGGTGGCACCGGGGGCCTCCACCATCTACCTTCGTTTTACCAAGCTAACTGTGCAGAATCCGCCATTGATGAGACGGTCCCTTGAGGAACAGCGCATGGATTTGTGACTGATTTGTGGGAGCTTTCTTACAAATCCGCACCGTGAAGGGGCAGACTCTCGTCCGCCCATGGGCACTCCCACGGGAATCATATTTGTTACCCTTTCGCCTAGCCACTTCCTCTAGTGAGCCGTTTCCACGGGAGCGCCACGTTGAGGCAGGGTAACGTGCTCCCGATGGCCTAGATCCATAAAATAGTATAGTTGTAATAGACTTGGTCAACTTTATTTTTTTTAAAGGGTCTTACGTTTGTTTTAGGGCTACAATACATACACTACGGCCTAAGTTGGTACCCAAGAAACATTTCTACCAAGTTTAATGAAAATTGGTCACGCGGTTTTGATTTCTATTCGATACATACATACATACATACATA
>JADKLZ010000687.1:15770123-15786691 GCA_021533235.1 Biomphalaria straminea
ATATATATATGTGTGTGTGTGTGTGTGTGTGTGTGTGTGTATGTACACAATTAATCTTTATTAGCTTCATTGTGCCCTAGAATATGTTCTTCCTGGAGTTAGTGAAAAAATTGTAGTCTCCCCCTTGGCCGCAAGGGGGTCTGGGGGAGCGGCGAGAGCTCCCCCAGTGCGGGGCGAAGCCCCGCCGCCAAGCACTATTTCCGGTATTGTATGCCAACAAAATACATATTCTGAGGTATCTATGGTGCATTATCTTGCTGTTAAAAAGTTTTATTTCAAAAACCTTATGGGCTATTCTTACTGACTTAGACCCTCCCGCACATTTGACAACAAGATGTTTCCACAAAAATCTGTGACTGGCAATTTCTAAAGCCTCTTCCCACCTGCTCTGAGGACTCCAAGTTGTACTTTTATTAGGCTGTAATTTATTTTTTCGGAGAACATGTCTCGCTAACCTCTTTCGGCGCTCTGTCACAACCTTACTAAGGGGTCGACTCCTAGTTCGGCATAGGATTTCCTTGATTTAGACCCGATCTCTATAACTAAGTCCTAAAATCTGTCTTAGGCATCTTGTTGAGCTACATTTTTTTAAAAATTTCGCAGTCGACTATTCACTGCACTTTATTAATGTGTAACGTCTCTTGACTAGGCTCGTGTAATTGGGTGTCTGTGGTTTGCTAAAGATTTTTTATCGAAAAGGAAATTTTTATCGTCAAAATAATTTTTGAAACAAATTAAAAAACCCATAGCTACGCTCATAGATTTTGGTGAATTTATTTTGCTTTAGAATAATGTATTTTCAACCTCAAAGCTCTCGGTAGGTGGATTTTAAACTCAAAACCATCCGTAGGAGGTTTAAACTTAAAAAAAAACTCTCTGGAGGAGGGGGTTTAAACTCTAAATTTCATTAGGTTGGCTACGCTCATAGAATTTTGAGTGTGTAATTTGCTTTTTTATATTAAAAAGGGGGTTAAAACTCAAAAACCCCTTTGGCAAAGCTCATAGCATTTAATTTGCTTTTTTTTTTATATTGAAGAGGTATTTTTTAGCTTCAAATACCGCTGGAGGGGAGTTTAAAGTCAAAACCCCTTTTGGCATCGCTCATATAATTTTGAGTGTGTAATTTGCTGTTTTTTTTTTCAAATTGAAGAGATATTTTTTAGCTTCAAACCCCGCTGAAGGAGGGTATAAACTCAAAACCCCCTATGGCTACGCTCAAAGCATTTTTAGTGTGTAATTTCCTTTCCTTATATTGAAGAAGTATTTTTTTTTTGCTTTAAACCCCGCTGAAGAGGGGTTTAAACTCAACCCACTCCCTTTGGCTACGCTCATAGCATTTTGAGTGTGTAATTATTTTTGTTATAAGAGGTTTAAAACTTAAAACCCCTTTGGCTGCGCACATAGAATTTAGAGTGTGTAATTTGCTTTTAAAATATTGAAGAGGGGGTTTTAAACGGCCAGCCCCGCTGGGGAGGGGGGTTTTTAAACACTAAACCCCTCTTGGCTACGCTCATAGAAGCCGGTGACTGATGTATGGATAGTCTTACATTGAAGAAGGGGTTTTATCGAAAATTTCGGAGGGGGTTATAAAATCCCCCCCCCCCTTAGCTATGCTCTTGGAATTTCGAAATTGTCGTTTACATTGTTTTTTTTTGTTCTGTAGAAAAGGGGGGTTTAACTGCAAAACCCCCTGTTAGGGGGTTTTAAACTCAAAACACCTTGGCTGCACTGGGACAAATGATGGTTTAGTATTGAAATCTCGCCTAAAGTTAACAAAATCTAATAAAAAAATCAGTAAGTAAATTCCGACCCGCCCCCCTTCGGGGGGGGGATTTCATTTCGGGGGGGTTTGAACCCCAAGAACCCCCCCCTGGCTACGCCCATGGTATGTCTATGCATAAACCAAAAAAAATATATATACACTACTAACTGAACCTAACAACTCCCCTTACTAAAACCCTCTAGATCTATGCTACTATGCTATCTATGCTAACAACACAATTGAACCATAGGTATATAGCAACCCTAAACCTAGATTTATACTAAGTAACACTTAACAATAAACTCTACAACTAGAGTGTAGATCTAGATCTACAATGAAACTGTAATAGTGGTACTAGATAAGACGCAACTAAATAAATTACGCTTTAAAAGGTAGCAATAACAACACTATACTATGGCAACAGCAGTTACAACAGTTATAGCAGCTATAGCAGTAATAATAGCCTGCAACATATAAAACTGCAAAACTATAAATACGAAAAATAAAATTATAGGTTAAAGATCCACTACTATATCTAGAACACTCAATAATAGCCCGCAACATATAAAAATGCAAAACTATAAATACTAAAAATAAAATCATAGGTTATAGATCCACCACTAGATCTACAACACTCAAAACGGACCTTTGTTAGGCGCCACCATCTTTAATACAACATGTTAAAACAAACTGTCAGCCATTTCCCAGTGATGTCGGAGGCCGAGATTATGAGTGGTTCCTACGTCTTCCTACAATATACCGCCACTATCCGTGAGATGGATATCACCACTCGTATGACCCTATTGAGATACAGGGTGGTAGTTGTTACCTGTTTGCGGAGCCTTTCCTCCATCCTGCTTGATTGAACGTGCCGGGAAGCCCACAGTTGGCAGTGCTTTAGCCCAGATAGCCTACTCGTCTCTCCTAATTAACATATCAATGGGCTGAGAATGAGACCTAGATTATAGCCCGGATGATGTGATCCAAAGTATAAAACGTGACGATACGTTTGACAGCTTTTCATTCGCGGTAGCTGTTGCTAATAATACCAAGGTCAAGTGTTTTAACACATAAAATAATTCATTCTAATTTTTTTTTGTTATGAGATAGACTTCCGAAGTTTTAACAGTACAAGATTTAAAATCAGAGTACCCCCAGCCCTATTTTTTGTATTACACGTATACCAAGTCTACTGAGTCTGCACAAGTTCCCTGTTTTAGTGTTGCCAGATATTGGACCTTATCTCTTTACTTGACTATTGAAGTAGTTTTTGTAGAATACAATAATCACATGAATAAGTCATGCTGATTTCTTTTTCTTTTTTTTTTTTTGTTAGTGGCTCCATTAAGGTTGAAGTCTTAAAATAATAGGATGTTATCCTGTTTGGCAACCTAAGCTTGGTGTTCCACCCACACCCACGCTATCATCACCTTTCATTTCCCGCCTTTTTGTGTGACCTCACTTAACTCACCCACGTAGATAATCTGATCACGCGAAGTCACGTTCTCGCGAATAGCCTTGACGTTGTAGTCCAACAACAAGCTTTAGCGTGACACTGTGTATAAAAAACTTTAAAGCTCCTAGAAATCTCATGAAATCGCAGAATATAGGGAAGATGTCCTTGAAATCTCCTGATATTATTAAACTTTCGAAAAAATCATAAAAATCTCGAGAAATATATAAAAATTTGTCATTTTGGGGTGTCATTCACACGGAAAACGATAATCCTGCGAGCTATTAAAAAACGCATTATACAATAACTGTAACACTGGCATCTGGTGAAAGAAGCATCTTGCACATCCAACTATGAAAGAATTACTTTAGGTCAACCATTCGGGAAATAGATTGAAAACATTTGTAATTTCTGCTACTGAGTGTGATCTATGTAGGAAACAGAATTTGATGATAAAATGTATGACTTTGCTACACTCAAGGCTCGTAAAGTAAAGCTAATATTATCGTGATTAAGTACTTAATAAAGAATGAATTTGATGATAAAATGTATGACTTTGCTACATTCACGACTCGTAAAGTATAGTTAATATTATCGTGACTTAGTACTTAATAAAGAATGAGTAAAATGCACTGACGAATTAATTTTCTAATACAAAATCGTAACTTTCACTTATTAGTTATAATTATCCCTAAGCAGACTGGGTCCCGCGCAATCCGTTTCGCCTAGGGCCCCACAATACTGATCTGGATGGTTTTATAATGATGTAAAGTGAACATGTTTCAACAAATTTAAGTGTTTAGACTTCAGAGAAAGCAATAATTCATCATGTAAGTATAGAAAAAATAAACAAACTTTCAAGATGGATGATGTTATTAAAATCATCCGTTTCTGTGCCCAACGGTTAAAGTAAATGTTTTATGACTATTTTTGTTTTGATAAATGTAAAATTAAATGTATAATCCTGTATTTTTTTTTTTGTTTTGTTTTAGTACTAACAGAAGATTTAAGAGAAAATGCTGAATTGTTGGAGAAATTATTTTGCAAGATTTGTTATCTAGAAAGATTTGAAATACTATTTATTCCTTGTGGTCATGCTGTTTCGTGCCACAGATGTGCTGCAAGGCTTGCTAATTGTCCCTTTTGTAGGACAACTATTCTAGACAAAAAGAACGTGATAATGACTTCCTTCGTGTAAATAGAAATACACTGAGGTTGTTAACTGAAGGTGTGTGTGAACGGTTGGGGGGGGGTGAATCGGTGATATTCGAATTAATGGATATCCAAGCCATATTTTATGTAATTAATAAAATTTGTAAGTTAAAATGTATATATGTACATACAGTATTCATATGTTATTACTGTAAATAAAGAATGTAATCTCTTACATTATCTGATTTTTTTTCTCTTTTTTAAATGTTCAATTTTGTCTCTCTCCTTTGTCTCTTTACTTTTCATTATGCTTATATCTCTCAAGAGTGCCAGCTTTTTCTCTTTATTTCATATAAGTTTCTCTTATTTACTATAATTTCTCGTTTCTATTGAGTTATCTGTACCTAAACATATCTATGCCTAAATGATTTTTTTTATCTCTATATATCTACTTCTCTTTAAGCATCTTTCGTTGTTTTTTTTTTCATAACTTACTAACTCACATTTGTCTTTTTTTTCTCTTTTTGTACAATTTGCTCATTGTCTCTCTCTTTCTCTCTCGGTCTCTCTCTCTCTCTCTGTTTCGCTCAATAGACCTAGTTCACCTATCGTTAACAAACAACATTTAGCCACGTGATTCTCTCTCTTCTATAAAAAAAAATCCGTAATTCACAATGGCTATCAAGCGATACTCTTTTTTCGTTGTTTCATCAATATTATCAAGTGACTAGATGTAGTTGAATGAGGTCCCTTTTCGGCTTCTCAAATTTAAATGAAGTTACAAAGGAAAGGAACGTGTTTCTATTGAAGCGTGACAGGTATTCGAGGCAGTAGCATTAGTACGTTCGTACTAGATAACCATTTGGTGTTCATCTATGAATGGCGCCCAAAGCATGATGATCCCCTTTCTCCTTTTCTTAACGTTTCTGCTGTTAATTTTCCACAGTCACTGACCAGCAGATAAGCTAAACCGCGTGGATAGTATAAGAGCTGAGCCGAAGGCTCTTCGACCTCTTAGTTTGAAAAAAAACCTGTCTGAATCCGTCCGAGAACAAAAACAAACAGTAAAAAAAAAATAAACCTGGACCTCACAGGTCTGTCTGGGAGCGACCCAAGTCAATGTGTATAGGGCATTGCTGTTTCCAATACCACTGGGTGGTACCGGAGGCCTCCACCATTTACCTTCGTTGTACAAGCTAACTGTGCGGGATCCGCCATTGATGAGACGGTCCCTTGAGGAACAGCGCATGGATTCGTGACTGTGCTGTGGAAGCTTTCGTGCTACTCCGCGCCGTGCAAGAGGTGGACTATCATCCACCCGTGGGCACTTCCACGGGAGTCCTGTGTTTGTTACCCTTTCGCCTAGCCACTTCCTCTAGTGAGCCGTTTCCACGCGAGCGCCACGTTGAGGCAGGGTAACGTGCTCGCGGATAAGCTAAACCGCTGGATAGTCTAAGAGCTGAGCCGAAGGCTCTTCGAGCTCTAAGTTTGAAAAAAAACCTGTCTGACCTCACTGCCCGAAAATCAAACAGTAAAAAAAAACAAACCTGCGGACCAACAGGCCTGTCTGGGAGCGACCCGATTCCATGCTTATAGAACATTGCTGTTTCCAATACCACTCGGTGGCACCGGGGGCCTCCACCATCTGCCTTCGTTGTACCAAGCTAACTGTGCAGAATCCGCCATTGATGAGACGGTTCCTTGAGGAACAGCGCATGGATTTGTGACTGGTTTGTGGGAGCTTTCTTACAAATCCGCACCGTGAAGGGGCAGACTCTCGTCCGCCCATGGGCACTCCCACGGGAATCATATTTGTTACCCTTTCGCCTAGCCACTTCCTCTAGTGAGCCGTTTCCACGGGAGCGCCACGTTGAGGCAGGATAACGTGCTCCCGGATAAGCTAAACCTGATGCCATTATAGCACCAAGTGTAAATCAATGCGGATATAACATAGAATACTGTTAATATTTTTTGTACCAATGTATGATATATAATGATCATTTTCTGAAATAAAGTAATTGGACAGATTTGTTACAATATTATGTAATTATTATTAAGATATTTTATGTTGTCGGCTCCTAAAAAAATCATAAGGAGAAGAAATTAAATAGACCAATTAGATTCTACTCTTCTGTGGCATTTTACGTCTCTAGAGACGATCTTTTCCCCTTGCAAGCTCTTGTGTGACTAAAGAGGCCGATCCTTGATACACAGCTGCGATCGCAGGTTGGGCATATGTAGTCACCAGGCGCCGTTGCACTTTCACCCTTCTTTCTGCTTCTGTTGTGTATGTCATCTGCAATCAAAGACCCCTTCTTTATGCTCTCTCTCCAAGTGGATCTATCTTGTGCCACCTCTTCCCAGTTGCTGGTGTCGATCTTAAAGAGCTTCATGTCCCGTTTGCATACATCTGTGTAACGTAAGAGTGGACGACCAGCGGCTCTTCTGCCTTCTATTAGATCGCCATACAGAATATCCTGTGGCATTCTACGAACGTGGCCAAGCCAGCCAAGGCGTCTGCTGCTGATAACAGAGCGGATGTCCTGGCAACCTGCTCTTTGTAACACTTCCTCGTTGGTTATCTTATCTTGCCACCTTATTTTAAAGATCCGCCTTAAGCATTTGAGGTGGAAGACATTCAGCTTTTTTTCCTGCCATGAGTATGTTGACCACGTTTCACTTCCGTATAGCAAGGTGCTCAATACACAGGTCCGGTAAACTAGAACTTTAGTGCTGTTAGTCAGCAATATGTTGTCCCAGACTCTTTTCTGCAACCGTGACATGGTGGCCATTGCCTTGGCTATCCTGTTGTTAATGTCATTATCCAGTAGAGTGCTGTTGGATATGATGGAGCCAAGGTAACAAAAGTTGTCTACGATCTCTAGTGGTTGGCCATTAATGCTTATTTGAGGTGCAGCATTTGTGTTTTGTACAAGTATCTTAGTCTTGCCCTGACTGATGTTTAAGCCGAACTTCTGGCAAGAAGCAGATAGTTTGTCAACTAGGAACTGTAGTGGGTATAAGAATCAGCCATAATAGCTGCATCATCAGCATACAGGAGTTCCCTGATGAGTAACCTCCTGACCTTGGTTTTAGCCCGCAGCCTTGAAACATTGAATAGCTTTCCAGAGGATCTTGTATGGAGAAACACACCATCGTTTATGTCGTTGTATGCGTAATGCAGTAGACAGGAGAAGAATATGCCAAACAGAGTGGGTGCGAGCACACATCCCTGCTTGACACCACTGCAGACCTCAAAAGGTGCTGATTGGGCTCCATTAAATTTGACAGTGCATTTAGTTTCCTCATGGAAGCACTCAATGAACCTCAGTAATTTGGGAGGGCAACCTATTTTCCTTAGAAGTTTGAAGAGGCCACTTCTGCTGACCGTATCAAAGGCTTTAGTCAAATCAACAAAAACAATGTTAAGGGGTCTGTCTCTCTCTCTGAATTTCTCCTGCAGTAGTCGTAGAGAAGATATCATGTCTATAGTGGATCTACCACTCCTGAATCCACACTGAGACTCGGGGTAGACTCTAGATTACTCTAGAAGCTATCACTTGCAGCCTAGATAGTGCCACTCTAGCAAAGATCTTGCCCACTATACTGAGGAGAGAGATACCCCTATAGTTGTTGCAGTCACTCCTATCCCCCTTGTTCTTGTATATTGTGACGATAGTAGCATCACGCATGTCTTGAGGGACATGACCTATTTCCCAACAACGGCAGAGGAGAGTATAGAGTTCGGGGAGCAGGAGTGATTCGTTGGCTTTAACTACTTCCACTGGGATACCATCACTTCCTGGAGATTTTTTATTTTTCATGCAGTTAATTGCTTTTTTGAGGTCACTAAGGCTCGGAAGCTCATCTAGGCATTCCAATACTAGAAGATCTGGTAGAGAAGCCAGGGCGGCATCGTCTACTGTATTCTGTGTGGCATAGACATCGAGGTAGTGTTCTGTCCATCGTTCTAGCTGCTTGGTTTGATCTGTAATCTTTTCTCCAGATTTGGATAGAAGGGGGGCAGGCTTTGACACTCCTGGACCCAGAGCCGCTTTAATGCCATCAAACAGAGCTTTACTATTTCCTGAGTAGAGACTCTCTTGGATTTTGTTACAGGTATCCCTCCAAAAGTTATTTGCAAATTGTCTAGCCATTTGTTTCGCCTCTTTATTAGCGCTTTTGAAGGCCTGCAAAGTTTTTGGACTAGGCTTTGTCTTGTGAGCGAGGTGTGCAGATCGCTTTTTCTCGATGCAAGGTTCCATAAGTGCTAGATTTGCCTCAAACCAGTCTGCATTTTTGTGTTTTTGAGGCCCAAAGGCGGTGATTGCCGAACTGTAGATTACATCTCTTAATTTCTCCTATCTGATAGAGATATCTTCTTCATCACTTAGCGAGGGGATTGAACTGTTCAGGAGCTCGCCAAAGAGTGCAGCCTTCTCTGGGTCACCTACATGGTTGACGTTAATTCGTCTAGTTCTAGGTTGAGTGGAAGTATAGGCCTTCTTGAGAAGTAGTTTGATCTTGCTTAGCACTAGTGAATGGTCTGAGTTGCAGTCCGCACTATGGTATGAGCGGGTGTGGATGACACTTTTCAGATCCGTCCTTCGGGTGATACAGAGGTCAAGCTGGTGCCACCTTTTTGAGCGTGGGTGTTGCCAAGAGACTTTGTGGCGTTCCTTGCCAGAGAAGAATGTATTTGTTACACACAGTTCATGAGAGCTACAGAACTCGAGTAGCCTTTGGCCATTGTCGTTTATTTGCCAACACCATGAGGTCCCAAGCATTTTGGCCATGCATCATTGTCATCGCCAACACGGGCATTAAAGTCTCCATTTATATAGAGGTGCTCGGACTTTGGAATGCTTTTAATAACGTCCTCTAGAGCTTGAAAGAATCTGTCTTTGTCCTCTTCCGATGCAGCAAGGGTTGGTGAGTAAGCACAGATTATATTAACTTTGCCTTGCGCTGATGCAAATTTCATGTGTGCTACTCTTTCATTGCCAATGGGAAACATCGTAATGCAGGGGACGAGACTTTTTCTTATTGCAAAGCCGACGCCATGTATTCTAGGGCTTTGTTCTGGTTTTCCTTGCCAGTAGAAAGTATAATTGCTTTCTGTAAGAGATCCACTGTCTGCCAGTCTGGTTTCTTGCAGACAGGCCACATCAATGTTTAGTCTGCTGAGTTCTCTGTCGATGATAGCTGTTTGACGCATGTCAGTAACGAGTTCAGGGTCAGTATTGAAGCCAGGACACATTGTCCGTATGTTCCAGCTTGCAAAACGCATTAAAATTGGCGGTTTTCTTTTGATTGTATTGGCAGGTGCGGGTGAGCAGCTTGCTTTTTGATTTTGTCTTAGCACCAAGCACCCAGTGGTGCGGCAAGCCGTGGCGGGATAGCACTATATTGTCCGAGGGCTGCTCGGCTTAAGGCAGGCAGTAGCTATCCAGTGAGGCTAAAAAGTCCCTCCTACCGTCAAGAGTGGTCCCTGGCGTTCCAGCTTACGCCAATCAGCTAGGAACTTATCACCGGTAACTACCACTCTCCGTGTTTTTTCAAAGACATTTCTGTCAGAGATGGAGTGACCTCTCCATTGCTGGGGGAAAGCCTGGGCGGTAAATTTGCGAATGCTGGGCTGCCCACACGTCAGCACACGCCTCTCTTCCATACTGACCGGGTCCAAAGGGATGGCAAGCCATCACAATTTGGGGACAGGTGGCTGCAGGAGTTTGCCAAAGGGCAGTAGTCTTACTACTGTCCCCCCGCCTACGGGGCTCCAGGACCGGATTTTCTGTTAGGGTTTACTCCCTTAGCCTTAGACCTTACTGGGACACACACAAGGCAGTGCGGCTATTAACCTATAGCTAGGGGTTTGGTTTGTGGGCAGCAGGGCGTGTCCGTACGCCGACGGGCCATGACTGCCTCACATCTTGGGGCCAAGCCTCCTCCGAGACCCTTGCAGTTTAGCCTGAGACTTCGCAGCCTCAGTTTCCATCTGCCACCACGAGGAGGTACTGCATAGGACTTGCTGTGGAGAGGCTATGTACTGGCAAGGGAGACTTACAAAATTGCTCCCCTTTCACAGATGCTAGCCAGCGGTGGCAACAAGTTTGTTACCACACTAGACGCATCACACAGCCTTTGGACAGACAGTTACTCTAGATTTTCAGTATTCTTAGTTTCATGTTTAAATTGTGAGTTCTAGTCCCAAAGTTATTTATATAATAGAAAAATTGTTTGGTTGAAGAAAAGATTATGAAAAGGTGACTAGTAACAAAAAATTAGGTTTCAGAATTCTTCTCCCCCCCCCACACACACACAAAGGGTTTAGGTTAGAGTGTACATTTTGGTAGACATATAATTATCATGCTCATTTTGCGTATTATCTGTTGAGTCTGGATCTAAATGCTTAAAATTGGAAAATTTGAATATTATAAAATGTACTAGATCTATACTTTCGTGAAACCAGGATTCTTTCTCGGGAAGTAGGGTGGAGGGACCGGTTAAAAAAATCCTTTATTGTTTAAATGATTTTTTGGGGGGAGCGGGGGGGGGGGGACTGTGCATTCAAGGCTCTCCACTATATTAAGTTTTGAAAAGATATATTCTTTCCGTGCTGCCCAGATATAGTCTTAAAAATTTCTTGATCTAAAATCTAGATCTAGAATGACTACATCTATAGACTAGAATCTAGACCTAGAATGACAAGATCCATAGGCCTATAGACTAAATAGTAAAATACTAGACTGCTGTGATCAGAATTATAAATAGTGTACATTATGTAAGGCCGGTCTTAGGCCACTGCAACCTATGCGGTCACAGAGGGCCCCGCACTTTTCTAGACCCCGTGCAAAGTACACCATTATAACTTGAATATAAGAAAAGGGGTTCCGAGGCCTCTATATTTTCCAGGACCTCCTGGAAATCTCCTGAAATTATTTTTTTATCTCCTGAAAGCTCAAAAAATCTATTGAAAAAAAATATACAAAATTGTTATTTTAGGATAAAATAAAAACGACATTGCGAGCTTTCATTTAATATGAAATTACTGCAAAGACGAATGTATTATATAATATAAAATCTTAAAATTTTGACATTATGCTTATCCCTATCCTGACTTGGACCCGCGCTATCCGTTCGGCATAGGATTCTGCAATTGTTAGGACCGGCGCCGACATTATACTATTAGTGTCCGATCCGCTCCTTCTTGTGATACTACCGTATACTTAATAAATAAATTTGCATCACTAATGTGTCAAAAGCTAAGTTACGCCTATTACGATCATAATTTATAGGAGAATTTTGTTTTTTTCAAATATTAATACATTCATATAAATCTAGATCTAGATAGATCTGACTTAGATAGTTGTCAAGTGTATAATGAGGATCGTCAAGTCTGCGCAATATAAAATAATTCTCTTATCACAATCAGTATTTCGTTCAATATGTTAGTCCATACATTGAAACTATACTTTATGATGAACCATTCATAATTTTCTATTGTCACCTTTGGCAAATTTTTTGACAAATTCCCGAATCTATGAATGAAGATTGATATATCAATGTAGAATTCTGTTATTTAACCATATCCACCTCCCCTAAAAAATTTTTTTTTAAGTGGTGTATTTTTATTAAAAAATATGTTTGTTTAAAAATTAAAAGGTTCTCTTTCAAAAAAGAATAAAGTAGCCATTGCATCAGAACGTATTTTCAATTTCTTTCGCTAGTTCTGAGATCAAACGGACGGACAGACAGACCACACAAAATTTACAGTGGTTAATCCTCTTTTGGGGACAGCTAAAAATTAGTATGACAATGTAAATTATTTGTTTAGTTTCTCTTACATCAATATATTTCTTCATCACATTATTATCTTTAAGTATTGTTATGACATCATCATCTATGCTGAAGTGAACTACAAAGTAGTAATAACAGTCACTTTGTGTTTCTTATAATTATCACAGATATTCAAATGTTGTTACGCAATAGAGCCCAAAAGAATACAGTGACGTGTGTGCTTAGTTTTGGGCACTACTTTTTTTTTTTATGTCGTCAGCATATACCGTAAGCATTGGGAATTCCGTTTCGTATATAATAGGTATCCAGAGCAAAGTCCCTTTAGATAGCGTGTTAGTATTGTTTGCAAAACATACCAATTCCATGACAGTATGCGTAAGTGGTTAACTTGGTTGAGATATTTAGATATATGTAATACCTTAGGTACTTTTTTTTAGATATGTTAAATATTTAGAAAAATGTATACTAGTAATAAGAAAATATCACATATATATTTATTGATTTTTTTTTAAGCCTGGAATAATTAACTAAAAAAAAAAAAAAAAAAAAAAGGAAAGAGCCTTACTAGTTTTGTGTAGTTTGTCTGTTAGTGCGTCTGTCCTACTGCCACTTCTAGATATCAAAAACTAGAAAATAAATTTAAAAAATCTGATTTCATAGCATAAAGTTTTGTAGCTTGTAAAGCAAACGGCTACTTTTTATTTTGTTGAAGCCAACCGCTTTAAAGGATTTTTCATAATAGTGCACACACTATTAAATGATTTATATTAATTAATAGTAAAACACAGGGAAGGCTGTATTGTAAAAGGGAGGTTATGATTTGCTAATGCAACGGATGAAAGCTTGATAGATAGATAGATAGATAGATAGATAGATAGATAGATAGATAGATAGATAGATAGATAGATAGATAGTTAGATAGATTCATTTATTAATTCATTCAATAATTCATTCATATCTATTTCGATTGATTAATGTGCTGCTGGATTGTTATTGTTAACAATTATTACTTCACTACAAATAAAGATTGTAAATTGTTCATATTTCAGGCAACAAAAAGCTACTTAAATTTTGCAGAAGATTTTCATATGACAGATTTCTCTTGGTGCTTTTTGAAACGCATCATAAAAAAAAGGTATAAAGTGAAAAAAGAAAACATTTGTGTGTGACTTTATTCAGTTCTTGGTTATTATAAAGTAAAAGATGCAGCAATGTTGCGGTAGTGTTACAATGTTGTTAAGCTTGTTTCTACCTTATCTTAGTATCGACATTGTCAGCACGTCGCCTTGCAAGAGTTCTCAAGACGATAGAATTATAATCAGAATGAATCTTAACTCACTACAGAGAAGAAGAACTCACAGAGAATCTCATCTGTTCTTGACTAGATTTAAACGTTAACACTATTGCAAATTTATCGTTTTTTCACTTGTGTACTCAAAAGAAAAACTTTTTTTTTTAAAATAGTAAATTATATTGTATACAATAGTTATACAAATTAATTGCCTCCAAACCAAAAATATACCATGCAAACGTGCAAGTCATTGCTATCGAAAAACTGTTTAGATTTGAAGAAACGGATAGAACTATCTAGGCTTAGATCGTTTGTTACATACCCTATCACGGCCAACAAGTCAGCCATCGAGTTGGCTGCTAATGGCTTCGTGTACATTGGAAATGGTACCAGTGATATCGTTCAGTGTCAATTCTGCAACATGAAGAGGGAAAATTGGCAGATTGATTTCGATGTAAGAAACATTCATATTTTGGAATCGCCCATCTGTCCGATGGTCACGGGTGCATATTGCGATTATGCCTCATGGTCATTACAGGCTCAAGTTGCTATATCGACGCCAGTTAGCACAAATAGTAATGGAGAAATTGTTTTATCAAAAGAAAACGGTTCTTATAATGGCCATCTTGCACCCATAACTTCAGTAACACTAGATCCCAGAAATCTAAACCCAGAGAACTCAAGAACTCTGAAACCTTCTCAACGAAGTAAAGCGCTTTCAGACTCATCGACCACTGCGCTGGGAAATGATAGCCTTGAAGTACCAAGTTTACTGAACTCTGCTTCTAGCAATAGTCTTTTAGCAGCTTCAACTTCAACGACATATACTGCCAACAGTAGCAGTCAAGCAGACCAAACAATAAGTAATGGAATTCCTGTAACTTCAGTTTCTACAGCTCCAAGTGACAGCCATTCTTCTGTATCAGCTTCATTGATTTCTACTGACACTTCTATCAGATCGGAATCCTCCAAACAACAGACACCTACTTCAGGCCATGGTCCGACATATTCAGAGCTGGGCATCGTCACGGAAAGACCAAAACGTCATGAATATGCCTTAAAATCCAAACGTCTGGAAACGTTTTCTACCTGGCCAAGAGACCATCACCTCAAAGCACACGAACTAGCTGAAGCGGGATTCTATTACGCAGGTAACGTTATTTTTTTTATTATTTTGACATAGAATACATTTTTTTTATATTATTCCAATCATTTATTGAGAAATGTAATCTTAGCCTCGAATCTTATAAACTAAATATCCAACACTGTAACTCATCGCTAATAACTTTGAAGACCATGAATGTATTTTGTGTTTGCCTTTGCTACTCTTCTTAATGCAAGGCCTCTATATAGTTCCGCTTAAGAAACGAGTTATATAGACAATTATAAAATTCCTAAGTATTTAGTTTCATATCTGTATTTTCCGTTTTCTTCATATGCTGTTTTGTAAGTAATTTTTGTCTTTCATTATGTAAACAAATTGGAAAGTGTTTTGTTCAAAACTATTTGTTTCCATTATAACCCTAAAGGTTACGGAGACTGCACGAGATGCTATTTTTGCGGTGGCGGTCTACGTAACTGGGAAGATGAAGATGATATTTGGGTGGAGCACGCCAGATGGTTCCCGAAATGCGCCTTCTTAAAACAAAAAGTTGGCCATTCTTTTATAGCTCTAGTTCAGGATTTAAACAAAGAATTTGAAAAGGTATCATAAAGTATCATAAGGTATCATAAAATATCATATGGTTTCATAAACTACCCTAGGCTTTAATAAGGCTTCATATATTTCAAATATTCAAATATTTTGTGTTACCTCTGTATGTAATATAACATTTCCTAAACATGTGTAAATATATTTTTGGTTTGTACAAGTATGTAATTAATGTGATGCTATCAGTACAGACATGATACGATATTTTAGAAACTATTAGGTCACATTATACATATATATTTTATGTACACATACGATTTGCTTGTTTCATTATTGTTTCCCGTGTATTACCCTTCACTAAAAGGCTGTTTCTCGTGTTCCCTACCAGATCACCATGACAATGATAACAGACAAACTTCCATCTTTTGTTCTACCTGGTAAGTAGAAAAGATAGAAAAAAAAGTAGTGTTTCTAAATATGCATATGAGTCTTTGCAGTAGTATCTATTTTTATTTTTATTTAATTTATCTAATTATAAAATAATTATAAAAGTATAAGTATCTATTGGGTGTAAAGAATCAATAAATTTTTGATAAGCTATGTCTTATAACATGTATGTGGTACTCATATACGCATGATGCTCTGCAGTGTCAAATTTCTAAACTTTTCCATTTGGTTGCAAATTAACATAAGTATGGTAGAGGTAATGAAAACATTTAAAAATGCAAATTGAAAGTAACTAAAGGTAATAATGCGCAGATCATACGTATATCAAGTGTTACTCTTAAAATATTTCTCCGATTACAGTGATTTTTCAATGTAATATCCTTGTTATGTGAAACACTGCACTCATCCTTGATCTTGGAATCGAAGACATTTCCATTGTTATCCTTATATCACTCCATGATCTCGTATGTTGCTTCCTCTTCATTCAGGGCATTTTATTACTTATAAAATGTAGACTGATATTAATAATTACGAAGTAGAAAAACAACAACTTCAAAACAAAGTATTTAAAATGTATTGTAAATATGTATTATAACTTTATGAACGAGCACTATTTAGGCTAAAAATACATATCTAAGTGATCTTAATTGTTGGCATGACTGTTTCTTAATAAGGTTCTAGTTTATGCGCTGCATATCATTTAGAGAGGTAGTTATGTTCATTTATTTTAAGATAGACACGTATACATAGTGTAGCTACATTCCATCATTAGGAAGTGATGGGGTCACGTTAAAAAGAGACCCAGCAGTGACAGCAGTCACAGCCTTGGGATACGAAGAGGATGACGTCCTAGAAGTGGCATTATCACTAAAAGAAGAGAGTGAGTGATGACTTATTGAGAAATATTTCCTTATACAAATATAACTTTATTGGCATGTATTATGTATCAATGTATATATATTAATGTATGCATGTATGTATAAATGTATGTATGTATGTATGTATGTATGTA